>CM050221.1:23335000-23567500 GCA_027475355.1 Coilia nasus
AGTGAGGAACTGAGTCTTACCACAGGGAGTGAATCATTAAACCAGTGGCCTTGCAGGCCAGCTGCGGGCTACGGCTCTATCCTCCCTGCTCGCGCACGGAGCCGCTTTGCCTTTCCTGCAGGAAGGGCCTAATCTCTCATTCACACAAAATGCCTCTATTGTAATATGGAAATGGAAAAAAAACACACACACAGACATTCTGCACAAAGTGGGCCCTTGTAAAACTCTTTATACTGCAGTATAAAGAGAACTAACCTTGCCGAGCCGAGAGAATCACAGAGACACTGCTGACTCCTGCCCTTTCATGATAACAGAACTAAACCATGACCGGTGAAGGTTGTTCTGTATTGAGAACTACAGCAATTGCCGCCAACAGTTAGTGAACAGGACTGCCGGAACAGGGCATCAGCATACAGTCCCTTATGCAAGACTTAAGAAAAGCACTTCTGCCTATTGGCTTCCCATGTGAGGGAATTCTCTTTGAAATAGTTTCTAGGTTAGCAAGGGCTGGATGTGGTAGGCGAAAAGTAAAACTACTTCTGTAGTCTTCACATTAAGGCCTAACTCAAGTCCACTGAAAGTCAGAGAAACACAGCAAAGCAATTCAGAATATTGCATCCATTTTAATCTGTTAGCCCTGTTGCCAAAGAAGTGCAGTCATGATGCTAGGCAAACAGACAATGTTATCGGCAGCAGCACCTACAGTCCATGCAACTCCCAATGACGGCTCTCTCCCCCATCAAATGCCTATCGAACCAGGCATAGCATATGGACTAGAACAATAAAATACACATAATGGGTTTGAGGGGAGATAGAGCGTGAGCACAAAAGACCCAAGCCAACAGACACCCACAACTCCAGTCTTGCATGCATGATGACGATGAGGCAAAAACCCCGAAGGTGGGCGAGGGAGAAGAAAATCAGCTGAAGCGGCAACGGTGGCATCTCTAATTACCTCAACTCCTCCTCCTTCTGGCAGCCCCCCCCCCCCCAGTCCTACCTCATTCCAAAAATACTACCCCAATTGTCTTAGTGCTTGCCTGCACCCCCAGCCCCCCCCCCCCCCACCAACCCAAACACCTCCTCGTTGAACAAGCTGTGCCTGGCATGCAGGCTACACATTAGCCTAGCTTCAGCCACTAGGCTAACCCCTCGTTAGTGTCTTAATCTTACCCTGACCTGCTTTGCTCCTCTCACGCCGGCTGCCCACTGAGCCCGCCGTTCACAGGGCCCCCTTTGTTCTCGTGCGGGGCTGTCTAGGCCTCAGGCAGGGGCCTGGCCTGGGCATTGTTGCCCACAAAGAGCAAACAGCAGTTAGCAGGCGTCAGCTTGGAGGCAGAGGCCTGAGCGACCATCGCCACTGCTGGGAGAAGCCAGGAGGAGAAAAGAATGGGAGCCAGTGGGAGAGAGAGACAGCGGAGGAGGGCAGAAATGAGATGGGAAACAGTCGGAGCAAGGGGGCAGACGGTGGGGTGGCACAGGCATTGGTGGTGGCTGGGACACAATTACCCACGGTAAATACCCAGGGCTACTGGTGAAGCTGGATGGCGTCTTTGTTTGGTATATGGGCAATGAGAAACGTTCCAGTCATGTGACAAGACATCAAAGTCCCCCTGCTACATATGAAATATAAACCTGGTTTTTGCATAGTAGACCCTTAAAAGGTACAGAAAGGAACAGAGTAAACTAATAAAAGATTAACTCTCTCATGAATCTGTTCTCTCTCTCTCTCTCTCTCTCTCTCTCTTTCTCTCTCCCCTCTGTCTCTCTCTGAAGGAACAGATAACAGAGAAAATAAGGCCACCTGAATGCATCGGTGCAGATGGTCAGTACGTATTACCCTTAACAGTCAACCATTTCAAGAGGAGGGTGGGCAAACATACACACATATACTCAACTCTTAATAGGACTTTAACAGGAGATTTTACTCGCTTCATTTGTCATTTCAGTCAGGTACAAAACAGCCATGAAAGCCAGGCTAGGTGAATACATCTGGAAAGTCTGATAAGTCAATCATTTGATTTTTTTATATAAAGCAAGTTTTTTCAATCCTTGGAATAAGTGATAAAAAAACAAAGCCAGCTTATTTTAGCATGGATGCACTGGAGCCCAGTGTTGACACATGTGCTTGCATACAGAATAATAGGAAATGCTCAGTACACAATACAACACAAAGAAAAGGCCCACTGCCAGACAGCTATTCATCCAAAAGGCCCCGAAGCTCTCAAAAGAGCAGTTCACCAATGACAACCACTCTACGGCATGCTGAAAGGGACACACAAGGCCAGCTCACTCAATAGTCTATTTTAAAGGTTTTGATTAGAAGACTCAAGATGGACACACTGTTGATGCAAGAAAAAAAACTGTGAATGGAACAAAACAGAAATAGAGCGAGATATAAAATAATCAATGCTTTAATACAAGCTTATGCGTATTCAGTTTTTAATCCATGTATGAAAAAAAGATTTACTTTCCACCAACATCACCACAGATAGTCAGTACCTCAGAGTATACCGTAGTCCAAAGCAGGAGTTAGACATAAGTGTGTGGTGTGTCATCGGGGTGTTAGCACAGGCAGGGTGGTTTGTGTGTGTGGGTGTGAATGTGCATTCAGTACTCATCACAGCTAGCTGCTTTTATTGACAAAGCCAACAAACACAGAGACACACACACACAGAGAAACACACAATGGAAAACTAAATTGGGGGTGAGGAGAGAGGCAGAGGCTGATGATGAAAGCTACACTGCTACACTCATCTATAGGGTACGCAGTAGTACAGAAAAGAAAAATGCATTCTCATATGGGCAGAGATGCCCCCCATTAATCGCTTGGCTACATGGAGCATGTAACCTGCAGTCTCTTCCACTCAAACTATGAAAAACACTCTCTCTCTGACAAACAATTCTCTATTGCCTAGTGCAGGAGGCAGGACACACTTAAAAAGGCTGATATTGACACAAGTGCTTTTCAAATGGCCTTTGGCTGCCGGTTTTGGAGTAGGTTTTTCACTGTCTTGGCTTGTCTTACAATGACGGCTTGATTGCTAAGTATGGTCCTTTTCTTTGGGAGATATAGTATAAGAGGAAAAGGTCATCAGTGACGGCACTTAGAGGGAAAATTATGCACATTTAAGCACTGCTCCGGTAGCACTGGAAAGCCGTATGAATATTCATGGTCTGGCCTCCAACCCTGATGGAAAGGGCCACCTGAGGGGGCAACGCGGACGAGGCTGCGGACAACGAGCTCCAAGCCTCAAGTTTTCGCTCGTCACTCGACTGTATAATGAAGCTCCTTTAAGCCAGCACGGACAAAGCAAAAAGCACCAGGGGTCCTTATCGGAGAATTAAATAGAAAGATCCAGAAAACTCCTCTTCAATTCCATGACTTATCTTTTTTTTCTTTTAATTAAACCTAACATTTAAAAAATCCTGTATTTGAATTCAGAGCAACAAATCTGATAGTGAATGCAACAACAGCACAATGCTAATAATGGGGGCAGTGTGCTGGCTTTGAGACTCATCTGCAGAATACACACACAATGGCCACATCATTCTTCTTTTCTCTCTCTCTACATCAAGGTCGTTGCAGAGATGTGGGCAATGACAGCACATGTAGAAAAAAGCTGTGAATACAAAGTGCTGGAAAAGAAAACACACAGTACAACCCACCCCCCAACACATACACACACTACTACACCCCCTCCCTGTATACATACACACACACACACACACACAAAAGCTCACGTCCATGCCTGTGCCAGCTGCACCCGACTCCTGTTGGCAACGGTACCCACAGCGATGGCTCTGACATGCACCACGTGGCAGGCCTGTGCTGGTAAGGCCCACCTCCGCTGGTAGCGTAGCGGGAGAGTGATGCGGTATTCACGCTGAGGAGACAGGGACAGAAGAGGAGAGAGAAAGACAGGGGAAGAGCCCGGTGTAGCGAGAGAAAGAGAGATATAGCGCGCATGTGTGTGTGTGTATGTGTGTGTGCGTGAGAGAGAGAGAGAGAGAGAGAAAGAAAGAGAGAGAGGGACGGAGAGAGAGGGAGAGAGAGAGCGAGAGAAAGAGAGAGAGAGAGACAGAGAGACAGAGAGAGAGAGAGAGAAGAAGCAAACCAAACCAGCGTAAACAAAGCCTGATACAGACAACAGCACACGGGCGAGAGCATGGACGTGTGCCTGTGAGAGACAGGCTAGAGCGCAGAAAAAGACTAACAGGAAGACAAACGGAGGTCTGGTGAGCTCTCCCTGGGCTGACTGAGTAACGCGAACTGAACAGAGCCAGGAAGCCATGTGTGCTGCAGCACAGCTCTGTGTAAAGGCCTACTGATTAAAGGCTTAGCAAGGACTAGAGGAACCATGCACACCACTCATGACAAACACACACTCACAGACTCACTCACACACACACACAGATTTACTCAAACACACACTAATACACACACACAGATTTACTCAAACACACTAATACACACACACACACAGAATCACTTTTCTCTACTGCAAGACAAGCCATAGAAGTGAGACTGGAGACATGCACACCCCACTCAGATATGTCCACCATCTTCAGCCAAATCACAGGATCTGAGGTTACAGCATATGAGAGGAGCAGACCTATCTATACATAGTGATGTTACACACACACACACACACACACACACACACACACACACACACACACACACACACACACAGCTAGCAGCATCAGTCTGTCTGGCTTCTTGTGAGAGCCAGGTGCCAGGTCTGTATACTGGCCGTACAGGTGAACCAAAGCAGGGGGGACTGAGAATAGCAACTCATATTGATTCAGTGAAGTACGGCCAGCAGGTGCCGGCTAAAAACTGATTCTGCCCGAGATGGATCATGTGGAGGCAGGGTGAGAACTCTGTGAAAGGAAAGATCACAGACATACAGAGGATTGGATTAGATCTCTCTCTTGCTCTCCCTCTCTCCCCCTCTCTCTAAATAACTTCTACAGGGAAAGTGGGGGGTTCACTTTACAAAAAGAAGTGCAAGGCTAGAACATCATGTGCAACAGTGGACTGGAAGCAAAAGGAGAAGAGCTGTCCAGTAAAAAAAGAAAGAATATGAAAGACATGAAAGAGAACTTTCATGCTTTAATATGATGCCAAAGTGCAAATAAGTCCCATCAGTACACTGGACAGCAGAAAGGAGGGTGAGAAAGAGATAGAGGGACAGGAAGAAAAAGAGAGAGAGAGACCTAGAAACATGGATCTTGAGTCAGAGAGAGCCGACTGCCAAGGCCCAACAGAGTCAGGCAGGGGGCTCAGGATGGTTGGACACCCCCCCTACCCAGGGCCACGTGCCAAACATAATGACCTACACACCACTGGCATGGCACAGAGAAGCTGTGTGTGCATGTGGGTGTGTGTGTGTCCGTGTGTGTGTGTGTGTGTGTGTGTGTGTATGGGAGAATGAAAGAGAGAGAGACAGAGACAGAGAGAGAGGGACCATGCTTGTGTGTGTGTGTGTGTTTGTGTGTGTCTGAGGGAGATGGTCTATGTGAGGAGGGAGGAGGAGGGGTGTCCAATGGAATGCGCACTTGAATTCCATGGGCACGCTGCCTCGCTCACCACAGCAACAGAGGGAGAAGTGTGTGGACTTCACAGAAACTGAGGGGGAGGGAGAGGGGGAGGAGGACGAGAAAGACATCAATGGAGGGAACTGGGCACTGGGCCAAGCTCCGAGATTACAATACAGGAAGGGGGAGAAGGTGACTGAGGAGGAAAAAAGTGGAAAAAAATACAGACTAGAATTAAAAAAAAGAGAAGCGTTAGAGATGGGAAGAGAGGCGGCACGCTAGCCTGACGTGTTTCCAAGGGTGAGGGCAATTCAATTATCACCGTGGAGCTACAGTGCAATGGAGCTTCTCTGGAGGGTTGGTCTAGTGCTGACAGGAGTATACCCATCTACACAGCACCAAGACGAGACCGAGCAGCGGGGGGGGAATCTGGCAAAGCACAGACATGGAAGGTTTATGTATAGAGCAGAGACAAGTCAGGGAGGGCAAGAAGAGAGGGAGACGCAGCCTGAGAACAAGCAGAGCAACATGTTCAAGGGAAGGAGAGATGGAAAGACTGTCAGAGAGTAGTCCAGTGAAGGTCTGGAGTTGTGGACATCCACACAGTGTTACCTGACTTGACTGGTTCTTACATTCAAATTCAAATGATCCCTCATAATGGCGAGATAAGCAAATTTCTTCAACGGCCATTTCAACAGTATCCTGCATGAAGTCCGTTGAGAAGATAGAATTATCTAACCTACAAATGTATTTGCACAAGAATTTGAGGGTAGGCTATTACATAACCAAAATCACACCAGTGCCACAGTAGTGCTTAGTTTTCATGGTTATTCACAGACACAGATGCTTTGTGGATGCCTGTTAATATTCAGAGAGATATATTCAGAGAGAAGGCCATAAACTGACTGAAAACACTGTAAAACTAAACAAGATCATTAAAGTTATCACTCACATGGTCAAGATAGTTACACAATGCCTACTAAGGACTTAGATAGGACAAGGGACAATGGCATTCACTCAAAATTCATTTCATATTTTTATCATAGCAAAATAAATCAGGCTATAAAAAACTATAGAAAAGACCATTGTGCCTTTACACCACACCATCACCAGCCCAGGCTCATTTGGCAATTTGTTGTACTGTATTCCACAAGAGAAACGTGAAAGGGACCTGCTCTGGTGCCCTCCACACATCATTAGTCTCTATCTCTTTCTGATTATCTGGACGTGGCTTGAGTAATGGCCACCCCGTCTGACTCTGGCCCTCCTGATCGTGAACATGAATCTTCTTTGGCCGCAGTGTTTGTTGCGTCCTTGAACATACGCATGCAACATCTTTCCGACAGGCAGGAAAAAAAGTACCTATTTTACACAGAGGCTGCTGCACCGGCCCTGTCCAAGCACAGTGCACAGTGGATAGCATGATCAGCCTATAAATCCCCCTTAATGGCGATGGGCATTTGGGTGGGGTCATTGAAAGAAACAGGACAGGACAAAAAGTACATACACACACACATGCACGCACGCACGCACGCACGCATGCACACACACACACACACACACACACACACACACACACACACACACACACAAAGTGCTTGCCTCACCACACACCTAATGAAAGAAAGAGGAAGGCTGAGGCTTCTGTTCCACTCCCTCCTTTACAACCCAGATCCCATCTGGACGACAGCATCGCAAGGAAATCCCACCGCACACTCCGCACCCAGCCCTCCCTCCCTCTCTCCCTGAGCCCACGGCAGCTTTCGAGCCTCCTTCCTTGGCCTCATTTTGTCAAGCCCCCCCCCCCCCATCACCACCACCACCACCCCCTCCTATCCCCCACTCCTCAAATCCCCTCACTGCCCAGCCATTGTCTTCAGGAGCTTCACTTGGCTTCGCTCAGCACTGTGCGTCTTGAATGTGCAAGGGGCTAATCCCGTTACATAGGGGCCTAATAATAAATGAATAAATGAAAAGCCAGTTATCCTCGACAGAAGGGAGCCAGCGTGGGTGGGTGTTGGGCAAGGGGGACTGAATTGACATAGGCTATAGTAGTGGTGACGTTGGTTTGGGTCGCAGTGGGGGTGTTCTAGGGAGCGAAGATGCCACTGCGCTTGGTGTGCTAGGCTAGCCTACACCTCGTACCCACACCCTTGCCGTGTGCCTGCCGAGGTGTAATTTCTGCAGTTTTCCCCTTTAAAGTTGCCCCAGGGACGTGGGAAGGTTTTAATCAGTGTAGTGCACGCAAGGCAGATCCATCAGATATGCTAATCAGAGATCTTACCTGAACAAATACCCTCAAGAGCAGCCTCATCCATCTTAATTGGGAGAGGCCTCGTTAATAATGCAGGCATGGAGGGCGAAGATGGAGGGATATTAATTGAGGGGTGTGAAGAGAGAAGGGGGCCCTGGCAATCCTATTGTCACTGATGGAGCTAAGACTGGACGACTCCTTCATTTGTTATGGGGGGGGGGGGGGGGGGGGAGAAAAATTCATCTATGCCAAATTACCACACCAGCACAACTGGTCCTAGTTCAGGAGGAGTGACTTTGATGGAGTCATACTTTAAAACATGCTGAGTGTGTTCGCAGTCTGGTCACAGAGAAGACTCAACATGGCTTATGTGCTCCCCCTCAAAGACCAGAACCTAATGAAAACCATAAATCTCAGAATAAGGCTAATGGTTCATGGAGAAACATATTTGTTCACTTACATACACCCACATCCTGAACTCGATTTAACCATGTGTGGAGACGTGAAAATGCAGACCAACCAACCCCAACCCCCTGCCCAAAACGCTCTCTCCACCCACTCACACACACACCAATGCGCAGCATCCAAATCAGTCCCAGACAACAACAATAAAAACAGTCGAAGTGTTCCATTCTGCAAGTTGGCTAAGAGTTGTCTGTCCATTATTACATTTTAAACCACTTTCAGTTGAGGCCCATAACAGCAATCCAATCCTCCTCGGCTGAGACCAGACAGCCGGCTTTGAAGTTTGGGGCATAAAGCCTGTCTTCAACACAAAGAGGCTTCTAGGTTTTCAGCTGGGGGAAATTGAGAGGCAGACGTCCATTGTGGAGATCTATTGACTTCAAAGCCAGGGTGTGTTTATGACACATGTGTACCATTTGAACTGGACAGAGCCAGAAGAGCCTCTAGCACCTGAGGGAGAGAGGATAAGAGAGATAGGTGAAGAGACAGACAGTGCAAGAGAGAGACAGACAGACAGAAAGAGAGAGAGAGAGAGAGAGAGAGAAAGAGAGAGAGGGGGGGGGGGGGGGGACAGGGAGAGAGAGACAGGGAGAGAGAGAGACAGGGAGAGAGAGAGAGAGAGAGAGACAGAGAGGAAAGGAGGGAGGAAGGAAAGCCCCTGACTGGCAGACATGTGTGCTCCAGTGATGTAAGAGGAGATGCATGCAGAGTATTGTGTGAGTTGGGAGACAGACTATGAATTGGGAGAAAAGGAAAGACTCATTACTTCCCCTGTCTTTAAATAGGCCTACCTCAGGCAAAAAAAGCCAAGAATACAAAAAAGTAATTTGACCGTTGTCCAGCTGAAATAGTCCACATAATACGCTCAAGGTGATCAAATGAGTGATTCTCCTTCATTAAGGGGGTGGAAGTTCCCCAGCACATTGTATAGACAAGGTGAGTCTATAGTATCGGCCACAGCTTTCATGCATTCTGACTTCTTTCTATTTACTATGGTGGATGGAGCATGGTAAAAACCTGATGACATGGTCTGGTAGTCCACAAAGACCCATAGCTTAGAATGAGTGACCTCCCTCAGGGGGGTTCCCGACATAGAGCTTTTTTTGTGGGATTGTGGGGTAGAGGTCTGGCGTTCTAGCTTTCAAAGCACATCACACAGCCTCCATTCTGCAAATGCATTATGAGCTCATGCTCACATTTATCTGACAAGCACCAGATGGAATCTCACCATGGCCTAGCGAGGAGACAGACAGATATCTAGCTGTGGTGCTTTGTTTAGAAGATACTAAGAGATAAACAGCACTCATGCTCCCCTTCTCATGGGAAACATGAAGACTCTCACACAGGTACGGTAGAGCTCAGGTGAGTCATGCGTGGTGTCTAGGACGGAATGCGTGCCCCTGGCTGAATGAGCTGTAAAAACTTGAGCAACCATTACGAGCCTTCCTGTTCTGCTCCCAGAGTAAGCACGGTTTGCTAGTGGGAGCAGGACAGGAGGGCCAGCAAGGCCCATCGGTAAACATGAGCTGCCATGTAGCCAGCACATCTCAAGTGAAATATCCACTTGGTACAAGCAAATCCTGCTGAAGCTTCGGGGTTGACTTCACTGGAGCTTCAAAAGAAGTAACCAATCCACATCAGATTTTCATTTATATCCAAACCAAGATGCCACTAGTCTGAAGTTCTTCATTACTCTTTGCATTCATATCCAGTGCCAACGTTGACACCTTATTTTCCCCCACCTCTTAGTTTACCATCCTTACCCCTCCCATGTTAGTACTCTAGAGCAAGAGCTCTGAGTGTGACCGAGTGAGTGACAGTGGAGAAAGAGAGAGAAAAAGAGGGAGAGGAGAGACAGAAGAGGAGAGTAGTGGCGGCAGAACGCACGGCCAGATGAGCGTGTATGAGGGGCCGTCTCCCTGTTGGGCCGGGAATGGTAATGAGAGACTGAGACTCCAATCAAACTGAATTATCCCAGAAAGGCCTCTTCAATCACGCACTGATTTACCCCGCTGACGTTCTTTTCTCTCCCCTTCACCCCCCCCTCTTCCCTCCCCTTCCCTTCCCTCCCCTTCCTTTCTGATCTTCTTTACACCCCTCCCACTCCTACAGCAAAATGAGCAGATAAAAAAAGGAGAACAGGGACGGATGAAAGGTAGCCGGGTCATGAATATTCCCTTAAATCACTCTCCAAACGAAGCCTGTGTGTGAGGTAGACGGGTGAGTGAGTGAGTGAGTGGACACCTGTTTTCAGGGCTGGGTGGCTTGCTGGCTGGCGATGATGAGGCGAGGGCCGCAGCCATTGCCTTTCATTAGCAGGCCTTTGTGCTTTCTTGTCACGGCCACAATGATCCACCATTTACCGCTGATGAAAATAAATTGTGTACCTGGCCACACTTCAATACGGCAACATCCAGATTGGATATCTTGATGAGAGGAGGGGGCAGCACAACCAAACAAAGCTGTTGTTTAGTAATATCTGCATGGTGTTGCAGCAATGTAAGGCTGGGTGGGGGAGAGGAAAAAACAAATAGCTATGGCAGAGACGAGAGTTGTTTTACGTAAATGTGAAGTATGGCATGGCAATTCAAAACGCAAGTAAATAGCTAATGCAGCCTCAAACCATCAAGGTTCTTTTATTACATTTTCCTGAGAGCAACAAAAGATGCACTCAGACAATTACTGCCTCCCTACACTTTAATTTGCATAAAAGACACAGCACTCGCCCTCTAAAGCAAAAGTGCCTAATCTTTTACCACAAGAGTACCAACTTATAATGCAAAGACAAGTCCCATTATGCAAAAAGTGGAACTGCAAGAAAAGAAAGTTTTTTTTTGGCAAGAGGGGGAATCAGATAGGCTCACGGTCTAATTGTGGCTTTCATCTGTTGTGCTTTAAAGCCATTGTTGGTGGGTGTATTTTTTTGTACTCTACAGATAAGGCTGAGCACTTTCAATACTGATTTACACTTTCAGACGCCACGCAGACTCATCTTGCTGCCACAGCAGAAAAAGTGCTTAGTGTTCACAGCCAACAGAGGAGAAATTAAACTTGGAAAATTTGAATTTAAAATCAAAAGAAAGTACCAAAGAGACAAGAGGCCGATCGGGGCTCTAGGGGTAGTCTGGAGGAGGAGTGGTGGGGTGTAGGTTGGGGGTGGGGTGGGGAGGTAGTCCTGTGGGGATCTCTTGTATGCCCTTGGACAAGCCATGGGAAATTCCCCCTGTGAGAGCAGTATTTTATTAATCTCAACTACACACACACACACACACACACACACGCACACGCACACGCACACACACACACACACACACACACACACACACAGCCACTCCCTACTTCTCTCTTTAATATTAAAATCCTAGCACCATTAAGCCTACAACTACATTTTCATTACAGGTGAGCAGCCCTCATTTTAAGTCTGATTGACATTTGGCCTATCTGCAATTTACAGTTACACTGCAATCATTCAGACCTTTAACAGGTGGCGCGGTGATAAAAAGATCACTGCATCTTCCCTCCTGCTAGGAGTGCTGGCGTCTGCTGGCTTCAGGAAGACTGATGGGCCTCCGATTCCCACTCCCTCTCATATTGAGGTAGGGGGCTTTGTCACTAGACACAGTGCGCTGGAGGCAGATTAATGCTTTTGCATGGGTACAGTATAACCTCATCACACTTTGTATGCTGTAGCCTACCCTGTAACCTCCCCAGCGACAGAACTACATATTGTAACGACACAGAATGCAAGAACAGTGACTGCTGTGCCTATAAACTGTTCTCAGGTGACAGGTCACCAACGAATCAGGCCTCGATGGCTGTTTAACTTTGCTACTGAGCCATTTGCTATGAGGATAGATCGTCTGCTAGCAAGCCAAACAAATTGTTTTTACATCTGAAAATGGCCACTCTAAATATGGTGTAAGGTTTACCATCTTTGCTTTTTTTTCCAATTACTAAGTATAAGTACAAATGCTGATAATGGCACAGGCCACTGGTGTAGTGTGCTCTGTATAGAGCCTATGTACAGCCATAAATCAGCCTTGAGGCCCCTGGTGGCCTTATCCTGCTGGGGGGCTATGCTCCCCTACAAGCTAACAATGCCTGCCCCGTCCTGCCCCCTTCCGTCTCCTCTGCTCTGGGGCTGGAGGTTCAGCCTGATCCTATTACAGCATGACAGGACCGACAATCACCCATTCAGCATCACGCATTCTCTCTCTCTCATTCTCTCTCTCTTTTCTCTCGGCGGTCGCCTATACAGGCATGGCTATTCAGGCTTTTGTTCTCCGACGCCACGCCACACATGACTTTTTGTGTGCTCGGGCCAGGCCAGAGTCAGGTGTGAGGACAGAGACCTGACCCCTCAGGTCCTTAAAGCCTGAGGACAAATGCTTTTCGAATGGGTGAGGGCGTTTACCACAGGAGTGCGCAGTGGCCGCGCTGACATTCTGCTTACCAGGACATTACTGAGGCCCAGCAGAGCAGCTCGTCTGGGAGTCCGCGAGAGCTAAAAACCCATTATGTTAGCTGTAGGTTTTGCTGAATTCCTGGTTCATCCACCCTCCCCACAGCTTTGTCCGGCTGTCCATTCCTTACACCTTTCTACCACTTTCAGTTACATGAGCAAAACAAGAGGGATGGGGATAAAAAGTTTTAGGGTTCAAGCCACATGTGCTTTTATGCACACGTGTGTGTGAGAGGGTCCGACTGTGTGTGAGGTACGGTAGATTGTATGAGGTGTGTGTGTGTGTGTGGGGGGTTCCAGACAAAACTCTGTGGTTCTTGCCCACATTAATCATGTGGATAAGGGGGTGTACAGAGAAACTGTGTTGGGTGGGAATGGGGGGGGGGGGGTTAACCCCCACATTGCATGTTTGCATGTCTGCTGCTGCTCTGACGTGTTCCTCTGTCAGCCTCGCAGCCGGTTGGCGAGGGGGCTAATGAGGCCTCCCTTACCCTCTCACAGTGTGTGCGGATGTGTGTTGGTGTGAGTCTGTGTGCCCATGTGTGCTCTAGACTGGGTTTGACGGGTTGGTTTGCACTGCCTTTCATATTGCCTTTTAGTTCTCTGCCCCCAGCCCCCTCCACACCATCCCACAAACACCCTCGTCCCCACCTCCAGCCTCCTTTTTTCTGCAGTCATCTGTTCCTTCAGCTGTCAGAAAGGCAAGTGCCTAATGGGCCATATCAGAACAGCCACTGCAGGGAAACCGTGGCCTGTCATTAGGCAATATTGAAAAAGGAAGCCAATGGGCAGAAAAGAGAGAGCGAATGACTAAGAAAGAGAGAGAGGGGAAAAAAAAGAGAAAAAGAGAGAGGGTGAGTGTGCTCACCTATTACAGAAGGGAAGTCTGAAAAGCAAGTCTTCAATGCTTGTGCACTAAAGCCCAGATTAGATTTGGTAACGGGCATTTATCATTTAATGGCAAGCCATCTTCTCAACACTGAGCTCAGAGCATTCCAGCCAAGGCTAGTTTATGTGCAGTCTAGCAGGCTAACTCATTAGGTGTGTAGATTATACAGTGTGCCAATCGCTCACATTTTTTACTCCACATGGTACTAATGACCCCCTAAGGGTCGACGAGAGGCAGGGGTGGGGAAGGTGAAGGGTTTTTTTTTTTTTGTGTGTGTGTGCTTGCAAAGTAACAACCAGCAAAGCTAACCAAAGAGAAAATATGTTACAAATGCCTTTCTGTTACCTTAACAATTGGTATGAGTCTGGCTGGACTATAAAACTGATTTTGTATGGCTAACATAGAAGGGAAGGCTTCAAGGAAAACAGTAACTGACAAGAAATTTCACAATTCATCTTCCAAAATTGAGAAAGCAAAGTTTTTTTCTTTAGTCAAACACTACTCACCGGAATCTAGTATTCATGTGACCATTTTAGATGACATGAACACTATGTGCTCTGTGATGCACCCACACACTTGGTGCATGGTAAAACCAGATTATTAGCATTGCAAGCAGACTGGTCATGTCAGAAACATTCTGACTGGTTGTGTTTTGCAAGTGTTCAAAGTAAAGACCAACTAGTTTCAAAGCCTGCAAGTACAGCTCAGCCAGAAAAAAAGCAGCGTAAAATAACTGGTTCTGAACAGTCAGTACTAAATGTATTTAAGTCTTAATGATAGCTTTGGCCCTTCTGAATTTGAAGCTGCCGGTTGAAACCTCATACCAGGCTGCCGTGAGAGATATCTTCAGGGTATCCAGGCCTAAATTAAAAGCCCACTGGCTCCTGTTTCGGCTACCTTTCCCAGTGCAGTTACTCTGAGGCCTAGGAGGCTTGCTGAGGTTGCTGCTGATGTGTATTTAACTGCGGGTGGAGATGGGTGTTTATTCAAGGCAGTCGAGCCTGACTGTCGCACGTTAAACATGATAGAGCCGCTCCACCCACAGAGGAGAGTGGGAAAACTGTGAAAGGGAAGGTGTAAATGGACACATCCTCCGACCAGGCCATGAAAAACACAAAGTGCATGAGCACTATGTGTGATAATGGTGTCTGGAGGGCTGAATACACAAACACCAAGCTGTCACTTCTTGAAGCTCAGTTTTGAAGCAACAGCAAAAAAATTTGATTGTTTCACAAACTGATTGGTTCAAAAACCTCAGCACTTAAAAATAAATACAATTATTTTCTGGCTTTACAATAGAAAAGCCCACTGTTTGGCATCAGGGGAGTATGTGAATTTAGCAGAGAAAGCACAGGAGTGCTTTACCCAAATGGAGGTCAAAGTAAATTGGTGTATGTGTTTAATGCATGCCTTTGCACCTACAATAAACAAAGGCCTTACAAGTTAGACTGACACCATGCCCGAATGAGAAAGCATCCCGTTCACAGTTCTTACCCAGACACATGCCCCATTTCCAATTAATGACCTCTTTTAATTGAATCAGACGAAGCCTTTGAACCCCCTGTCCTTTACATGTCAATTAGCAAGCCAACTGGACCCTACATGAAACTGTTTAAATATTCATAAGACAACAACCTCCCACCATCTGGGTGCAAATTCAATATAAAGGGTTAAGTAATTTTTACACTGCATGTTGGCCAATCTGTCTCTGTTTGAACCATTCATTCAGATGTTCCGATGAGCTGTTTTTTGAACGGGACAAGTCATTCACAACTGTTTCAACAGACACAGTTAAGTTACAGATCTTCTGCATCTGTAACTGATGCATTACTAAATACTGTTCCAGGGAGCTGCTCCATATCCACATGAGATGTTATGCCTCACAGTAAAATGGCTCCTTTGACAGCCAACATCCCACAGACAAATGCAATTACACATAGATTTTATAAATTATATGCATCAAAACTCAAGTTATGGATTTAATTAATGTATATGGTGTGTACTGTAACGTGGGGAAAAGCAAAAAGTCAATAAAGTAATCCGACCAATAACCACCAATGGCTAAATGGGCACAGTTAACCAACACTCAGAATTGAACTATGAAACTCTTTTTTATATAACTCATGACATGACTAGAAAACAATAATAAAACAAACAGCTGATTAAATACGGGACCTAGCATGACAGAAACTGAGCACATCAACCTTGATGCCTTTCAAAGAGAGGGTAACTTGGGGAGAAGGAAAGCTCAGGCTTCCATGTGATATTTGCACAGGGGAGTTTAACACGTTGCTAACTGCCATTGAGCCGGGGTTCATTCTCATGCCTTCTGGCAGGATATTTGACCCCAGCCTCCTCCAACACACATTATGCTTCCCCTTCAGTCCAGACTGGAGAAAATTAAGTTTCCATGTGAAATGGCCACAATAAAACCTGCCTGTGCACAAATTCTCAGCTGGATGAAAGGGGACAGGAGGATGGGGGAGGGTGACCACATAGATGCCTAAGTCGCCTCTGCAGCCAGTTTTAATGCTAGAGTCCTAGAATGGCCAGAGCAGGAGAGGACGATTTCTTTTTCAGCACGGCCCCTCTGTCTCTCTGCCTCTCTCTTTATGTGTCTCTCTCTCTCCTTACATAAACCTCGTTATACTATATGATTCTTTTCTCTTTCCAAACTCATCCCGCTGACGGATTTCCCCCTCCCCTCTTCGCCAGCTCTCGCCTGGCTGCTTCTGGCCCTCTCTCGTTTTCGGCAGGCTCTTTTTTGTTTTCCCTGGAATTCTTCTGCATTTGTTAGGCAATTACAGCCAAATGGGGGTCCATTAGGCCTGTCTGGAGGCCAGCTCTTTCAAGACTCGCAGCTCAACGAGCACTGCACCTCTGACAATGACACCCCAAAGCAAGGAGAGTAAGCCATGGTTAACACAAAGAGGAGGAACCGTGAAGCCTCAGTCTCCTAACGTGAGAAAACACACACACTCAAACACATATAAACACTGAAACGCACAAATGCTCACTTGCCCCCCCCAACTCCACACATCAAATGAAATCCCTGGGGGTGACAACTCAAGAGACCTTCTCTCTTTCCATACACCATCAAAGTCCTACTTAGACTGAGTAACCCCAGCAAAATGTGAGCATTCAATGCATAGGCAGACATGTGCTCCCTCACTCACTTGCTCACCTCTGAATACTGTAATCGATATGAGTGCGAGCTAGCTATACACCTTGCTAGCTATACACCTTGCACTGGGAGTGGTCAGCTCTCTTTGCAAGCACCAATACGTTTAGGTGTTGGCGAGGTGGCCATGGGAGGGGAGAGTGATGCGCATGACAGGGAGCGAGGCCGAGGTGGCACATGGGGGCCAGGGCTGCTAGAAGAGGAGCCTTGCCATTGCTGGTAGCGAGAAAGGGTGTTGGGAGGTGAACTCACTGGCCTTGAAGCAGCCAAGGTGCTTCTAGCTAGCTTCTAGCTTCAAACATGCTGGCTAGGACTGTCGCTGAGAGAAATTAATTACTGATAGAACTGAATCAGAGGGTACCAGACAACCCTACAAGCACAGAGCATGTGTCTGCCAGTTATTGCACTGTGTTTGGGAGGAAGTGCGGACCAATGATGGGAAAGCATATTGATATTATGGAAGACACTGAAGGTAAAGGACAGCTGAAAGGTATCTGGACAGCAAACCAAAATGAGGTTATGTAAAACTGTACTGGTATCAAACACACTACTTTTAGTAGTTCCATTTAGAACTTCTTTCAAAAAGAATCCTGTTTTAAAATCTCTACCAGACAAGGCGACAGATTATATTTAAGCCCTCAATTTATTGGGTAAGAAATAATATTCCTTGTAGCTACAACCCCTCCCCCATTTTCAAATTAATTTAGCTCCTTTTATGAAGACCTGAAATAGTAGGCTACTCAAATGTCTTGTGTCCTTCGAAAACTAAAGAGCACTAACAATCCTGAACAGGAAATTGTTGTACTGATTTTCTTTTGAGATCTGCCGGAACAGAATTATTTACCTTGATTAAATATTGTCTGCCTGGGTGATGAGGGAAGGCACAGAATTAGTGGTCCCTTGTTGAACTTGTATTGCGCTGACAGAGATGTGTCCCGATTAAGAAGAGCAAAACACCACCACCACTCAAAGAGCACAAAGTGCTTAAATCATCGACACAAAGTCATTAAAAACATCCAGACAAAACAGGCACTGACATTCCCCTGTGTTCAATAATATTTTTTCCTCCTTGGAGTACTTTTATAATTTCGATTTCTGCAATACAGAGGGAGAAATGAAGCAGGGTGTACAATTAAAAACAAGTCTTCACTGTGTGGTAGGGGGGATCACAGGAGTCATAACCAAGTTATTCTCTTAGCCTTTAATTCACAAATGCAAAGCCGCCTATATTTTCCCTCAGCCAGCCAAATGTATAGAATTACAAGACCAAACCAGACAGTGGCGCCTAAAGGGGAGATTGAAACTCACCCTAAAATTAGAACATTGAAAAAAAATGTTAATAGTGTTTTGTAAGTAAAATAAATAAACAAATAAAAATAACGAGTAGGTAGAACCTTGTAAAATGAAAAAAAATGACCTTAGGCAAAAAGTAAGGGACATGCCTTAACCACATTTTCACCCCAGGGACCAGCCCAAAGGACAAAATATATCCCACATTATGAAAAAAGGTCTTGTCTCATAAGGAACCACTTTAACACCAAAACGTATATTAAAAACCTACAAACTACAAAGACGAATGGGAACTGGGGGAGTGGCTCTGGTTCTGGGGGTAACATCCTGACTGGAGAACTGATTCATGATAGGGAAGGGTTTGGGGGTGAACTTTTAAAAGGCCCCTCTTTGAATTGTGGTCGTTTTCAACCCAGGGTGAGGGGGAAACCACATCACTGCATGCTGGAGACAGCAACCAAACTTTGCACCAAAACGAGATGGCTTTGACGTGCTTTGGATCTAATACTGCTGAGCAGCCTCTCACATCTGACTCCCTAAAGCTGTACTCTACAAAAACTTTTGCCTCCTCTCTCCCCAGTACAGAGAAGAGTAGCCTTCATAAAAAGAAAGCCACTTAAGCTTTGTGCCATTAGTGAGGAGCTGCACTTTTAACAACCCCCGCCCCCGACACACACACACACATGCACACACATAACAACACCTCTCCTCCCCTTTTCCTGAGAGTAAGGGGGTTTTTCTACAGCTGGCTAACAAAGCATGACCCAATAATCCTCTAGCCTGACTCAAAGCTCGAACCACCTCTCTCCAAGGACTTTATAGGACTGAGGCATTGGGGGATACCATGAGGATAAGATCGGGGGTGAGGCAACGCACAAAGTAGAATTAATCATTCTAATTAAAAACTAGAACACCCAGTTCACAACGGAGCACCTGCACACATATACATTTACATTAAACAGGCAGGACACATTGGGGATGGAGGACATGTTTCTATGACAACTGAGGCTGAGGTGTACAGAACTAAGTTAGACTTTCAGCCATGTCCATAGCCTAATTTGATGTATTCCACTAGAATTTAGCTTTGTTAGGGAGCATAATCAAATCCTGTTTATAGCCATATGAATCCATATTTCTACTCAGAATTATTCGTTTGGACTCTTTGACACAGTTTAGAAGAGATTAACACATAAATCAAATTCTTTTTCTTGTGAAGTCAGTTTAGGATTACAAAGGAAGACTTTTCACAAATTAATTGTCAAATCAGATTTCTAACAGAAAAAAATAGTATTTAAGGAAATGACTAATATGGACAGTGGGGAGTGGTTTCTCCTATAAAGGAGGCCTTTCAAACATGCTAAATCAGTGCCTACGTTATTTTATTATAGCCAAGTTATCATGTTTCCACTAAGGCAGGCGCTTTAAAATAGAACACAGAGGATCTTTGTGGAAAAGAATCAAACGAAGCATGGCCTCTTCACTCAATTAAGTTGTATGGGCGTGTGTTTACCTTCCCTGTGCCCCTAACACCTCAGGTTATTGGGGATTTGGGGGTTTCCCGAGCCGCTATTTTAGGAAGGGGGAAACGGTGGAAGGGAGAGGAATGAAATCTCAAGTTTTGTGCCAGGTCCAAATGGTATCCTAGGTATGTCAGAACAAAGCAGAATCATCCTAAGGTTTAAAACAAAACCTGACTTGGAGACGTCAAAAGCTGCCCGTCAGTGTGCGCCTTGGGCTAATTAGACAGCAACTTCCGCTGAAAAGAACTGCGGACAACGTAGATTTTCTAGTTTCCCTCTGGTTGGTAGCGAGTTATTTCAACGAACAAAATGTATACGTTTGACAAGCGAACATTGATCGTCTGTTATAAAACACACAATCCCCAGGTCAGTGAGAATAGATGGAAGCTAGGCGCTCTTCCGGCAAAATGCATCGCGCCTACGTTTCAGTGGGCTATCAGCAACCTGGAATTGTTTTGTCCTGGACAAGAGCATATCGTTCACCCCAAGAACATATCGTTCACCCCAAATCTTAGAGATAGAGTGCTGGATATGTACCTTCCTTTGTTTGAAGAAAACCAGTCCGTTCTGCTGTGATTGCATAGGACCAGCGACACAGATCATCTGAACTGGAAAGCTATTGTGTGCGCGAGGCAACCCACAGATTGATGGTTGAAAAAGGATTTTATCAAAAATAACCTTAGCAAACCAAGTGCACTGAAAACAACTTGGAATTATAGGTTCTATCACATGCTTCTATATTCAATTTATAATAGGGGACAGGGGTCCTTTGTCTTGTCCAACCACCAAATAAACAAAAGATAGGCTAGCTATAGGACTCGAATCAAAGCGGATTAGAGTGCATGCTTAAATAATCATAACAAGAGATCCAATAACGGTTTACGTCCATATGCCCTCTCCCAAGAAATACTTTCAAACAGCAGAAACAACTTCAGATTGACACGATGTAAAATACCAATGCAGCAACAATAAAACTCAATCTATTGTGGCAACCACGTCTGCTTTTCTCCCCTCGAGCTGGAAAATAGAAGGCTGTTTTCTCCGCAACAACCTATTACAATTGCTGACAAACAGGAATTGGTTGGAGTTGATCGGTTCGTAGGTTTGCCACCTAAATGTAAAGCAGTTATGTCCACAGGCTATCCATATTCGTGAACTGTGTGTAAAGTCGACCTTAGGACGCAATGCTTCAGACACTGACTTAACAAGTCCAGCGACAGCCCTTTAATTTTTAAAACGTCTAAAGCTCACTGCTCCAGAATCATGGGGGTAATAACCCAAATGTTGTCAGTCTTTTAAGGGTAGACTTTAGGCCAGTACATGACTTACGTGAAACAAAATAAGAGTGGCATCTGTTAAAGGCAGTTTCATATGGTTGTCAAATGTGCTTTTACTTGTCATGCGTAGGCTATGCTACAGACCCCTTAGCTTTCTGAACTTTGCGTAAATGAACAGCTAAGAAGACACCAAAAAGTGTCACAGTCAACTCTTACCCCACGTCCCACTTACCGACTTGTAAGACATTTTCCACACAACCGGTCTCCAAAAGCCGGATCCCCCGGCGGAAAGGAAGCCCATCTCCGGTGCCCCCTGCCCCTGTGTTCCCCGTTGTGGTTGTAACCCCTCCAGGGACAGCCCCAGACCCAGCGGAAGCGCTTGAGCCAACGGCCCATGGATCTTCACCAGCAACGCGACACTGAAACGACGAATACATACAAATTTCCCTTTCGTTCCTCGGGAATGACCAGTACACTATGCGGCGCTGAACTGGCTCTGGGATCCGCTCGAAGCGTTCCTCCACTCTTTCGAAGGCCCATTTCTCAGCTACGGCCTTAGCAGCACAGTCCAAAAGAGATTCCGGACAGCGAAGGCGAGAGTTCGGATATCCCGGCCCAGGCCCCGGACCCGGCCCACGAGGAGCGGGTCGCAAGCAAGGTCGCTTGCTGGCCGGTGGTAGGTGAAGCGGCGGCTGAGGCGGTAGTTCTCCACGTCCCTCCGCCATGACAACCAGATAAACACTGAAGTCGATACGGTGGCTACAAAAACGCACAGACAGATGCACCTCACAACAGGAGGGAAGGGGCGGGGAGGTAGATTCTTGCGTCACCGCCAATAACAAACGCTCTCTCCAATCATGAGGAAACGCTGCACTGATAGCGTTCCTTTGTGCATGTGTGTATGGCACTGTGTGGTGGGATGACCGTCGATTTTGTGTGTTGATATAATTCGCACATGCTTTTCTATGCATGTGAAAAACTTTTGCAGTTGCTGTTTGGTTTGTGTTAATCAATCCGGGCCTGATAACAGACTGGTGCACTCCCACAATATGTATAACGGTTTATTTTGTATTCTTAAATGATTTAAATGAATAGTAATTTAACATTATTTTCTATGTGGATAGTCCGGGCTTCCTACAATACAGGGACTTAAAAGTCCAGCATGTTTAAATAGGTCGTGAGAACTTAAAGTAAGAGGTGATTTAAGTAATTAGCAAATCTAGGCTACCTATCTGACGTGTTGTGCTAGGTTTGCGAATATCTGGACCAAATATGCATTATGAACTTTTTTACTCTCTGAAGGTGGATTACCTCTGCCTGATAGGGGTGGGCTCACAGTGCAACTTAAGTTTTACCATAAAACACTTCCTCCATCCTTGTGATTGTCAGAGAGACGTTCAATGACTTTCAAATTAAACTAGCACAATGTCGATGAAAGTTTATGGAAGCAGCTGGTTGATGGCAAACGAAATAGGCGACACTTTGGAATTACTACCTAACTGCATTAAGGAAATTAATTTAAGTCATCACTTGTTCATTGCAGGCATATACACAGTGAATTCATTTATTGTCATTCAGAGTGAATTCATTTATTGTTGATAAACACAGATGTTAAGCAGGCAATACATTATTCTTCATGTTATCAGGTCCCTTTTTCAAGTAAATGGTTAAGTGATAAACCAGGGTAAGTTTTTAGAGTTAGGGGAAGCCACGTTGTTTAATCAGAAACTCTCTAAGATAATTTAGACAACCTCGGTTTGTCACTGAACGTAACTGCACCATGAGCCATGTAGACTACCTCCTGACACTCTATAGTAAACCAGTGGCCTATCTTTCCATAAATTATGGTAAACTAGATTACTGTACTTCCAATACTGTAGACCTAATATCATTTACCTTTTCAGTGCTCACCCTAGTGGTTAGATGATAAAATATCATGCATTCCAGGGGAAGCTAAACATAAGGGAATGGTGAGCTGAACTGAAACTGATTGTTTTCTCCTCTTTTTGAATTGGGACAATTGGGATCCAGTGATCAACCCAGGAGTTCACTGACTTTATTGTCCAAATATAATGAAGCTTTGTGTAGCTTTGCTTTTGCTTGTGTAGTTGCATGGATGTGTGTGGGTGTGTGTGTGTGTGTGCGGGGGTGTGCCCATATGCATGCATGCTGCATTTTGTGCAGGCACAGGTACTCCTTAATATTAGTGTAATGCCCACGCTGTGTCAGTGTCTCTACTCAGAGATCCTTTGACACCCGTGTTAGGGTATTTACTAGCATTGGTGTGAAACTATTGTGCCATACAGATATTGCACAAGTATTTAAATGACACACACACAAACACACACACACTGCTCTTATTGTCTATAACATATAAATGCCTAATACGAGTGAGATCACGTCACAATATCCCACCATGAAACATTGCATGGACACTCTGAAAAATGGGTGTCAAACACATGGAACATGTGTATTGGCGCTGCTTCTGAAATCTACTCGCATCTCTTTGCCACAACAATGATTTTTAACGTGACATTGACATGGAATTAATTTGGGAGCAAACAGAGAGGATGGGTTTGTGTACACGCGTGTTTGTTTTCCCACTCAGGAAGAGCAGACAGCAGGTGCGGAGTGTAAGTAATGAGTGGCCTCCATTTTGCAGGCTGTCACAGCCCAGCATGCTTACTGCGGTCCAGTCAAGTGCACCGAGAGAGATGACAAGCTGACAGCTCAGCACACAGGATACCAGGCGTTTAATGGTACTCCTTTTCTTTCCTTCCTCTTTTTTCTTTCTTTCTGCATACTTGCTTTCTGTACCCCTTCATTCTTTATTTTTCTTGCTTGTTTGGCTTCATTTATTTTCCTCAATGTTTACATCACATTGTCTAAATGTCTAAGACCACTCCAACCCTTTGCTGTGTTGTTTTGCATGACAACATGCAATTTATTAGCGGCATCATTTTGGGCAACAACATCTTGTGAAAACCAAAAAAAGTCATGCCACGTTTCAACACCTACAGACCATATGAAGGAAAACATGTATTTGTGTGTAAATGTGTTTTTCCCTACACAGAAATCAAATGTAAAAAAATCTTTCAGAAATTAGATTAGTTTGGATGAGAGATTCAAGCGCAAACTGCCTTTGTTTGGCACTAGTGTTCAGTGGCATTGTCCTGATGGGATGCCCATTTGTGCCACATTGTTGTAGCAACACAAATCAGACAATGGGCCTCAAATATTGTGGTAGATGTGACCAGTTACCATGGCAATGATTATGATGGATTTGGGGGAGACAGGACAGGTAATTGGAAAAAAGATTGATGGGGACAAGAGAAAAGGAAAAAGTGCCTATCAAAGGCATTCTCCCCAGGGAGCACATTCTCCCCATCCCTAGCATGGGGATGGCAGCCCACATGCGGCTGGGGCCATGGTGCCTCTGTACTCCAGTGTCTCAGATAAGCCTGATCCACTTGCTCTGACAGATCTGTTTGTCTTTTGCTATGTGCACTATGTGCGATAAGGGCCATGTTAGTGTTTGCCGAGCCTTCCCTCCGCACACACACACACACACACACACACACACACACACACACACAAGCACAAACACACACATGTACACACATGCACCCACACATGCACTAGCAAGTGAGCGCACACGCACACACACACACACACACACACACGATTGCCCAAAACCTCACCTCTGATTTCTCATACCTTTACCTCTTCCTGACAAACCATATTTGGACTTGGCACATCCAAACCCACCTGACACAGAGTCTAAGAATGCAACGCAGGCCTCCAGGCTCCACTGTAGAGCCTGTGTCATCACAATCCCTCTGTCAGTCTGCTGCTCTGTGTACACAAGGCTTCAGGGGCCTTGGCACCATTGAAGCCAGAGGAGGCGTGGTAAATAGGGGTGGAAACCCCCTTGCCAAATGTTGGGCCATAGAGTGGAGGCCTCCTCCCTCTGCCTTTGTCGCCTGGCCCCTGACGTCAGCAATAGTGAGACAGTTGGTGGCTCATTTTTCCTATCTCTCTCTCACACTCTTTCTCTCTCTCCCTCTGTTTCTCTCTCCCTCTGTCCCTCTGTGAGTGGCGGTTGGTGAGACAAACAATGCTTGTGTTGATAGAGGAGCCAGCTCTACCTGCAGGGCTTGATGTTTATCAGTAAGACAGTGGAGGAAGGCCCCTACCTCTTTCCCTAACCTTCTCATTCCTCCTCTCTCTCCCCTTCTCTCTCTCTCTCTCTCTCTCTTTCTCTCTCTTTCTCTCCTCAGGGCCAAGCCTGTCATCGGCCTATCAGCAACACTCAGCTACTCATTAAAGTGAGTCAGTGCCAGGCGAGAGAGGAGCATGGCTCACTCAAGTGAAAGAGAAAAGGAGAGAGGGAGAGAGAGATGGAAAAAAAGAAGAATTGCTTGAACCTTTTGTTCTGCAATGTCTTGGCACAGCCGGTGCCTGGGAGGCATGTCAGTTTGGGCCACAAAAAGTCCTTTCACCTCTCACAATGGGCGTGTATTTTTGTCATTCAAAGTGAGGTTTAAAAAAAATCCTCTTGGGTGTGTTTGTGGGATGTGGTTAAATATTGTCTCTCCTCCAACCAGGTTCTTCAAAAAAAGGTCTGAGTGAGTAGTTTTGGATTCCAGGGCAAGACCAGACTGAACATTTGTCGTGCTGGTGGTGTGATGATTGAGATGGTGATGTCAATTCGTCTTTTGTGTATTGGTTTCAGCCCTGGCACAATTAAGGCACCACAGAGGATGTGACATTGCAGGCTCGCGCGAGTGTGCCTTTCTCACCTCTTTTCCCACCTTGGACCCCTGAAGCCAGCCACAGATCATCTGATGAGAGGTTAATTTCTAAGAGAGCCCCCCCCTACCCCATCCAATCTATTTCCAGACTGCACCCCCCCCCCCCCCCCCCCCCCCCCCAGCACACACACACCCAATCTCTGTTCTGTTCACACCGGAGGTGACAGAAGCTCTTAGCTGCTCTTCACACACGCCTTCTTCCTTCAACCCCCTCTGAGCCTTCTCCTGCTCTTTTCTCTCTCTCTCTCTCTCTCTCTCTCTCTCTCTCTGCTGTCTTTCTCTCTCTCTCTCTGCTGTCTTTCTCTCTCTCTCTCTCTCTCTCTCTCTCTCTCTCTCTCTCTCTCTCTCTCTCTCTCTCTCTCTCTCTCTCTCTCTCTGCTGTCTTTCTCTCCTCTCTCTCTCCCTCTCTTCCACCTCCCTCTGCTCTTTGTTGCAACTCGATGGCTCAGACCCTCGGGTCTCAGGAGAAGCAGCCAGTACAAACAGGAGGAGTGCCCAGCAAATGATCTCAGTTGACTGATGGGTGTTATCTAAAGGACACTGGCTTTTATTGGCTGTGTTAATGCTGTATTTACCATTGGAAGGACTGATGTGTCCTCTGGGGCCCAGGGGATGCAGCTGCGGTAAAGACCTACTGTTTAAAGAGCAGCCCAGTATAATGGCGGCCATGTTTCTGCAGAGCCGCCTGGCCGAAACTGAAGGGAGTTGATCAGTCTCTGAGCACCATCCGAACTGTCATATAGGGTCTTTTTGTGGGGGAGTTGGATCTTGGTCATTCTTCCCTAATGCTCCATTTGTCACTCACCATTTTGTTAGAAATGGAAACAGGAAATGGGCTTTTGTCCTCCATGTGTATCTTCGTTTGGTCGGGTAGAGGAAGAACACACATACAAAGACCAGAGACAGACAGAAAGACATGCAGAGAAAGAGAGAAAGAAAGAGAGAGAGAGAGAGAGAGAGAGAGAGAGAGAAAGAGAGAGAGAGAGAGAGAGAGAGAGAGAGAGATATGGTCAATTAATCTGTATGGCTTCAAAATGCCATGTGCGGAAATACCTTTTTTTCTGTCTCGGACCAATGGTGTGTGATTGGTGGGATGCCTTTAATGGAGTTAGGGGGAGATTTTACGCACAGCAGGACCTTTGTGCCTCATTTGCCTTCAGAGGTTTTAACTGAAAGGAGTATGTGTATTTATATGTGTCTGTGAGTGTGTGTGAATGTGTGTGTGTGGAGGAGGGGGGTGTTGGGGATCTGCCATTGATAGCTGTAGTGTGTGTATTTGGAGAGACAGATGCATCCAGAGCCTTCCTTCATTTGCATGTTCAAATAAGGGTAAAATGAGCATTAAATAGAGACAGCTTGAAAAGGGCACAACTTGTAAAGGATGGGCATGCGATAAGATCGGTAATAGCGATAACACAGTTTAATCCATTAAGCTTGCGGGATAAGAAAGTTCCAAGAAACCCATCTAATTTAAACACCCTGATAACAACATGAAGATGAAAAAAGTTCTGACAAGGGCTTTGACTTTTCTCTTATATTTAAGATGGCTCTTACTTTGCAGATCCAGACATGCGTGCCCTTTGTCTACTATATACACGGCATCACATTATTTATTTATTTAGTTTTTTTTTTAGTATGGGAACATAAACACATTCATGTTATTGTTATGAAAAATAATTAAGGATTATGCATCATTATTTACTTTAAGAAAACAATCACTCTTGTAGACCATTTTAAGGTCAGGATGGGCCATATGTATTATTTAGCTGGAGTGTCCAGATCCTCTTTGTCTGTGAATCCTCCCCTTGGTGGGTTGTCTACCTGATCACTTTTCACCGAGGCATGACCGAGACAGAAGCTGACACGGACAGAAGTCCGAACAGCTAGCACAGCACTGGTGCGGGAAGGCTGAGCAGGCCAGGGCCTGAGGGCTTGTTCTCCATAATAAAGGTGCTGAGCTGACAGGTGGGTGGGAGAGATGCAGGAGATGCCCTGACCAGAATGCTATGGCCCTGCATCAGCACTCTAAAATGGCTGCCGCCCCTTATCGTCATTCCCTTTATGATCATATACTACAATGTGAGAGAACAAACATGATCTTAAATAGTCTCCAAGGAGCATGGACTACATACAGCATTGCATATGCATTGCAATTCTACCTAGCCAAGATGACAGCTCTTAGAATTTCTCTCAGAAGATAGAGGAAGCTTTTCTCCCTTCTGGCAAAATTAACATGTCCACCATCATCCATCTCCTCTGATGGCCTGACAATGTGTAAAAGCATTTATAATGAAGAACATTGTCTTTTACCTGAGTCATAATAATGTTTGGGTTGTTTTATGGTGTGTTCTCCCATTTAGTATTGAGAATGTAATGGAAGGTTTTCATACTACTGCTCATTTCACCTTTAGCACTGCTGCATTTTCTGATATTGTGCTTTTAGTTGTTTTTGTGTGTTTTGTGAAGAAAGCAAGAGCAAGAAAAAATGAGAAATAAGAAATGTCCATGAGGATGGACAGAGAAAAAAGAGATTTAGACGGACAGAAGGAGCCTGAGACCACACCTCTTGTTATGTGTGAGTCCGTCCTTTTATTTGGTTGAAGAGCTTAATGAGTCTTCCGTAAACAAAATCAAGACCCATTTGACTTGTTGAGTGCCACTGTGAAATCGTGTTTAATTGCTTTTCTGTTGTCTCCGCCGGTGCCGCGCCACAGGGCAGCCCATTCAGGCTGATGAGCTGGGCATCCCAGGGTGCATCACTGCATGTGGGGCAGAATGCCACACATGGCAGGCGCCGCTTGGCCTCCGTGATGAGTTACACCTCCACAGGGCTGTGGAAAAAACAAAGCCTCCCATCCTCCCTCTCTACTATGTTCTGCCCGCCTTCTCCATCAGCCAGAGATCCATTCGCTTCCCTTCAGGCTTAATATGGCACAGCACTGTCGTGCTCTGCAGCAAGGCTGCATCTGGGCTTTACTCTCTACCTGAGTGGCCAGGCCACACTCCTCTCTGCACATCACAAGCACTCTGGAAAAAGGGCAGTAAATTAATGATTGTAAATCATACAGAATTCATGAGTGGCTGGGTCCTAGTGTTGCTTTGAGGCTTCTAACAGCGTTCCCAGCTCCCATCCCCCCTCTTCTAATAGTTTCAGCCCAGGCTGTTCTCTCCTGAGCGGTTCGACACACGGGACGGGCGGGCGTTTTTTGCACATTGCTAGGCTTCGGCTGTCCGCTGAACAGTGTGCGTTCTGGCTCAACGCTTCAGGAGCCAAATGTTCTCCATCAACCCCCATCCGCCTCCAACACACATGAGGCTATTGTCTGGTGAGAGCACCACCAGATGGTTTGCTCGCATCCAGATCAGCCCAAGTATCAGTTTTACACCAGGGGGGAAGCCATTACAGAAACATACGCCCACATAGCAACTAAAGTCCAGCTCCATTAGCTGAGAAGGGGAGGAGGGAAAAAAGGCTGCAAAATGGCTGGTATCGTTTTAATGTTCACCAACAGTGTTGGAAATGCAGCCATACTGCAGCAGGTATTTGTGGCACAGTGGCAAAAATGTCATGGAAGTAAAATGGAAGAAGAGGAGAGAGAAACATTTCTGTGCAACACAAGAGAGAGAGTGGAGCAAATGGAGGGTAGAAAAAGAGAGTGGCAACCCATCACTGTGTAAGGTCGTGGCGCACATAATCTGCGGCACTCTCCCTAATGACTGATAACACACAGGCAGCAAGGTGTGTCATACCTCATCAGTCATTTTAATTGGGGGTTGGGTACACAAGCAGTGGTGGGCTTCCACCACCATACTTTTCTTCTCTCAACACCCCAATGTATGCTCATTCTGGCTCAGCAGAACGTTACACTTTGATAGGATTTTGCCGCTTGGACATTAGAAGCATGCCACATTTTATTAACCATGTTCCCTCTAAGTCCTTCCTGGATGCAATGAAAGAGTCTTCGTTATTGATTACTCAATATGTTATCGTGGTAGTAGAGGTTGTTACCCTTATCAACAGAAGACGGAATCTTTCTTAAAAGAAAAGAAATGGTGTGAACTTGGACACGAACAAACATACCCGGACACATACCAAAGGCTCATGGGAAAGAAGACACTTGACAGTAGACTGACCCTGCTTAATTAAAGGAGCACGGGGATAAGGAGAGGCCTGACTCTCTCTCTCTCTCTCTCTCTCTCTCTCTCTCTCTCTCTCTATATATATATATATATATATATATATATATATATATATATATATATATATATATATATATCTGTCTGTCTGTCTCAAGTCAGGTCAAGTAGGTTTTTTATTGTTATTTCAGACATATACACAGCACATAGTGAGATGAAACGATGTTTCACCAGGAACAACTGGTGACACAAGGAACTATTAAAATACAGTGTAGACAAGATAGATACAGTGTGGTGCACAAACACACTCTATTATGAACCACACATGCACACAGTGCACACACACACACTAATGAGATCTGTACACACATATATGCATACAAAAACAAGTGTGAGAGGCATAAAGGTGCATTGTGCTAATTTACATTATATGTTGCTAGATTATATTACAGGTTTGTTACATTGCACTGTAGGTTGTTCAGCAGTGTGACTGCCTGGATAAAGAAACTCCCCCACTCTGGAAGTGTGGGCGGTGATACCACGGAACCTTCTACCTGATGGTAGTAAAGTGAATAGTCCATGGGAGGTATGGGAAGTGACAATGTTCTTGCTTTTGTGTAGACAGTGGGTGTCATAGATGTCTGAGAGGAGGCAGAGAGGCTCTAGTTATTTTTTCACCCATCCTCACAATCTGATGCAGGGCCTTTCAGTCTGCCAAACCACACTGTGATGGCACTGCTGAGGATGATCTCTGTCTGTCTGTCTGTCTGTCTGTCTGTCTGTTTATACATTAAGTTCAGTAAGCAGTAAACAACACTCATCAACAAAAACAACCCTGTAAATCTGTTGATAACACTAAAATAAGATACTTTCCAAGCATGTTTCAACATTTAGGTAATTGGAACACTGTTGATCTCCAGGGGACATGATTCAGTGTAGGTTAGAAGAGCACTGCTATGGTTTAGACTGAATGTCAATCCAGGCGACTCAGACCAGCTGCTCCTTGGCTCTGCTCCTCATGACTTCTTCTCTGGTCTCCCCCACCCAGATTGGCCAGGCCTGTCGTGGCGCAGAGGTAAACCAAGTGCCAGACTGAAAAATGGCTCCCTCCTGCAAAAATAAACAGCCAAGCCAGCACAAGCACGTCAAAGGGCCCTCGAGTCCTCCAGCAGTCCCCAGACTTTCCGCCAGCTTCCTCACACAGGGATGTCCAGACATTGGCATCATCGATTTTCATGCTTCTCAACATTCTTTCACACCTCATCTCAACATTATTATGGAATAATGGCTCTTCACTTTTTCGATTCGGGATGATTAAGAGAGTCTCAGTTGTCTGTTCCAAATAATAGGAGGGAGCCAGATCTGAAAAGCAGGGCACTTCATAGCAAAAAAAAAAAAACTAAATCTGGCACTCCCTCTCTCTCTCTCGCCCACTGTTAATGCATTTCACAGTTTGTTTATTATCGCGCCAGCCATGTGGAATGTAGAGTAATGACACCATGGAGAAAGGAGAGCTGCAGGGATGATTAGCTAACTGGAGCATCAGTGACAGGGAGGATCACAAAGTGGCGGGCTTTCAGAGAAGAGGACATGTGCACACATAGAACACAAGCATACAATCATTCGCAAGCACACACACATACCTACAAACACACACTTGTTCCCAGTCAACTCCTCAGATGAGTGGGATTTTTATGAGTGAGGAATGTCGATGTCATAAGTTAGGCTTCCTCAGGGCCTCATCATTCTTCATCATTGTGCCTTCAAAACCCTACCCACAAGCCCTCTCTTTCTCTCTGCTCTCTCTTTTTTATTCACTCTTTCATCTTTTTTCTGTTTTAGGAATTTACCTACACACACATTTATACACACCCACACACACACACACCCACAAACACACACACCCACACACACACACACACACACACACACACACATTACTTCAACAAGTGGGATTTTTATGAGTGAGGAATGTCGGTGTCATAAGTCAGACTTCCTCAGGGCCTCCACACTGTGCCTCCAAAACTCTACCCACAACCCCTCACTCTTTCTCCTCTTTCATTCCTTCTGTCTCTTTATGTCTCATAAATGCACACACACACACACACACACACACACTCATGCACACACACTCACACACACACACACACCCTTCCCCTCCACCCTCCATCCAGAATGCCTTTCATTACATTTACTCTTCCACAGCCCTTAGGGAAAGAGGCGACTTTTCAGTGCAGCACAAATCATACACAAAGTTCCCGAGTTAAGTTATTCAGCCATAATTGAAAGGAGGTAATTATTTCCGTGCTCGTCAGTAGCGGGGAGGGGCTTCGGCACACAAAGCTGCCTCTCTCTTGCCTCCCATTTGTCCCACAGTGACTCACCAGCAGAGGCTTTTAAGCCCCTTTCCAAGCTACAAGTGAGCACATCCATACAGGCGACATTATGCTGTCACTAATGATGATGAAAGAGCAAGACAAGGGCCCTGAACTCTGAGGCCAATCAGAAAAGATTGAGGGCCTCGGTTTCCGGCCATGCCGCTTCCTCCACCGTCAGGTTTTGACATCGTTTGACACAGCCGGGCAGGGGAGGCAACTGAGTGACATTACACACACACACACACACACATACACTATTACAATGTGGAGAAAGAGAGGGAGAGACAGACAGACACGGATCACAGTTGGAACGACAAGGCTGACGGGCATAGAGAACCAGAGCAGGTGCCATGGCGACCAGCTGTCAATTTGTGGAAGGCAGAGGGGGCGAGAGAAAAGTATGGCATTTGCCCAAATAGCTAATAGTGCCATCAATTTATGCGCTGGCCCAATGAAATCAGTGGCGTATTGGAAGAGAAGCGGTGCATTATGTGAAAGTACTCTATGTTTTTTTGAGTATGTTCAAGGACGCCTTTCAAACAAGCATGCCTCTTTGGCTCTCCCCCAACATACTCCAGGCTCAGTGCTCGAGCGGCCATACAAAAAAGGAGGATGGGTACTTGGGAATCCGCGATGGATTTTCAAAAGCCACAGTTACGTGTGAAACAAAAAGGTGGTGGAGAGGCAAAGAGAATTTCATTTGGTTTGCTCCAAACAATGTTCAAAGAGTAAGAGTTCTGAAGACGAAATGCTGGTTCAATGGCCCTAACCCCCACTGCCACCCCTCCTCATCTCCCTCCGCTCCAAAGAAAAAAAAAGAGATAAGGATGAATCACACAAGCAGCTAGAGGGAGACCAATAGAGACAAGGACACTTTTGAATCTTAATCGGCACAGCAATTGCTGTCAGAAGTGCTTTTAAAGAAGTTGAATGCAGTCATTTTTTGGTTCATCTCAAATATTGAACTGATTAAAACACAATAATGTTTTCACCTCACATGGATAAAGGCAAAAAGCACCTGGGGCACAGCATAAGCTTTATCTTTTTTACATTCTTTATCTTTCATTCCCTATCCCCAAAATGTCATTTGTCTTTCTTCTATTGTTTTCATGTTGGTTTTCTCTTCAATTCAGGTATGACCACCTGCTGAAATTCATCAACTCATTCTAAACCCCTCTCTCTCTGTCTCTCTATCTATCTTGGTCTCTCTCCCTTTCTTTATATTCAGTCCTCTTAATTCTCATACCCTTCCCTGTTTTTTTTTTCCATAGCTCACACCCTCCTCTCAGACCCCTATCTGCTCATTTGCATTCGATCTTTCTCTTTCTTTCTTTCTTTCTTTCTCTCTCTCTCTCTTTCTCTCTCTCTCTCTTTCTCTCTCTCCTTTCCCGTCTCTCCACAGCTCTCTCTGCCCTGCTGTTGCTCCAGATATTAAAACAAATCAGCCATGAAATAAGCTCCTTCCTTCGTCCTTAGCTGAGCTGTCGCAGTTCATTCCTGTCAACATCAGACATGTTTGCCCACCCACTCTGCGCTCAGGAGCTGCCTCGCCTCCTCCTCTAACTTTTCCCCAGCAGCCACCGACTGCTGGCAAACTCCCACTGAGGCTGCCGTCCGCCAAGCTAGAGCACTACCTGTCTGAAGCCTCATGATCACTCCTGAATGTGTGTATATAACCAGTGATAATATCACTCGCTTGGCCCGGCACACCGAGGGCCACATCAGTGGCTACCTGGTGCTCATAGTGACTGATTTTGCTAAAGAACACATTTGTTTTGAATCCAAAAGAAAAAGAAATTAGCAATGGTACTCTCTAGGTAGCCTCTGCTAATTTCTTTTTCTTTTAAATTCTGACTTAACCCATAGCAGATGAGCACCTGAGTAAAACTTTTTGAAGTCTCCTGAGTGCCCTAAGCCCTTTGTGTCTTCTCAAACACATTTGTTTATTTCAGAAGGCACACAAATGCACAACGAGTCACCTGCTTGGGTTCTGCACTGCGTAAAATGTGTGCTGTTGGAGGAAAGAGGGGAGTGAGGGTTGGTGGAGCCTGTTTAGGTGGATTGGTGTGTGAGTGTGTGTGTAAGTGTGTGTGTGTGGGTGTGTGTGTTTGTGTGAATATTTGTGTGAATATATGCCCTAGTGTGAATTATTTGTGATGCCAGCAGTGGGTGAGATGTCATACTTGTGTGCACGTCCCCATGATTTGCTACTGCTGACTGCCCCTCGGGGGATGTTCCCTACACCACATCTCCATTAACACAGGGATGCTAGCTGGTCCTGAGATGACTGCTCCAATTTTTTTGGATTGGGGGCTCCCCTCACCCCCCCACCCCTCCCAACACACACACAACACACACAAACACACACACATGCCCATGGACAAGCACACACACATGGACACACACAAACACACATAGACAGTCTCCCACATCTGCCCCTCTGTCTCATAAGGATGGGAGGTAAACACACATGCACATACATTAGGGTAGGCACCATTTCATTTCTAATCATCTTTGCATCAGAGAGTGGCCTATCTTTGTAGAATCTAAGATCTTTCATTTTATGGCCTGGTCAAAAAGAATGCTCCTTTCTGATTGGCTGGCAGGGTATGCAGTCGAACCATTCAACTATGGAAAGCAGTTTCTAAAGTTCTGGCATAAAGTTTAAGCACCGTTCCATAGCAATGTTCCATATAACGTTAACTATAACAACAATATGCTAATTTAATGTTTGCTTACTGCTCTACTTTTTAAAGGTTGCATTAAACAGCAGACAATTTTCCTAATTGTTTTTCCTAATTCCTAATTGTAAAGAAATTACAGAATAATTTAAATGTTCCGGCTTGAAGTTTTAAATGTTTCCTGAATTCTCTAGTGTGGTCACCAGGCCAAAAGCAGTTTGAGGCATGCATTCAACAGAATTAATCAACTTGGCTTCCGCTTCACATTGGGAAGTTATTCGGTTCCACCACCATTGATTATTTCTGTCGAATGCACACCTTGATGGCTGTTATCCCTTACCACTGCCTTCTGTGCTGGCCCGACAAAAAGTTTGGAAACCAAAATCATTTTTTGCAGAATAAGTCGCCAACCTTTGCGATTATGAAGACCAAAACTTTTTAGCTTTTTAGCTTGACCTTGAGAAGGTGAATAAACTCAGTCCATAAATGTAATTGCAAATGTAAAAATCGAGGTTTTAAATCGCCTGTATTTTGGGCAGAGAAAGTCATTATCACATCAAATGTGTCATGTAGGACCACTACTCAAACCTCTTGAAGCACATTATCTTTCTTTCTTTTTTTTCATAGGGTGTGCCATAATTTACAAAAAATTGATTTTGGCTAATAACTACAGAAGGGTATAGAAGGTAGAAATATATTTTTTTTCCCCACATTCTCTCATAAGACTCACTACAAACATATTATTTTACTCCCCTTCTTGTTGGCTGCATTTTCACAATTAAAAAAAAAATGTCAAGAAAATCTATTGTCAAGAAATTTGGTGTACATCATCTGCAGAAGGTGTAATAACAAATTGTTATAAAACTTTTTCAAAAGTGAAAGCATTACAAAGTTACACACCAAAATATTTGAAGCATAGCTTGTATTTACAATACACCCAATATCTTGTTTTGTAATAGTCCAAATTTCATTAAACCTCATATACTTAATGAGCACTACATTTCTTGGTGTGTAGGAGGTGCTGTTCTCTTAAAATAAATGTTAAAATCAGTTGTGGTGGAATGACTTGCCAACCACTGCAACCAAGAACTAGCCTGGTAAACCCATTTCATTCATTTCATTTCAAACCCACAACCTTCATTTCATTTTGTACAGAGGGTCTGGACCGGAATCTCTTGAGTGTCATGTAGTCGGCCCCAGCAAGGCCGTTCCAATCAGCGAACAGAGGGTGTGTTCGTTAGCCATGACAGAGAGTGTACAATCTCAGTCCATAAATGGTCATTTGATGTGTAGGGGAGACCGGGGCTGGTTGGATCACTTTTCACACTCAGTTATATTTCTCCGTCTTACAGTGCATTATAGCTGTCAAAGTGTGATTGACTGAAAGCTTAATATCTCATCTATAAAACAGGTATATACAATGTCAACAAAATATTTCTTGTTTTGAGTAATGTATGATATAACTGGCTTTGAGAAATTGTGCCAACCTGCCCCAGCACGGGGTTGGTTGGCTCAGGTAGGCGGGGTTGGTTGGCTCACATATAAGCTAATGTAAAATAAATACAGTCCACTCAATAAATGACTGAAAACGTGTAATCATATGGTTCTCTGCAAAGTCAGCTCTAGCACCTGTGATTATATATTTTTTGGATGTACATGCCTCTTTTCTTCTTTTATACTGACAAATAGCCAACACAGAAGCAGACAGAATATAAATATGTTTATAACTGATTTATGGATGACAAATAATGTGGAAAATAATGGTTAAAAATGACGAACAAAGGGTTAATTAAGTGTTTGCAAATACATTATACATGATTTATAGAGAGTAGTTATTATAAAGTGTTACCAAATAGGGTTGTATTTGAATTATAATTGAACATTTATAATAATAATTAAAATAATGCCTAATCCACCTTTTTAATATTCCTATTTCAAATTATGTTATTTTTTTAAACACCCTGTATAAAATGCTCATTTTTATGAGTACCAATGGGCCTTTCTCATGTAAACTGTTGAGCCAACCAGCCCCAAAATGAGCGTGCCAACCAACCCCACCCACACTGAAGTACAGATTTTTCCACAAATACTGTTAGCCTGCAACCATTAGTCACCTCAGGATCTCAAACTTTATTTTACATTATAGTTGAGTCCCTTGACAATCATTTAAAACAAGTTATTTTTTTAATCCCTAACTGTTACCCTTCTGGGAGTTGTTAGGTGGAAGGTATAAAATCCAGGAATTGATCCCCCAAAACTAAAACGTTTTACTCACCTAAAGGGTTAATGACCTTGAGACCTCTCACATAACTTGACTTACTCTGGTCCTAATGAGCATCATTTTAGTGTTGGAATTGTGTCTCAGCACCCTATAGTGGCTTGGAAATTAACACTGATTCAACCTGCCCCTGATTCAACCAGCCCCGGTCTCCCCTAGTGCCACCTGGGGAAAACTGTAAGTGTAAATATCAAGGTTTTAACTCGCCAATATCTTGGTTAGACAAAGTCATTATTGCATCAAATTTGCCATGTAGGATCATTACTCCAACTTCTTGATCCACATTATGTTTCATAAATGTTCCAAAGTGGGCACTACATTTGACAAAAATAACATTTTGGCTAATAAATACAAAAGGATATGGTACAGAAACACAATATTTTTTCCCCACATTCCCTAACAAGACCCTCATCAAACACATTGGGTAACATCTCTTTCTGTCGGCCACATTTTACACAATTTTTAAACAAACTAAAAGTAAAAGTAAACTAACTCCTCTGAGGGTGTTCATCCTATTGTCAAGATATTCGGTGTAAATCATATGCAGACCATGCCTTGAAAAATCCTCAAACATTCTCATAAGTTCTTAGAAAGCTGGAATTTCCAGTGTCTTTGTCAGAGAAAGTCATTACCACATCAAATTTGCCAACAGGAGCACTGTTTCGTAAAATGTGTACCATAGGGGGCACTATAATTTGAAAAAAAAAAAAAACCAAACAAACAAACTTTTGGTTTTTCGCTGAACTTCACAGCACACTGCTGTGGTCATGCCATGTACCCCTATGCGGTGCATCTAGTTATGACTTCATGGCAGCAGTGGATGTAGTCACGGAGCTAAGTCTGTATCGTTGAAAGAGAAGGAATCAGCATAAGGTGTAGGGGTGTGACGCACATTAGCAGCTGACCAGAATGAACCAAGATGACATTGTTATATATATATATATATATATATGTGGAGTGTTGTCCATGCACACTACCAACTCAGCTTGAGTATGAACATGGCTTTAAATCTAATGACACTAAGGTCAATTGGAATTACTTTTTGAAAGTATTGTGTAGGCCAGTTTATTTCCAACACAAAACTTTAAGACTTCAAGAGCGTTATTGTTATTGAACAATTGCCTGTACAACGATATTACACAGCAAGGCCACAAAGGTGCAAGGTGAAAGTATCAAAGTGTCAGGTGAGGAAGCATGGTAAAAACAAAGTGAAAAAGGGAGTATATACAAGGGTATAATAAATAAATAATAAATGGTAACCGCGTATGTACAGATGCTGTAAATAATAATATTGCACTCTGAGGTAGGTATTGCACATTATGCTGTAGGTGTTGCACAGAGAGAGGTAGCATAGCAATAACCCAGTAAACCAGCCCCTCGTACTTCATTTCATTTTGTACATAGGGTCTGGCCTTGTTGCCATTGAAATTCACTTATGCCAATCAGCAACTTAAGTCAATCAGCGAACAGAGGGAGTGTCCATGAGCGAAAACACTGGCTTTGTGTGCTACATTTTAATTGTCGTGCATAGGTAGGCTAATTGCATATGTGACCAAGACGTTAGTGATTGGGTAAAGGCAGAGCCACTTGTTTTAAACTTCAGCGGAGTCCAGACCTCCAGCGAAATTTCTCAGTGCAACAAGGTCAGACACCCTGTACAAAATGAAATGAAGTACGAAGGGCTGGTTTACCAGGTTGGCAAAGCAAACCCATATTAAACATAATTAACAGCAGAGTTGAGATGACAAACCTGAATGTGACATTAGTCAACATTAGTCAACAGCAGCAGTAAAGGGACCACATGACTATTAGAAAAGCAGTATCATTGTTCTGGTTCATTCTGACTGTCCATGGGAAGAACCTCTGGTAACCTTCTGTAGACTCTTCCTATCAGGCACTTTACAGACAGCATACCACCCAGGGATAGCATGCACAAACACACTCTCGATTGTGGCCCAGTAAAGGGAGACCAGGTTGGTCTGCAGCCTGTTCCATCTGAGGACCCTCAGGAAATGGAGGCACTGCTGTTTTTTTTTTTTTGACCAGGGTAGATGTGTTAGCCTAAGACAGATCCTCAAAGATGTGGGTTCCGAGGAACTTGAAGGTAGATACCCTCTCCACATAATCACCTTTGTATGCAGGACAACTTGGAATTCTGAATGGCTGGCATGGTATTTACAAGCTCAGACTTGACTGTTTTTAGGCCAGGTATAAACACAATAAGGACTCATTCATAGAATTTAGACCTGAACTTTGAGTGAGAAAATAAATCAATTACACCAAAAATCTGCCTGAGTTACTACTTTGTTAAAGAAATGCTATTATTTAATCAACAGTGTGGATTTTTACAATGTTTTTGTCTTATATTAAGCTTATTTATGAAATATCATTTAATTTGTTTGCCTTGAACTACTTTTTGTTTGGATCATGAAACAGTATGTTTATGATTCAACACTGACCATGTTACGTGTACCTTGTTTGCTGTAATCAGCTACAGTCACCTCAACCTCAGATTCTCTCTACAGTGGTCCATACTTACCAGCTCTGACCACTATGATGAGAAATTATGATGTCCTGTCCCATTACATATTGATGTCTGCCCCTTTTATAGTTTAATTTCTGCTACATAAAAGGTTCTTCCTAAGTGAAGTGTTGGAGATCCTTGAGATGGATGTAGACATGACCTGAGGAGCTTTTCATGTGAGAGCTCTGTGTGGCTTTAGGCCAGACAGACTTAGACTGATTTCTCACATTTTGTTATATCTACTTTATCTCATTGGCCTTGTTAATTTGTTAATCAATGAGTGTACAATATATTCTTTGTCATTGTCATCTGAAACCAGATGTCAATTTGTCTTTTCAGTCAAGACAAAATATGTATATATATATATATATATATATATATATATATATATATATATTTTATTTTTTTTAATCCTGGGTCTTATCAGTACAAGGACTTGACAGGAACGTCTGAATACATGTGTACTGTAGGCATAAGGACATTTAAAAGACTGCTAGTTGCAGATGGAAAAAAGCTTTCTTCTCTCCCTCCACCCCTCCCCTACAGAGAGGCCTGTCCTTCAAACACCCACTCCATGCTCTAAGTACTACCTTGCAGCACCTCTGTCCACTGCTATTGTTTGGGCTAAAGCCTATTTCATTAAATAAATCCTGCAGCCATGTCTCTGACTCAGGGGGTGAAAAGGGCTGCCCAGGGGCTGGATTTGGGACCTTGTCCCTCCCCCTGTGAACTCTGCCCAGCAGTGAGGCCTGGCAGCTCTGGGAATGTGAGCAATGAGGAGGGGGAACAAAGACCTGCACTGTCCCCCTACAGCGATATGTTAGGATGGAGCGGGTCCTGTTAAATCACCCCCTTGGTTCTTGAACCCACCCAACATAAGATGGTTCATTTAAAAGTTCATCTGACCTGACAGTGCTTGTGAAGAGTCCAGATGGTCCTGTCTTATGCAGCAAAGTTCCCCATGTACACAGCCACAGATGGATTCCTAGCAGCGAGCTCTCCCTCTGATGCCTAGTATCCTTGGGCCCCCTCCCACCCCATACTTTTACGTTGCCTCTCCTCCCTCTCTCCACCATTCCCTGCACTCCACTCATTCCTCTCTCCACCTTTTCTTTCCCGTCTGTCTGCAGCGTGCTCCCACTGTACAGATGCCAAACATTCTCTGTCGCCTTAAGGCTGAGGGGAGAGAAGACTGAGCTGAATGCACATTTGCATAATATCTTTAATAATCAGAGGATTACGCCTTCGAATGAACAACCCTGTGGTGAGATGAAGAAGAAGGCCCACATGCTGAAAGCACAAAGCCCACTAAAATGATCATGTTCAACTTTGATCACAAATGCAGTGCTAGATGTTGGAGCCAATTTGGACACTGGGCATTTGAAATTTTGACAGCACTCATAGGCCATGGATTAAACAGTTCCTTCTGTCAATGTCAGGACTCTTATCTATTATGGAGACAGTGCTGGTGAAAAACCTGGACTCGGTCCTGAGAATATTTCAAGGAAAACGGTGTGGCAAAAATACCTGCATGCATTTTAGATGCAAGTACGACTTCCATGAAGTGGAGTCTGTAAGTTGAAACAGAGGCTTGTAGTTTGTTTCTCCTAATGTTTCATCCTTTCATTGGTGTGCCACAGTACCATAGTCTTACAGTAGCGGACAGCAAGCTACATAGCCTTGCTACATAGCCCTGTTTTTGCAGTTTTTGTAAATGCAACTCTGGTCTAAGAGGTTCTAGATGATTTTTGTTCCCATTTACACCATGAATACCATATCTCCCACCCATGCCTACTCCACTGCTAGCAGTAAAAATATAAACCCTGGATCCTACTCACAGCTGCGTAGGTGTAAAAAAAAGAGTTTGTAGTCTCAATGAGGCCCCACAGCAGCAGAGAAACAGATTGTGAGGAGAGAGCACAAAACCAAACCTTTGTGTGTTCAAAATGTTGGTCCTTCAAGTTATTTCCAGTGCCTTGGTTGTCCTTATATCTGGATTTGTGGATTATGGAAGGATCAGATTCCATCTTTTAATGGGTGGGGGAAGTCCCTGTGCTAATTACTTTTATTCTGGCCAAGAAAATTGATCCCTCTGAGACCCAATGTCTACAGGGCTTTGGTGACATAAATAAATTCACACAATCCTGACAATTAATGGATACTTAACTGTACAAGGACAAATTTCTTCTTTGTTTTTTTCTTCTCCTTTTTTTTTCAAAGACAGTAGAACTTTCTGGCAATTACCACGCTGTTACCATAGTTATTATGGATAATTCCAGGTTATTTATTCTTGGAGTGCCAATCACGCTGAGGCTTCACCCGCTCATTATCTTACCCAGGTTATTTTCACCATCAGCAAAGTAATGTAGCTTGCATGATTATAATCAGATTTAGAAAAAAACAGGCTGCTGTTACTCTAAAGTGTACCTGTTGGAGACAGAGGAGTCTTTCTGTCATGCCCGCTTTAGTGTCACACATACAAAGTAAAATCGGCCATTTTGTAACTGTAGCAATCAGCTAAGCTTATTTTCTGTGCAATAAATGCATGCAGTCATATAGGTTTTGTTGTTTAACCTAAAGATAAGTAAAGTTAATCATTTCACTTGACAGACAAATTTGACACCTGGTCTTAAATCAGGATCCCAAGGAATTTATTGTAGATTGATTAGTAAGTTAACAAAGAAAAATAGAATAAAAGAAAACAGTTTGTTTCTGGCCTGAAGCCAAACAGTGGCTGATGAAAGATATCAGCATGAGAAGCAGGATCTAGGTTATGTCTAAATCCACCTACCAGATCTCCAATCCCTCACTGAGGAGAAGTCTCATATACTAATAATTGTACTATAAAAGTAGCAGACAATAACATGTGTTGGACAGTATATTAGAATGTGTCATTATGGGGGCCAGAGTTGGTAATGGTCCACCCCTAAAGAGAGAATCCTAGGTAAATCTGACTGTAGCTGATTGATTAACTGATAAACTAATAAACTGATACATAAGTTCCACATTAAGATGGACAGTGTACGATCATAAACATGCTGCAGTTTTATGACGACACCAAAAAGTAGCTCAAGGCAACTGATTAATTGTCCCTGAATAACAAACAAATCTCAGTACAGAAAATGCAATGATATTTCATGTCTTCAATGAGTCATAACTGTTAGCAGATGCCTTCAAATCCACTTGACTATAAAGGTACCCAAAACATACATTTTAGACCTCGCAATATGATGATACATCAAAGCATTAATGACAAAATAGTTTTGAAAAATGCAGACTGGTATCACAGGTCCAGACTGCAAGAAACATGAAACCATAATAGCATTTTCCCATCCAGCCACACAACTGCTCATTCCTCGGTTTGAGGAGGCGAAGAATGGGAGACAACCATTACTTTCCTTGTCTAAATGATCCCTCCCATTTCACATCCTAATTGTCCAGGCAGACAAAGCTGTGAGTGCATTGTTCAGGCTGCTGCCGGCTAGGCCTCCTCCTTCATTTGTTCCAGAACAATCCGTGGAGCTGTAGGCTGTGAGCCCACCACGTATTTTGTCTGGAACCGCCACTCGCCTTTAAAGAGTCGGAGCTCTCCAGGTTTCCTAGTGGCAGACCTTGTGGCGGCATTTGAAAAATTGATTCCCAGCGTGTTTACCTTTCTCTCATCTTATTAATTAACCCATAAATTAGCCATCTCTGGCTTTCAAGTTCCTCTGAGGTGCTCTGGAAATGAGCTGGTTAATTAACTTATTGTGCCTCTGGCAAAGGGCCATGGTTAGAGAATAAGAACAGTGTAAGATGAAGGAAAAGCCATTTCTAAATATCTTTTCTAATCATTTGAAAGCACCGAGTCTGCAGAGAGTGAATCTTCCTCTCCACATCGCTAGCCTCTTGCTCTGTCTGTGCAAAGTGTCAGACAGTCTTGGCAGGTTAAAAAAATGCTTTTTTTAAGCAAAAAATGGGTGGTCTTCCAGGTGCTTTTGATCAATACTAGAGTGTTTCCACTGAGCAGATATGTGTTAATAACACTGTCTCAAGATGTTGCTGCCAGCATACATTCCACTGCAGTCAGCTCCACATTAATGAGAGAGGGAAAATGATGGAGAGGAAAAAGCTTCCACCATTAACCACCATTTTTTACCCCCACACACACACCTCTCTCAATCTATCTTTCTCTCTTGCTCCCTTTCTCTCTCATGCACAAGTACACAAAGACACAGACACACACAGCTGAACCTTTGAGATGGAGTCTTTTATTATTAACCTAAGACAGTGCCTCAGCCCAACCCACCAACGGAGCCTGCAGGGAGGGGTATCAGGTGGACGGGAGCCCTGTGCCTCCTCAGGCCTGGCTGACTCCACTGAGCTGGAAAGGTCACATATAGTTCCTGATGCTGGAAGGACCACAGCGATGGACTGGTATGCCCACAGGGGAGGATGGGAGATAAAGGAGGAGGAGAAGGAGGAGGGAGGGGGTCGAAGACAAGGCGGGGGGCCACAGAACCCCTTCACCTCTCAGGCTAACTCAGTCAGCACACCAACCTTAACCCTACCTAAGGGGGACAGCGCATGAGTCGGGCACAGTAGACACAATAATGCACCCCAGTTTTTTGGTCCTCCGTCTAACTCTGAATGCATCACTTGACAAGATAAAGGGATAGCATGTGGTAGCTCACAAGGACAGCTATATAAATATATAATTTATAAATATATATATTATTGTATTTTTTATTTTTCTTTATGATTTTGCAAGCGCATCATAAAAGAGGATTTGCCAGAGTAAATTAGCAAGGGCCCTTGATATGCAGATCAGGGCCCATTAATCAAAGAAATGAGATTAGGATTTCAAATGGGGATGAAGAAAGGCTCCATTATCTTAGCGGAGTGTCATGTTTAATAACGCGGAACGCTGCTGTAATTCACTTCTACTGCACACCCAGAGGGGGCCTACAGCCTTCAGTGGCTTATCTGCTGCGTCAGGTGACCCTGGGATTTGTGTATGTGTGTGTGTTTCTCTCTGTCTCTCTGTCTGTCTGTCTCTCTTTCTCTCTCTCTCTCTCTCTCTCTCTCTCTCTCTCTCTCTCTCTCTCTCTCTCTCTCTCTCTCTCTCTCTCTCTCTCTCTCTCTCTCTCTCTCTCTCTCTCTCTCTCTCTCTCTCTCTCTCTGTGTGTGTGTGTGTGTGTGTGTGTGTGTGTGTGTGTTGGACAGGAGGGGCTGGGGCGTTACTCAATGAAGTGAGAGATGAGGAGTGAAAGGGGGAGAGATTCAAAAGCAGAGCACACTCCTATGAGAGAAAGGGAGACAGGGGAGAGGAGGGCTGGAAGAGCATCTTTGGGCTTTGATGTTAAAGTGTCTTGCCGTGCTAGCCAGGGCTGGGCCTGCTCAGCACATGAATAATTATTGGCTTTAAATGCAGCAGGCTGCTACTCGCTAACACACTTAAACAACCACCACAGAGCAGACAAAAGTGGCATAACTCAAATTCAGGCACAAAAAAACCATCTGACAACACTTTATTTAAATCTAGAAGCATAAAATTTATAAACTCTTCTAAACACAATTCATAAACATATGCATCAGTGCCTGTAACATATATCAAAAAACACTAATTATTAGAGTATCAGCCCTAAACAAATATTATTATGAAATCATAAATAGGGGCAATATATGTCTCCGAAAGGAGCATTTGGTACATAAACAACATTTGATGTCATCACTGCCATTACAGAGGTACAGAAAGCTCTATAGCTCATTCTGATACCTTAACCCTAAAAGGCTTAAACTTTAACATCGTAAAACTTAATAAGTGCAGTCACTGGTTTATACAAGTAGTTAAATAGATTTATGTCAATCATTAGCATTATGAGTACTGTGTAAGGATGGCTCTATGAAAATGTTTACAATGCTTTATGGATACTTGGTGTAAGTAAGTAAGTAAGTCATACCAAGCAATTCATATGATCAAAGCACCCTATGAATATGCTAATGTATGAAAAACACATGTTCACAAGATCTTGCCGAAAGTCAAACACACACACATACACACACAAACAAGCACACACACAAACACACACACACACACACACACACACACACACACACACACACACACACACACACACACACACACACACACACACACACACACACACAAACAAGCACACACAAACACAACATTCTAGGGAATCATTCAGTGTACAAAGAAAGATAACCCACAATAACATACGAACAAATGGCCATGGCCACAGTGCAGAGACGCCGGTATGAATCAGCCTCGTCTGAGCTGTGGGACACAAAGCTCCGCAGTGTCACCAGGGGCAGGCAATGCTGAAACGCAGCTTTTAAACACCGGCTGTTTCTCTTGCCCGACCAAGAATTGATTTTGACAAACGTCTTGCCACTGGGACAAACACATAACTCACTGATGGCTACAAGCCTGCTCTCCACACTTCCTTGGGAGCAGCAGAAATTATGCCAATATTAATATTTAATCTTGCCAGGGACTTAGGAGCCACACATGTGTGAAGGTCCTTTGTCTTTGTGTTAGGCAAAGCACGCTTCAATGGAAGAAGAGGTGTTTGGATGGGGAGGTACTGAGGAGGAAATGGAAGATAGATAGATAGATAGATAGATAGATAGATAGATAGATAGATAGATAGATAGATAGATAGATAGATAGATAGATAGATAGATAGATAGATAGATAGATAGATAGATAGATAGATAGATAGATAGATAGATAGATAGATAGATAGATAGAAAATGGAAAAACGGCAGAACTGGACTGCCTGTGAATAATGCAGAGAAAAATGGTCTATGATGGCAAGGCCATTACAAAGAGGAGAGCTGGGGCAGGCTCTCTCCCTCCCCAGGCTCTCGAACCAGTCCACATGTGCATCCTCTTTGGTCACAAGTAAAAAAAAGACCAGGCTGTGAAAAATAACCATATTAGCCTTTTCTTTTCCTAAGAGGTAAATTGAAATCATATTTTTATTTATTTTATTTATTTATTTATTTTTGTGCCAAGGGCCAAAGATGAAGGAACACTGGGTAAAACAGACAGACAGTAATGTCATGGAGCCAGCAGAAAGCATGGTAAATACATAAGCATATTACGGGTAGATGTGTGCTAGAAAAAAGGAACACTGACACTGAGAACTACCATCAGCAGTAGCATCATGGTGTGGCTCAATCTACCCTGGCTGTACGTCTCCTATTGAGTGTGGCCTCATACACATGCAGAGGTCAACATAAAGGCCTGCATGTGTGTTTTACTGCAGCCTGCATGGGCCACTTTCCACCAGGAGTAATTGCCTGTATATGCACTATGAATATGATGTCATCTGTCTTCGGCAGGACTGACCCATAGCTGACCCAAGGCATTAGCTTGCTTTAAAACGTTTAAGTCATTCATTTTGAGGAGAGCAGCGGTACCCGAGGGCGGCTAAGCTAACTCGGCCCCAGTGCATGGAGGAGCTCAGTCTGGCCCAGATAGGCATCATCCCTGATCTAATGTTTTAGGCTCAACACAGGAGGCACTAGGGGGAGGTAATGAGTCACATGTGATTGAAACTCCTGACCATCAGATAAGATGCCATGGTAACCTGAGGAAGAGAAAGGGCTTACCGATCGTGGAGGGATGGTGATTGAGGTGGGGGTGGGGTCACGTGGGACCGATAATACTTGAAGCAATGTGCTTGAGCGCATCCTACTGAAATGCCATAATGGCCACCTCACTGATCAATAGGCAAACTCAGTGACCAAGTCAGTCAGAGATGACTGCATAATTTCCACAATATTTAATAGCATGTTTCCCTCCCCCCCTCTCTTTCTCTTTCTCTTTCTCTTTCTCTCTCTCTCTCTCTCTCTCTCTCTCTCTCTCTCTCTCTCTCTCTCTCTCTCACACACACACACACACAAACACACACACTCTGTGTATGTGTGTGTGTGTGTGTGTTACTGTGTATGTACAAACAGCACACTGCAATTGAGCCTAACAGCACAGTAGCTGATGAAAATTTCAACACAGAAGGAGACTAGTGAGCCACACGAACCTGTTAAAGGTCAGCTCAGTGGGAAAACAAAACCTCTCAGCCAATCTGGCCAGCAAACAGTAATCAGATGAAACACTGGAATTCCATAACCTGTATGGTTTCATACAATTCGTATCGATTTACTCATTTCCTGACCTCTATCTGAAGGGCAAGCTTCAATCACACCATCCTCTGTCTGCCTACCACCTCCTTTCTTGGATTATTGTTCATGTTTGCCCTTTCAGACAGACTACTTTTACAAAAACATAAATAGGTGCAGATGCCGCTCTCTCTGTAAGAATGATTGATTAGGCAATCTGGGTTGGTTTAATGCTCTGTGATAGAGGCCCTGGCAAAGAAAAATGTGGCTTGGGTGGACATCAACAATGATGCTAACTCCAGTCCAGGGTCCTCCACTTTGACTAACAGGATCAATGGAAAATGAATGGGTGCCTGAGGTAAAGGCTGTTCAATGAGTGACACAGGACTGGAATACTTTGAAAACCTAGCTAATGCTGAACACATATACAGTCCCTACAAAGAACTATATTGCAGCAATTCAACTTCAGGAAATGAGGGTTAGCCTTTCAGAAGAAAACTATTACAGTGCCAAAGATAAGCAGGCCTAAAGCTTCAAACACTGTAAGGATTTGGTATTGATGATTAATTCCCATTTCAATACCTTATGCTTGTCTCCTCAAAGACATTGTTGATAACCAGTCTATGTAGGGTCCCTTATTAAAATCCTGTTGCAAAGTCTTGGAAGGCAAACCATTTTTTACTACAAAAACTTTAGACACAAAGCTCTGTCTGCTAATCATGAGTTATTTCATACAAGGTTCCTGAGAGCATTGGGTATGTTAGTGAGAGCAACCACATTCTGAATATAGATTAAAAAAAACATACAATTCCATTATTATTCCATGTGTGCTGCTATAACATACACACAGATAATGTACCATACATGTGCTGTACCTTCTTCTGGATAAAAGACAACTGATCTACTAAATAGTAAAAAAAACAGTGCCTTTATAACATGGCTGTGTGTTAACATGGCTGTATTAACATGACTGTATCACCTGTATTAACCTATATTAACATCGATAGTCAGTCATTATTGTCAAAGCAGGAAGAGGTAGTGTATGACTGCCCACCCTTCATTTAAGACTCTCATTAACGGCCTAAATCTAATCTACACACACAACAGTTCAAATTTTAAACCTTGTAATGCAAAACTATTAGTTTGTTAGTTAGCAAGCAACATAACTCAAAAACTTCTGGGTGGATTTTGATGAAAATGTCAGGGTAGGTCAAAAATGGGCTAAAAGAGATTAGATTTTGGTGGTGATCTGAGCTGCGCTGTTGGAGGTCTGCATTCTCTGAGTGCTTTTCTGGTTTATGTACTGCATGGCTCAGGAGGGAAAAATGTAGACCTCAGTGTCCCAGACAGGTGGCTAACCCAGCTTGTGTGGAAACCTGAGCGACGCTCACCTTGCCCATCAGCAGAGCTGTGTCTCTGTGCCTGCTCTCTTTCATTGCCACGAGCCCCAGCAGAGGAGGAGACCAGCTACTCCAGCTGATTACAAATTACAGGGCAGGCTGGCCCTCAGACGAGTCTGCTCAGCAGCCATGGGGAAAAAACATGCCCAGCACACCCCCCAGAGGACAGGAGTGGAGGTGAACAGGAAAAAAAGGATTCTATCTTGTGTTATCACCACTGAATCATTCCGCTATTAGTCACCATATCTAGACAAAGATATAAGTGATCCGTGTTCAGAATATGATGGTTGGCAAGATAACATACTCAAACATGTGTAATCCATTGTCTCTGCGCTGTGCAAATGAGCAGAACCTATACATAAAATATGTCAGTGGCAGTAGTGCAACCAGGCAGGAAGACAGCTTGCTACATTGCCTATTTACTATTTACCATTCAGACCTTTCAGTACTGATACCAAAGAATACATCCAAAATCGTTTCATATATGACTACAACTTTAACAGATTACCTTCTGACCTGTCTGACTTCTGCAAAAGAAAAGTCTGAGCTGCAGAGGACGTGTTTAGAAGAGATAAGGTCGTCAGAGCATACTACATCAACCACTCCAAAGGCAGTGTAGCTACCAGCATCACAGTCATGGCAATGCTGACTTCAACCACATACACAGTCTGAATAGATTTGAGCAAACCACATGAGCTGTATAACTGCCTAACCGAGTGGACTATCAAATAGCTATTTATCAAAACATCTGAGTGTAGAGCATATATTCATACACAGCAAAGCTACTGTTTATAAGATAGTTTACATAGATCTGTAAAAAGGTAGCACAGGCAGAGCGCAGCAGTTTTGTACAGAGTGGGTGATTTCGTGTGGAATTTAAATCAGTCTCAGTGATTCCTGGATGTGTTTGCTTTCATTGTGAAAGCCTGGTGTGGGTGTGACATAGTGAGTGGCTCACTCCATAATAGCCATACTTTGTTCATATTCCAAGAGCACGAACACACACACACACACACCACACACACTCGCACGCACACACGCATGCACGCACATGCACACACACACACACAGACGCACGCACACACACATGCACGCACATGCACGCACTTGCACACACACACACACACACACACACACACACACACACACACACACACACACACACACACACACACACACACACACACACACACACACACTTAGCTGTTCTGAGGTGATTATTACACCAGCAATTTGACAGATCAAGTTCCTGGAAAATATGTGTAAAAGCCCCATAACCAGAATGTTAATATGCATTGGAGGCCTGGTGACAGGAATCTGGAAGATGTAGATTGTCTCTGTAGAAATACTGTGAAGATATCTGTCTGTGGCAGTGGTCTAAGCAAAACAACCCCTCAAAGCTTGCCACAGCAATCATTTATTTGTAAATGTCTGAATGGGATAAATTGAAACCACACTGTGTACCATGCATGCAGATCAAAGAAGTGGAAAAAAATGAATGAATTACATGTTCATGACCCAGATGGCCTTTGCAGTAATGCAGCACAGCTGAGGGCATAAGGAGGGGGATGGGTGGAGCCTATCACATCACAGCCAGCACCACCGACTCCTCTCAGCTAACACAGGCGAGCAGGCCCCTCACCAATGACTATGCCTCCTCGCCGAACTCTGATTGGTCCACTGGTGTTCACAGAGCTCTCTGACAGATGAAGTGTCAGCAAGGGAGATGAGATAAATAAGTAGGGTGAGGAGGAGAGAGTCGGGTCCATTTCAATTTGGCCAGATCACCAGAGCGCAGCAAGGACTACATCCCTAATGACCACTGTGGGGGGAAGGGATAGAAACTGCTCTGTTTATGTGTGTATGTGTGTGTGTGTGTGTGTGTGTGTGTGTGCGTGTGTGTGTGTGTGTGTGTGTGTGTTCAATGTGTTTTCTTCTCACTTCAGGTTGGAGGCAGATCCTGTGACAGTACACAGATGAGCTATCTGAGGCTACAGCTTTGCTCTCCCCCAACCTGAGCCCTGATCAAGAAGTGCTTACCGGTATTGAGGTGCCACTTAAAGTGGTTTATTTTCCACAACATTTACACATATTTACTCTGAGCATTTTGGAGTGTGTATAGTGATGTTTTGGGTATTCGAAGAAACGTGGCTGCGGTGTGCATTTTTACATGTGTCGTCATGCCCTCTTCATCTGCTTAGCAAGGTAGCTTTGGTAATAGAAGTTGCTGAAGAGGGCAATGAAACTGAGGGAGTATGCCACCACCACCACATTCATGGAGTCAGGGAAGTTGCAGTCGGCAAAGAGGTTGTAGGTTGTGTGGACAGTAACAATGCAAAACTGGAGCTGCAGTGACAAAGACAAAATCTATTTACATTGGGTTGCTGTGTTGTATGGTACTAAATTACGCAGTTTGGAGGCAGTGGTGTTAGTACTGAATTAATTATTAGCTGTAATATAGAAAACCTGAACACACTGCACTTTACTCAGAACATGTTGTTCTAGCATTCTTATCACAGGAACACTGTATTCATATTTACCAACATTCCAAAGCATCCATAATTACACCAATATTCTTGCAGAAAAAGCTTATACATATTGAATGAACTGTCAGGTTTGAGAATACAGTATATCTTAGTGAATGCATACTTTGTGTGTAAAGAAGGTAGAATGTTTTTGGAATCTGTGTTGATGTCAATATCAGCACATGGACCCGATGTGACTGCAATGCCCTTACAAGCTGCAAGGAGGTGAGGTAGCGTTTCCACCACCTCCACCTCTGCATATGAGGCCCAAGGGCAGCCAGCCCATAGTACAGATATTATCACCACATGTACCAGGGAGTTGATGAGGCCAGTCAGGAATGTGTATTTATTTATAAATACAGCTTTTTGTTGACTGGTTTTAAAAGACATGGAAATAGTTGTGTTTATCATCAGTTTTAACTACTAATACTTTCAAACTGAATCAGTTCCAGCTGAAGCTTATTAGACAAGGGAAAATAAATTATGGATAAAGGGGTTAAAAATGATTGGTTTGACTTAGAGCTTTGGTATGCAATAGTTTTTCTGGTTTTCTACAGTTAAAAATTACTCCTCAATGTGAAATAAATTTCTTTACCAGAATGTCCGGCACAAAGCCAAAGCTTTGCCAGCAACATTTTGATCATTCATGTCTCCTGCCTACATAAAACGGGGAAGTGATATGAAATGGAATAAAATTCCAAGTACAAGGCAGAGCAGCACTCCTTAGAGCTTGTGAGAAATGTTTTTTAGAAACGCCTTCACTCCGTGTTTATGTTTGTATGTTCGCACATCTGTGCAGTAGGCTACTTACACTGGCCTCCAGCCACATATTTGACACCTGCCCACCAGTTAAATATCATGGTGCAGTGGTGGTAGACATGTAGAAATGTCAACAGATTGTTCTTTTTCCGCAATATGAAAAACAGTGAGAGGACAAACCTTGAATGAATTCATTTCATATATAACATATACAGTCCTAGACATTATGTGCTACATTAGTGCAATTGTGTTAATTGTGACTTACTGTATCATTCAGCTCGATGACTTTAGAGAAAAAGAACCAATAACACACTTTGGCCATCTATGCAAAAAACAATTAGTTATGATTCAAAATCCTAAGCTAAAGACAAAGATTAAAGATGGTGGATTCATAATTTAAGAATGCAGAAGAGTGTAAATTTGGTCCTGTTAGTATATTTATTTTGATATTTGTGTACTGCCAGACAGTTGAGATATATGAACTGACTAAACAGTAAATAGGATTAATAAATAATTACCCGGATCTCTAATGGACTGTTGCTGTAGTCTACAGGCTGACAAAGCAAACTGTAATTGGCCAACCAGGAGGTCACAGTGAACTTTTGGAGGGTTCAGGAGAGGAACAGACACAGACTGTTTAAAAAAAAATAGTACGTTCTAATGATTCTGTTGGTTTTGTTTTATATAATGCAGTTAATCTCAAATATCAAATATCAAATAACACCAACACAAAACAACAAAAACAATCTGAAACACAAGGAAATGAAAACAACAAGCAGTGCTGCCAATTGAAAAAAATATGATGCGTTCAACATACCTCTGCACTAGAAATATAAGAAATGTCTCATTTGTACAGATGACCCTATCCCTGCAATACAATTCCAAAGGAGATGGGTCTCATAAACATGTCTTGAACACCTCATTGTCAGTAAGAGCAGTAACTGTACTGTTGCTAGTGGCTCATGCTACGCAAAAAAAAAAACAAGTAAAAAAAAAAAGAGGTCAGCAAACTTGATCGCCCTTAGCTGAACTTTTATTTAAGTTCCCACCAAGAGTGCATTGTTGTGACATTTCGAGCACACACTGCTCTTCACACTACTACGAACTTAAATAGAAGTTAACCTAAGGGAGCTCAAGTGTGTGGACTCCTTTTTCAGTTTTTTTGGCTCATGGTACTCACCCACTGTCCTGTGGAATGTCCTGCACCTCTCACCTACTGTCTTGTCCCACTGCTCCTATCCTGTCCTGTATGACTAAACAACTCTCTTGTACCGCTGGCCTGTTGTCATGGTACTTGCCCAATGTCTTCTTTGACTTTCCTACTGACATCACTCACGCACTGTCCTGAGAACTGCCCTGTCCATTGGGACAGTGCCACTTGTCTACTGCACTGTCCTGCAAAGCTAGCCTACAGTCCTGCGCTACTCACTTATTGTCTTGTGTCACCTGCCCATTCTCTGCCACTGCCCCTTTGGCACAGGCTAAAAGTTAAGTCTGTAACATTTGATAAGTGACACAGAACGGTGTCGTGGGACAGTAGGCAAGTGATGGGATGGTGCACAGAAGTATTGGACAATGGAAAGTGCTTATGATGAATTTAATGTTGACGGGCTGTCTCTTTTCCATCAGCTTTGGCCCGACCACCACTAACATGAGGTAGCACAAGATGCAGATGATGGGTACCGGGGACACCAACAACCATGGGTCTGTCCTTTTGTCTGAGAGACGAGAAAAATAATTTCTCCTGTCCATAAATCATTTTTGTTAAGAAAAACATGGCACTTTACATGAGAAGACGTAGAACCTATTTCTTCATTACTCACTGGATATTTAACTGAAGTATAGTCATGTGTTTATGGGATAGGAAAGTGAAAGGTAGCGCCCCTAGTGGTTCGTATCTGAGGAACAGTTTACCTGTAAATTCCATGGACCGAGCTTTCCATAAAACAACCCGATATCATATTACTTCGACAAAATTTTTTTTGGAGAATAATACAGTAATTATCTACTAATTGTGTAAAATGTAAACACTATTTCGTTTTAAATTACACCCATTCATTTCACAAATACACTAGCATATATATACTCGGACTTAAGTTGTTATGATCAAGTTAGAATGGCTTGTGCAGTTAAAGCATATCGGCTAGAGTGTCAATATGCGTGCATGGCAACTTTTTAAATACCTGTTTTGTAACAGACCTACCTCCATTATCTAAGATCCATTGATGAAAGTCTTCAAGCCTCTGTCGTGACTAGGCCATTTTAAACACCTGTATTGGAATTAATTCATCATCGCAAGTCTATGCAATGAATAACTAATTCACTTGTTCTGGTCTACCAAAGTCAATACCAAACATAAAGCGACATTATGACAATGTTGGAAGACGTCTGACTTACCACCGTTTTCGGCATCCTATTAACAAGGAAATGCTGCCATCTGTCGATAAACCAGATCAAATCAAGCGTGGTCAAGATGCTGGTGGGAGGGCCTACATTGTGGTGTAAACACAATCAGGACAGAATATTGAAGTCACTTCTTGGCGGATGATAAGGTTGCAGAGGGCTTTAGCTCCAACAGGGATTAACAAAATCCCTTACACAACTCCTAGCTGTCACATCCAGACTCCAGAACACGCAGTTCAATTAAAAAGAGACAGAGACAAAGAAAATGTGCAGATTCAATAAACGCAGATTATGGATTGTTATCAGTGCGTCTTACAAAGTTTACATAGTATGAAGCCAAATTGTGATACCTCCAAGCAGGCGCAAGTGGTGCAATAAGCCTCCCTTTTTAGAATGTCTTCCTTAGGTGTTTAACTGGCGATGCGCAACTGTGGTCAACAACTTTTTTCCTGTTTCTGTCGTTCGTTTCACCTCACTGCACCTTTCTCTGTCTATGTTTTTTTTTAGCTTAAGCCTAATGTTGCAACCTCTGGTATCTATAACTGACTGGCTCTTGGTGAAACAGTATTGTTTTTTGTGGCGTAATTTAACAAAGCTGACGGCCGGGTGGTTCTGCTCGTTTTTCAGGTGTGTTCACATTGTCTATGTGACTATGGTGTACTGAAAGAGTACTACTTCATTACAAATTCTTAATCATAGTCTAGTCCAGTCCCCCATCCTCCAGCTTTCCAGGTAGTGTTTTGGTACATCCAAGTAAAGCAGGTATTTACTTCTTGCATTGCAGTAACAACAGTAACAACATGACTTTTAAAGTGACCTTTATTACAGTGAAATTCTATGATGAGCAAATTCTACACACAGTACAGAAATCCTGCTTCAAATGATGGATGCATAACTGAACAAATATATGAAAGAAATAATTTAAAGCCACTTACAGCCCTTTCGATGTTTTGAGAGACTTTCACAGTGAGCTTAACAAAATGTGTCTATGCTTCACATTTTCTCATCTCCTCAGCCACACAGCTTCCATACACACACGCCTCTGAAAGGTTTCAAGTGCACATTTCATTAAATGCAGTGGGGAGATGAAGCAATCTAAAGAGCGACACACATAAATCTCCAGAAGTACTCTCATCCTCAGATTATTTCTCAGACTGGGCCTTGAGATAACTGATGTGGCAAAGACAGTCATTGAACACAAATTTGTTGCAAAGGAGGAAAAATACACTACTGTGTATAAGAAATACAAAAGGGGCTATGCCAAATCTAAAGAATAGACTGTGGATAATATTTGAAATCATATTCTAACAACAACATTGAATGATCTGCACCAATGGGGAAACACAGAACACATGTAGTGCACCTGAGTAAAACCACATGTCTGCATTACTGGAGAACAGAGGACATTAATTTTGGGAGTATAGTCTATTTATAACAATTCAATTATAACAGATATTCCAACTGCTGCTGTTGTTAAGCTTGAGATAAAGCATTCACACTACCATCTCAGCAGGTGGCACTATATCTTATCTAAAGTTTTTATCTTTTAATTTTTTCATGATTATGATCCAATCCGGTAACACTGGGACATTTCTCTTGACAGCTTGCTTTTTTTTTTTTGCAGTCCAGCTACTGCAGTGTCCTATGCTACTTTTCTAATTATGGTGCTGGTTCTCTGTTGTGGTATCTTCCTTGGGTGTAGCACTGTCTTGTTTGTCCTGCTCGTGATGAGTGTGTGCAATACCACCGTCGCTGTGAGAATGCTGCTGGAGCGGCTGTGCCATGTTTACAGGACTTTCCTTGTCCTCACCTGTCTGCATGGCTGTATCACCACTGGTCTGCTCAGGGACTGGTGAGGGAGACGGTTTGGTGTCGTTGTGCGTGGAATCTGGGAATCCAGACTCAAAGGAGGTGGTAGAGTGTAACTGTGGACATACAGTAATAACGGTGCATAAAGAGCATGTTACATGTGACGTAAACAAACAGATCATACACAGAGATACTTGAGATGGTTTTAGTGGCAGTTTGCACTTACCGAGCAGTTACAGATATCTCTGTGATATGTGGCCCGGATGGCAGCCTCCACATATGGAAAATTGAGGTAACTGTATGGCAGGACGATGTGAAACGTCAACTTGCCACATCTAGGTGGGTGGGGAGAGAGGCACAAGTTAAATAGCATTCCGAATCAAACAGTTGGGTTCCCCAAAGTTAATCAATAAAATATACATGGCCTACTAATCTTTATAATATATCTGAGGTAAGACAACTAACACTATTTAAACCTACTTGAGTTTGGGGTTTTGCAATGTTGGGTCTTGCCAAGAAAGTTAAACAGTTTTGTACAAACTCATCAATGAGTTATAGTTATTGACTAGCACTATGAAATATACTCTAGAAAAGATAGTGGTATATCACTAAGCAGCATGTGTTGTTAGTTAATGTTAATGTGCACAAGCTAGACCTGTCATAAATGAGGACATCATCCTTTCCCCCTTGAAGAGTAGACCAGACGTCATTTTGCAGGGGTTGCTGTTGATAGACGGGGATCCCCTGTGCTGCCCTCCTCTTCAGCTCCCAGTACATTGCTCTGGACTCGGGCTCCTGCTCATTCACTATCATGAAAGACAAGTTGGCCAGCCTGCTTCGGGCAAGTCTGTCACGCAGGTCCCCCAGCCTTCAGGAGAGAAAGCGTGGTTTAAAAACGAGTTTTCCATGAAAAAGTCAAAACTTCAATAAAAAAGATCTGGAACAGGTACAGAAATCTGGACATTAATGTTTATAATCCAAATCTCTCACATTTAAGTTTGGTTAATAAGACACCATGCAATGTATGAAATAATCTCTCCATGACTCACAATAGCACTACTTACAAACAACTCAACTGTCATTTATGTCAGTAACCCTTACCGGGCAGCCTGCGTGAGACAGAAGTGTCAGCTTGCTTTGAGAAGGGCCACCATCACCACGTGCCCCTGAAGCTCTTTCATGGGTGCCTTGCCCTCGATCTCCCAGTGCGGGGCAACCTTGCATATCCTGGTGGCTCCATCTTCCCTCTCCACAAACAACGGTGATGCCCACGAGAAAGCAGAGAGTGCGGACAACCACAGAGTCCAGAGACCCTGCATCGTCCCTCTCCCGATTTAACCAGCTAACATAGAACTGGAAAAAATAACAAGCAGTTATTTACAGTGAGATAAAAAGATTTAGAAACTAGATGTGGGACACCTACCACAAATAGCCAAAAATGCAAACCTCTTGCAGTGCCTGGAGTAGTCCCTGTTTGACAGTCAAAGTCTAACAATTTACACTGATTACTCCCTGGTTTTAAAGTTCACATCAGAGCCAAATGCTTCCCCCAAAACAAACACCAAAAACCAATCACTGAGTAAGATAGCTTGCGACTGTAGTTACATCCAATCACTGAGTTAAATAACCCAGTTTTCTTCTAAATATTTGGGATGTGTGGTAATCTTCAAACTTTGAAGCACATTTGTTATTGTTTGCTTGAAGTAAACATTGGAAAACAGTTCACATGGTTTCAAAACCATCAAAAAAGATGCACCTCTGTTCAATGTATTTAATGCACTGAACTCTATCGGTGAGTTGTAAATCATAAGTCATGTATGAACTTTCACAAAAACAAAACATCAGTGATTACATTGCAAATACAGCAAGTATTGCATTTGCTCCTATGTGTTACTGAAATACAACAGAATGTCAGTGTTTATAGTTGTTTATATGATCCTCCTATGTGCATAGTCAAATCAATTAAATTCTCATGTGATGTATCTAATAAAGACATCTATTTACATACATACTTACTCACACATGTAAACACGTTTTCAAAATGCATCAAGCAAAAATGCATGTAGACTATACTTCTTGAAATATATGTGCAAAAGAATTTGAGTTCTCTAAAAAAATACAATGTATCTGAAGATGTATGTTATGTCATGTCAAAGAATTAAAATATTCCTCCTTTATGTTTGTATATTAAAATACATGTTATGGGCATATGTCCATTGCAGATAATTTAATACATATATATTTCCTGGTGTCTAATTTACATGTATGGTAATATATTAGATTTTTATGTGGGAATGTTTGGAGTAACCCTTAAGCAAGACTTTATTTTGCCACACAAATGGGCATTAATCGTTTTAGTTGAGCTACTGTCAAGTAAACTGTGGTAAACTGGCATTCAGAGTTACTCATTTGGCTATGCTAACATTTGCAGTATACGAAAGAAGTGAGCAGTAGACTTAGGACTCTAGGCCCAAAAGTAGGCTGTCAATGCAACAAACGTCAATATGTGATTCAGTACTGAGATTCAAACTGAGCAGTGTTTGCTTTTATATCTGATGAGAGACCCAGATGTTTGGGACACTCCTTTTGTGGCACCATGAATGCCTGTGAACATACAAAAATACCTGCTGACTTGAGCTACTTGAGATACTCCAGCAAGAGGATAATGACGCACTACACACTTCCAAAATCAATCAATAGTTCCAAATGCTACTACTACTACTACTACTACTACTACTAATAATAATAATAATACTTTGACTTAGTCAAGTATGCATGCATTAATTCAATATAACACTTTGGGGTATTTGAAAGAGAAACATATTATGATAATGGCAGACTACCTCTCCAAAAATTTGTGTATCACTGGTATTCTCCAACAAATATCTTAATGTCAGTGATGAAATGTGTAATGGCAGTTCCTTGATTAAGTTCTCACTGTGAGGCCTGTATTTTTAATATAGAAAATCTTAACCAATTACATGTTTACATATACAGGTAATATTCTATTTAATATTTCACATAATGCACAGTAAGGTGATTCCACATAAAAAATACTTTACTTAGTGCACTCGCTATTTAAGTTAGGACAGGGAACACATTTTAGTTATCTGCGCAGCATTACTTTTCACCTCCTCTGAACAACTGGACCAAAGTACAGGTCTTTGCACTGTCCACACATCATGGCATGATTAGTCATGAGAAGGCTTCATGATTCCAGTCTCTGTCCACTTAAAGCACTATAAGCACTATAACTTCATAATGCAAATCTGCAAGCATTTCTTTATGTGGTTAAGGTTAAAAAACACTATGAAATCAATCTGAAATGTGCTTTGAATGCTGCACATGAATCACTTTACAGATCTATAAATCAGTTTAATTGTACAGCAGCATGAGCTCAGCCAGTAATTTCCTTTCCAATGAACCTATACCTATAGTAACGTAAGCATAGTAAACATTTGCTGAGAAAACGTAGATGCCATGGTGCATGTGTTTTTCTCATAAAGTATGGAACACGCAGGTAAAATACACTCTGGTGGCCAATAATGCAATGGCATGTGGTGTGCTGTGGCCTGTGAATCTTCAAACTCACTCACATACCTCTGCACAAAAAATGTGTTAATCTTACTAGAGAGAGCATACATGCGTATTTCCCTTTCTTCTTCACTAACATGGAAAATATATATTAAAATAATTGTTCATTACTTACTTTGTGTGTGGGTGATATATATGTCCATAATTTCCTTTTGGTTATGACATTCGCTTACAGTTGATAAAAGGCATTGTCAAAGAAATGTGGCTAAATGTACTCCTGCTTAATAACTTTTCCATTTTGCTTGACGCACCAACAATGGAATTTAATAGTGCTCTTTGTACCAAAAAGCCGAGACTTTTATTACATTATGAACTAACATTTTTTTAGATTGGATTTTTAATATTATAATCACCAATAACTATGGCTGGGCAAAATGGCATAAGTGAACATGACATATTTTCCTATATTGTCCAGTATCATGATTTCCTGCCCTGATACTGCCAGTTTGAGAGTGTGTGGATGCATGTGAATACACTGAATGCTCATGGCTGATCATCGTGACTGACCTGAATTTTATCACCAATCGCGATCGATCAATTGCCAAGCCCTACTCATAACTATATATAAATATAGTTATATCTCTGGGTATAGCATAGTATGACAAAAATATAGAACTGGAAAATAACTTTTAAACAATATGACAACTATGTCTGTGTGAGTTGCACATCTAATTCTCCCTTTATAGTAATCCAAGGCGCAAAACAGGTCTGGCTCTCTAGTCTGGGCCCACCTATAGGCTACTGCCTGTGATGCTGCATAGAATTTTGCGTTCAAGTCTGTCTGGCCAACCTGCCTATTCTCGGCTGTTCCCTTGCCTGAAAAATCGGGCACCAATAAAAAACAAAGGCTATGCATGTCATCTGCATCAGTGGTCTGATTGTAGTGGATCTGTTTGGTAGCATGCAAAGGAATGTGATAGATGCTTGTTTATCCCACCTCTGAGAACTTTCTGTCTTCTGTCTGATCTTTGCCAGACCAAGCTTCGCCTACAAGCTTGGTGAGACAGCCAGGCTACTGGTCCATCAAATCAGCATGAAAATTCCCATTAAAATCTGTATGGATGAGGTCCAAAAGTTTGATTTGACACACAATAACACATTTTAATGTTAGCTTGAAACTATAAACAAAACATTAGCTTGAAACAATGAAGGTAAATATGTTACCAAATGTTACAGTTTGTGCACTTCATGTGAGAAACAGAAAACAATGTGAGTCAATATTTTCTTTAAGTGAACATTTCAATATGCAAAATACCCACATGAGTGTGTTTTGAGTCACATTATTCACATTTTATTCTACAGGTTCTCAACTAGACAGGCTCCTGAATTTTTGGAACACATTTACCTTTATTGACATTTCAAAACAAACAAACAAACAAACAAACAAACAAACAAAAGTGAGAATGCTTCTATGTCATCACACCAACTAGTCCTTCATCATTTGCTCCACTGCCCTCTGGACTGTCACATGATGTGATGATACCAAGTCCCAGTTCAGCAAGCTCTTCCTGCATAGTGGTGGACATTGTCTTGGGTTCTAACCGATTGCATAAAGTTCTGTAGGATGGCAAGGGGTATCCCAGATCCCGCAGGAACTCGTAGCCCTTGACTCCGACGGCACAGCGGATTTTACGAGCAGTCAGCACGGTGTCCTGAGACCACACAGCCCTCCGTGAGCGCTTGGCCAAAGTAAGAGCCCGGATCTGGTCTTCAAACAGAAACATCTGTAGTCCTTTTTCTATCTTGTTCAGTTTGTGGAGGCGTTTCTTCATTTCCTCTACCTGCAAACAAACAAACAAAAAATAGGGTGAAGGTGGTACTAGAACATCTCTCTTAAGGGCCAATATATATTTGCACTCAATGGAACTCACAGATGGTGAAGGCCTCAATCCCAGCTTCAGAAAGTAAAAACCCTGCCATGCATTCCTTGTCCCTGTGCACTCAATACAGATGATTTCATTACCTGATCACATGCCTGATGATTTGTGTGCTTATTATGATTAGGTGGTTCAGAAAATGGTTGGCAGGGTTTTTACTTTATGATTCCAGGGCTAATGCCTTGTCAGACAAGACACCATTTCAAGTAGTTCTTGGACTATAACTCTAGAGTGAATCTGAGGAAAATGGGTGCCAAAATGAAACTGAACTGGCCTCGCGCTGTAGTCTTGCTGTGTGTTGCTGCTGCTGCTCCAGCTGGGCCTTGTAGTGCTGACAGAGGGAACATGGCCGCTCCTCCTCTGCTCTCTGCAGTCCTGCCTCCTCTTCTGGGTTGAGTTTTGGCTGTCGTCGAGCATAGCCATGGTCACCCACATTGAGGTCCTTCTCCACTAGAAGTACAAAGAGTAATTAAAAACTACATGGAAAAATGAAAACAAAAGCAAAAATACTTTTGTCTGCATTGCTAAGACACTTGTCCTGATTCACAGTCCCTTTTAAAGTTATTGTATTGTATTAGGACATTTACATTTTACTTAAGTCATATTCAGTGACTAAGCGAGATGAACCCAATATATTTCAAGGCAGACAAAAATATAATATAAGTAACTTCTGACAAGCACAACTATATCCATGTTACCTGGTTCTGGTTTAATAGGTAGCGTTATCTGGGGCGTAATGGGAGAAGGGGGGTCGGGCACATTGAAGAGGGTAGGGATGGCATTGGGTTTTAGTTTCTTTCCCCCTGCTGGTGATCTAGCGATTTCCTCAAACTGACTTTCCTCGAAATGGTCCTGCAAGAAGATAATGAAATGTGTATTTTACAAGATGTGGGTGAAAAGATAAATTACCTATGTGCGTCTGCGTCTAAATAAACAACTTAAACAAATAGTATCGTCATGTTATTGCATGACGACGCTTCAGGGGTGCAGAAGTTCACAAACTTGCCTGGCATAACCTGGAACAGGGAGTCGGCACAAAATCACGTCGACAGTTTATCACCCACTTTCTGCTTCGTACTGGATCTTTTGGAAATCGAAAGAGTTGTTTTCCTATAGTAGTGGAGTTTGAGCAATTTGGAGCCGAGCATCCACCCATTTCTCTTTCGTTATAAAGTGCCGAAAGTTAGCAGTAAGCTAACTAGCGATACGCTATTAGCTTGCTAGCTTAAGTAACTACTGCCCCGCTAATGATGACACGTAACGTTGGTGAGCCCCCCTAAAGCTAACAGCTAACAACGTTAGCGATTTGCAAAGAACTTCCTGAGTATACGTTTTTGTTCATTCACACCTACCAGAAATAATACAGACATGCACTAAAAATAATAAAGAACGTTGCTATAAGAATATATACGATAAAGAAGCAAAAACAACTTGCAAGAAATTAGTGAAATCCAGACTTTGTTTGAGCCAAAATGGCACTGGGGTACTTGGCGAGTGTATTTATTGATGTCACTTGAAGGAGTTAGCCACACAGCTGCCTGTATAAATATATGTAATAATTTAATCCAAATTTGAAGATACAAACCATATCCCTACTATAAAAGTCAACTATGCCCAACCCCAAAAATATGAACACACAACATGAAAAGTGTTATTTTTTCATGAATTATACGAATATCTAGGTGTTGATTTCTTCAACGTCTTCATTGGGGACACCACCAAGGGTCTTGGTGGACTCTATGACGACACCACGTGCTTGTAGTAGATTTGTTTTACTGCCTGTGGTTAATTCAAGACGATACTAGTAGTGCACTGTCTATGCTTGTAAAGTTAGTATGAGTGGATTTCGAAAACGTTGGCTGCATTGAAGGCCACACAAATGTTAGCGAATGTCCGTGACAACCTTTATATTCTTTGATGGGCCAGTCTACTGGTTGTAGCAACTAATATTTATGTTCGTCTTCTTCCACTTGTTCCAGTATGTGTTTTGCATGACTGTAGCCCATGTGTGTATATAGTTCACTCTCGCTAACGTTTCCTCCATTTAAAGTTAAACGTTAGTGTCAATATGACGGCAAGCGCGATGGTGGTTCCTGTTGTGGATGTACAGAGCAATAATTTCAAAGAGCTGTGGCCAGCGATGTTGTTGGCAATTAAATCATCGTCTTTTATATCTCTGGACACGGTGAGATGTCAGCTGACGTAGATACCTCGATAGCATAAAAGTGTAACGTTTCCACTTGTGGACGGGATCCAGATGGCTAATCATGTATTTTCTGTGTATTTGTTCTTAGGAGCTAAGTGGTTTGGGAAACAGGAAGAGCCTTCTTGCGGAGTAAGTAGGACTTAGGGCAAAATTGAGGGTCTTTCTGAAATGGTCATGAATATCTTTGTTAACCTGTTTCGTTTTTTTGAAAACTAGGTCGATAGAAGACCGTTATAAAGCAGTTTGTCATGCTGCTCGTACACGCTCCGTCCTTTCACTTGGTATAGCGTGTTTCAAGAAAGTCGAGGACAAGGTGGGGTTTTTTATCTGTACGGACATTTTTTTTACGTTGTTTAGGCATTCTGCTTTCATTGTTAACTGATTATACTTGTCAAAAATCTTTTTCAGACCGACTATACTTACTTTGTTCAAGTGTACAACTTGACCTTACTTTGTTCAGAGGAGTATGTTATTGAACCCCAGTCAGTTCAATTCCTTGTGCAACATGGTTTTGATTTCAACAAACAGTATGCACAGGGGATCCCTTACAGTAAAGGCAATGATAAGGTAAGGGAAAGGTAAATACAGCTAAACGTAACATTAAAAAAAATCCGCACATCAATAACACTCTAACCCACTGTCTTCCTTGTGATTTAGGGTGGGGATGCACATGCAATAAATGTTCGCAATCTTTTTGTGGAGATCCTACGCGCTCGTAAGCCTTTGGTTGTGCACAATGGATTGGTTGACATGGTATTCCTGTACCAGTGCTTCTATGCTCATTTGCCTGAGCGGCTGGGTACATTCACTGCAGACCTCTCTGAAATGTTCCCAGCAGGGATTTATGACACCAAATATGCCACAGAATATGAGCTTCGTCTCATTGCTTCATATCTGGAGTATGCCTTTAAGAAATGGTATGTCTTTTTTTGCACCCACTTTGCAGTTACACATGGTTTACTATTTTATAGTTAAACACTTGGAAAAGTTGCACCATTAGGTATCTAACCTTATCCATTGACCTTAAGATGTTTTCTTTTTCTCACATAGCAAACTGGATAATGGCAGATCTGTGCAGGCAGGTGACAAGGGACCCCATGTGTTCCTGGAGTTCTGTAACTACACAGGAAACATGCAGAGTTATGTGGACTACAGGCCCTGCCCTGACAGTCATGGTGTGGGAGGCACCGCAGATGTCTGCATACAGTTCTCTGTGAGTATCACTTCAAGACGCGTGAATATCCCTGGGAGATACTCACTGAACCATTGACAGGTGTTTTAAAATTGCTATTTATCCAATAACCTTCTCCTTGTTCTCCCAAGGCTTATGGATGGTGTCCCAATGGGTCTCAGTGTCCCATGTCACACGACACAGACCTGATCATTCAGCAGGACGAGAGGACAAAAAAGAGCAAGCGCCAGAAGAGAAAACGCAAGAAGGCACAGAAAGGCTCAAGGGAACTGGGTGAGGATGCCCAGGACGCACCCCCAAGCAAGCAGCCTCATGTAGAGAGCAGCAATGTAGATATGGAAGGACAGGACAATGGAGCAGACAAGAATGTTCCCACTGTTGATTCTGAGACAACTGATGGTCCTAAAGAGGATGCTGGTTCACCTGCAGGATGCACAAATCACGAAACCGTGGGAGCAGCCGGAGAAGAGGGGAGAACTGTGACGTCTGAGGGCCAACCTGGGGACCTGGCATTAAATTCTGGTAGTGATGAGAAAACAGATGCAGGAGTCAAGAGTGCAGAGCCAGGGACACACAGAGCAGGATTTGATGCCTTTATGACAGGATACATCTTTTCCTATGCTAGCTCTCTTGCAATAAAGCCTGAGGGGTCGAGCCCAGAAACATGGCTACCTAGTTGCTTGAACAAGTTATACCTTAGTGGTAAATCAGTGCCCTTACATGTGACAAAGAGTACATTTTCTAAGTCGTCAAAGGCACACTTGCATAAAATGGACATAGTCTGGGGAAGGCATCTCACCAAGGACGTGACTCCAAAGATGGAAACTATGGCATGATGATTTTCCACTGAACAAATGGTTTCATTATTAAGTGACTTACTGAGTCTACAGGTGCACAGGCAACACAAAAATAGTGTTAATGTTAATTAGTAAATGGTTTTCATTCAGCCTGAGATTAGTTGTGCCATGAAGTTTTGTCATGTAATGATTTCTAGGATGTAATCCATCAGTATGTGTTCAGAGAACTGACAGAAGACAGCAAACCAAATTTACAATGAAGTTACATAGAAATTTGAGTTTTATTTGTAACGATTGGATATACAAGTTTTGTAATGGGTGTATATTTATAAAATTAAAGCCAGATGAGTCAAAAACACTGTCCTGGACTGTCTTTGGTTAAAATATACATCTGTATTACTGTTAAAAACTGATGCCAAACAGTCAGGACCAAAAAAAAGCACTGTATAAGTATCCAACAAACAGATTTTTTACATCGACAAAATCCCCGTTTTAACCAAGCTGCATTAATAACATGCTTTTCCACAAATTTTGTAGATACAGATTTAAGACATTTCTTTTAAATATCAAAATAGATTCTCTGTAAAACTAGCCTGCCTTGTTATATTCATTGCATAGAAATGTAGTGACAACAAAAATAGACAGGAAAAAAAGTTACACCAATCATCTTATCTTTTCAAGTGCAAGTTAAAATTTAAGTAATTACAGACCAGAACACAGTTGAAGATGTGATGAAGAATCCTGAACGAGAGGGTGGATGCCACTGTGTGAGAGGTCCGTGTCACAACATATCAGTGTGCTGGCCTGACTCATGTCGGCCAGTGTCCTCTTACGGCATTCCCAGAAGGTAAATAGAGTCTGGTTAAGGTCAACGCTTTGCCTGCTTTAAGATGAGACGTACGAACAATCTTTCAGAGTTCAGTGTATTAGCAGTGTGCTTAGTGAAGATTGCAAGATCTATATATACAAACAGTCAGACCAATACACAAACTACTAAATTCGTGGACGTAGGGGCTAGGAGGGTTATCTTATGAATGAAATCCATTTCAGGAATGTATGACTCATGATGTGCTGAAGCATTTAAGGAAGCTAAACTGTTACACATTGAATCTCGATGTATGGAACTGTTACTGTTGTTACACCTTTGTTTCCAACTGATACACTTGGTCACTCCACAACAGCAAGTGAGAAAGATGGGGTTATGTCACTTAACATATCAAACTTTGAAAGTGCTGAGTTGGACAGAAAATCATCAATAGTGCTTGTAACGGATGTTAATGTATTGTTACATTCAAACAATCAGCATGGTGTTGAAAACTGGTTGCTCATATCAGTTTGTTGCGTTAAAACAGCGTCTACATTTGACCTGGACCTCACACAATGGTTCTCCTCATCTCACTTCAGACTCCTCATTCCACCAGTCCAAAAATCCAAGCTTAAATTTCTTTCTTGCCTTATATTTACACAAAGTATTTCTTTTTCCACAATATTAAATAACTCAAGATTTTGTGTGAAAAATAATCTCTCCTGCATCTTAAGACTGCAGCACTATTCCAAAGTTAAACTAGAGAAGGCTCTCTGGCGCATTTGTCCTGTTTCCTGCGAGTGATCATATGTCACACCTTGAGATCACATCCGAGGGCCGCAGCGGTTTGCCGGGTGCGAGGACGACTGGACACAGCTCCTGATGCTGGGCGGACACATTGAGTGCAAGGGTGGGCGCCGAGGGCAGAGGGGGTGCTCCCATCATCATCAGTCCCTCCTGATCCTCGGCCTCCATGTCCTCGCAGGCCCCGTTGCCGTTGGGCAGGCCGTCGCGCTGCTCCTCAACCGCTTCGGGGCTGGGCCTGCTGCTGGAGCAGTCCATGGCCTCGGCCTCGCCATTGCTGCTCTCCCCGCCGTTTGGCCAGCTCCTCGCCTCCTCTTCTCGCTCGGCCCGCGGCCGGAAGGGAGGGATCTCCGTCACGGCGTACTTCTTGGCCCAGCTCCCGAGGGTCTTCTGCTTTGCTTCCGCGCCTGGCTGCCCCTGCTCTGCCCTACAGGCGCTGGAGCACAGGGGCAGCTGAGGGGAGACCGGCAGGGAGCGACACTGCCGGCCAGGAAGCTGCCAGGGCTCTGGCCAGGGCACAACAGGGAGTGGAGGGCCGCAGGGGTTGCCAGTGGAGACGGCTCCAGGCTGGAGCTGTGGCATGCCCCTCAGGCTGCCCTGAGGAGAATGCAGGTCGAACATGAGCGAAAACACAGACTTGCTCGGCACGTCAAAGAACTTGATCTTGCCACCCTTCAAGTCCTCCCTGGCACTGAAGGGGTTAATTTTGGGTGCTCCTCCCCGTACTGTGCCCCGAGGCCCAGGGTTGTAATAAGGGTCCTGTACGTTGACTTTGCGGCCAGGCTTACGGGAGAACACATCCGATTGGCTGCGTGAGAGCCAAATGCTGCGACGAGGACGGGGTGACTTTTGAGGAATCTTATCATCTGGGAAGCCTAGAGGGTTTAACCTTTTTATTCCTTGAAGCTTTTCACCTGGATCAAGACAGAGAAGGAGGGAGAGTGAGTTATATCAAAGTCTGTGGTTATGTTACTAGCAGACAACCAAGCTGCATTACTTGCAAATACAGCACACTAGGGGGCGACATATGCACACTTGCATCCAACAACCTACACCACAAGTTAAACAACTACTGCTAAGTACTCAAAAATGATACTGAATTAAGCAGAAAAAAGCTAATTACGTCCAAATGCATTAGAAGGAAAAACACATATAATTGCAAAAAAAAACATGCCATTCTTAAGTCACAAAATCCAATCCTAGCCATGTTTTCTTCCAGAAAATATCTTTCAGAAAATGTAATATGTTACCTCCCTTAGCTTCAATTCATGCAATATTAAACATTTGCCTCGGCAAGATCCTCGCAATCTAGTCAGACGTACATACAGCTTTATCAACAGGAAAACAGCAGAGAACAGCGATCACCTCAGGTGGCAGTCATACCCAATTAAAAACAGACCAGACTCCAAGAGGACCCCTAATGATTTATGGATGGCAGGCTTTCATTCACACCATCCCTGCCTCACAACACTCTAATCACCTGTTGGTAAGCACCACCCCCCTTTAATTACTCGCTGAGGACAACTGAACTGCAGGATTGTTAAACTGTGAAAGTAATTGGACCCTGCCGACAGATACAGTGTAAAAAATAATGGCGGCCATGGCTCATTAGCAAAGGCCATCCCAGGCTGGGACTGTGGGTCTGTTTAGACCTGATAGATTTGAAGCACAAGGCTATGTTACACAGCCACAACTGGTAGCAGACACTGGCCTGCTTGTTTTACAGTGTTCTCATTCTGAGAAGCCGGCAAGCCCAAAGGACTTACATGGAAGCTGGGTATCAAGTGGCAAGGAATAAGCTCAAGTGTGTGTACAGCGAGAATGTGCACATATTGTTGAGCTGAGCCTTTTTAGTGTTTTTAGTGTAAAAAAAACTAGCAGTAGTTGTAGATTAAAACAAACTTCTCTGCACAGAGAGATAGGAAATGCTGATGGATGACAAGTAAAAACAGCTTCCCTAAATGTGCACTTCCTTTGCAGCTGCAGAGTCACTCGCAAACATCCCATTTTTTATTTCTCTATTTTTTATTTTGCGAGATGCAAGAGCCTCACCTCTCGTGATGGCCTTCTTTTCCGCCTCGACAGCGGTGTTAATGCATTCGTGCTCCGCCTCCTCCGCGCGCAGGTGGCTCAGTAGCTCCTCCAGACGCTTGACTATGTCTGGGAAGGATGGCCTCAGCTTCGGATCCATCTAGAAAAACGCAAAAAAATGAAACGTGACAACTAGACAAACATACATGGTATAATATACCAAATCATTCCACAGTGATGATAGAAAGATGTCCGAAGAACTACATCAAAACATCACAAACTATAAGCTAAAACAAAGAAGGCCTTGAGATTAAGGCAAGGTAATGATGACCTCTTTGTACTCACATTGCAGCAGTCAAACGCCAGCTGGAGGAAGTCAGGAGGACAGTCTCCCACCATGTGTTGAAAAGCGTGGTAGTCGAGGCCAAAGTTCTGCAGGGATGGTGCCACAGAAGCAAGCACAGCCAGAGCAGGGTACCAATAAATATTAATTACTAGCCAAAAACAACTTTACAATTCAGATGTGCAATGGCTTTGTGTTTGGGCTTTTGCTTAATTCTGTTGGCTGGCTGTGGTGGTTTTAGAAATAATATTCCAACATCAGTGCAGTATATCAGATCAGTATATTAAATAACAAATTTATAATACAGACATAAGAACAAAACGTTTAGACTGACATTAAGCACCAGCTGCGGACCACATTACGTTCACACAACATCCTACAGTCAAGAAATGCTGCTCTTTATTTGGAGCAATACCCTGTCTGTGCTTTTAGATTAGTACAGTAAAGAAATACACAAAAGCTAACATGACTACACATACAGTACCAACAAGACCACACACATACACACCACAACAGCGCTGAATAGAAAAATGTCCAACCTCTGTGCGAGGCAGGAAGTCTGGGTCGGCCTGTATGCGTGCTATAATCTCACACAGGATTATACCGTAGGAGAAAACATCTGCCTGGAGGTGGAGAGTAAGCACATTAAGCATCAAGCAAACAGAGCCTCCTCAGCACAACCTGAACTACAGCATGTACTGGTGAACAAGAGAGCCACCAGCCACTCACCTTCTCATTGTAAGGCTCATCTCTCAGCACTTCTGGTGCCATCCAAAATGGAGATCCCACCACAGCAAGCTTCTCCCCTTCAGCACTATACACACACCAACACACACAAGTGACCAACTGAGAACGTATACTGGTTAAAAAAAAAGAAAACATTTTGAGATGTTTAGTATTAGCTTGTCTGTGGACCAGACTTATGACTGTATGTGCTGCATGGGCCATGCTGAATGTAACAAAAGAGGTGAGCCATACTGTGCACGCTGCGCCCTCTTCCCCCAAGTCTAAAACAAAAATAAAACTAAAATCTGAGGCACAGGCGTATCGCTCACCGCACCAGTGTGTATTGAGGCAGGGGCGCGGGTGCCAGAGAGGGGGCTTCCTTGAGCCTTTTTGGTATTATTAGCCCCCTTGTGAACGGTATGTTCCTGGCTAATCAGATGACCCTCCTCTGGCTCCACTCCATCCCTCTCCCTCCAGCTAGGGCCCTAACGCTGAACGGCCACACAGCCTCGGCCCCGGCCCCAGCCCCTCTTCTCTCTCTCTCCTCTCTCTTCCTTCTCTTTATCTTCTCGCTCTTGCACACACAGAGTACACTCTGTGCTCCCGGTTGCCGTTGGAAAATGATGAAAGGCGAAAGCCCACAAAAATATCCCTAAAATAAAAGTCTCGATTTCTCCTTTTTTTTGGTTTAACTTCCCCAAACAATGATGCAGTATCCTGTGGTTACAATGAATTAGTCGGTTCCAAAAGAGAAGACTGAATATCAAAAATTATTTTGGTGCTAGGGTACTTCAATGCATTTTAAATAAATGTGACATGATTTTGCATGTAATCCATGGATGTTGAATCTACCCTGCAGTTCAGATAGTTAGGCTGAAGGCCTTAAACTGGGTACAAGAGAGCCTGTGCCTCTGACTACTCACTCATCACTGGGGATCTTCTCAGCAAGGCCAAAGTCTCCAACCACCGCGGTGTAGCCATTCTCATCAGACTTTATCAGGCAGTTCTGTTAATGAATGAAACACACACACACTATGAAATCCTGTTTCATGAAAAATTATCAAAAGAGCTAAAATTCTGTCAGCATGACATGAACCTGTTAGTATGACAAGGAGTTCTATTCTAGTGCCTCTAATATTTCAGCCCATCTGGCAGAATTAGTTGCAATTATGAGATACAGGCAATTAGACTAAGATTTGGTTTAATTTCATTTTGTGTTTGGCATCATATAGAAAGAAAGTAATTTAAAAGTAATCACCCAAAGTTTAAAGGTGTGTACATAATTAAAGCAATATTACTCACTATTTAGTAAACTGCACTACTCTTTAATGGTCATAAGCACCTGCAAATATCCAAAATATGCCAGAAGTCTTTACTATGTTTTGGCAGTTAGATCTAGGAGTTCCCCTATGACTCGGACATCCCCTTAAACACCACCATCTCTGCCATCTTAATTTGGAATTTACATATCATTTCCTATGTGAAAAGTCAGTGTTTCAAATAGTTGCATCTTGCAAAACATTCGAGATATGACTTTAAGCAGAATATAATTTAAAGCCAACAGTGTCTTCTTAGGTCAATTCATTTAATACGAACAAGTCTGTTTAGATTTCTGGGACACCCTGACTCATTTTGCCAGTTCTGGCCACAATGTGGTACTCAAACACGACTAACGAGGCAGACAGCTGAACAAGCCAACCTGACCTGACCTGACCAACCAAGACCTGTCTGGCATGAGCATCCTTGAGTGTGTGATAGGTGGTCCTTGTCTATCTCTCTCACCTTGGAGGTAAGGTCCCTATGGAAGATGCCTTTGGAGTGCAGGTAGCCCAGGCCCGAGGCGATCTCACAGGCCAGCTTCACCCGATTAGTCCAGCTCAGGAACTTGTTGCTGTCCAGCAGCTGCTCCAAGTTGCCGCCGTTTATGTACTGAGGAACACATTAAGAGACACAAATTGAGATAGAAACAGATTGGAGTCACCACTGAAATGAATCATTCAGGAAAGATCTGTCACCCATCATGCCCAGCACTCTAGGCATACATTCTGTGAGCCATTATGGTCCCAGATAACTGCGCCTATGACCTATTTAGAGCTCACCGAGCTGCGGCAAACTTCAGCTGCTGATTAACTGCTGCTCTTCTGAGTGTGTTCCCTAGGTCTAAACATAGGGGCCATGGTGTAAACAACGAAAGGGGGAAAAAAGTTCAAAAAGTATAAACAACCCCTCATATTCATTGTGGTTTTAAAGTCATCCTTCTTTAGATGCTTGTCAATACCAGCACTCACCAAAACATGCACCAAAGCAATACTTCATGTGTCATTACCAAACTTCCTGTTGACATAAGAGGGGCAGCTTTCAGAGAGCTCTTCACTGTGTAAAGTGAATTCAAAACACACAGTTGGCAAACGGGTAGCCTGTACAGGCATCGCTGATGACAATGGAGATCTGCTATAAATGACATCCCTGTCTGTGTGGTAGCATAAGATAGCTCAGTGGGCATCCAGTCAGCACAGTTAAACTTGGGTCATTTGCGAAACCCACAGCAGGTCACTGCTAGCAACGGCAAACTAATCTTTTAAACTACTGTGTGGTGTGACACTGAGCTACTGGGTTGCGCGTTATCTAATTCCGCAGACATAAAGTCAGGCCTCTGCTGGAAGGAAATGTAGGCACCCTGTGATATAATAACGGCTTTGTGGGGAATTATTTGACATGACACTCATCTAATTAGGCCTGCGGCTGCTCAAAGGAGCTTTCGGGGTCTCGGGAGTGGCCTACTTTTGTAAACACTGAGCAGAGCTGTTTTGATAGGGCGAGAGCTCCGCTGCACAATGGGCTCAGCAATTCACTGCAATCTCAATGAAGGCCGCCCCTCCTCTCACAACTAAAAACGGAGGTGAAATTCAGGTTGCCTGGAGAGGAGCTCAGAGAAGTCGGTCAGTGACCTAAGCTGGTTAAGTGTGCTACTCGAAGATCCTCAGTCAAATGTGGCTGTCTGACAGTTCCCTGCTATCTTTTTCTGCCAAATCTCTGTGAATGGGATTACTGTGCAAGGCTTAATGAGTACACACACACGCACACACAGTCAGTGATGTTCAGCAACTCTTTAGTGAGAGTATAGACACTATTGCATCATTAACTTCATCCTTTACAGATGGGGTAAAACTAGGGTAGGTATTCCATGACCTTAGACTACCAGACTGGGCAAATCTACTCATAGCAACTGCAATCCCAACATACAACTAGGGAATGTAATTCCAGGAAATTTTACAGTGCATGAAAATGATGCAGCTAAAAGGACAAAAAGCAAGTTAATTCTTCTTATGGTTACTAGTTTCCCTCGTTGCTACAGTGGTTGCTAAGGTAAACAGGATGTCAGGGTACTTGTGTGTTAGGGCTAGAAAGGATACATGTTAAGTCAAAATCTCACTGCTACTGCATGTAATGAAAAACTAAAGCAAACTAAAGTGGTTGCCATGGAAACTGACATAGTTGCTTTATTTCATGGAAACTGTCATAGTTGCTTTATGGTTGATATGTTGGTTGCTAGGTAGATAAATGGTGTAATATAGTTGGCTGGAGACATAGCTGATGACAGTTTGACATAATAGTCAAACTAAATAGTTAAGGAGTTTAATATGCAGTCATTGGTCTCAACACCTGGCACAGGACTCTAAGTGCTTAACAGCCCTATTGTCATGTCATAATGCTACATGTTAAGTCTATTGATTCATTTTTTAATCAATATCTCAAAAAGTATAAATGTTACAAAAATAAAAAATAGGTAGTAATGCAATTTGAAAAGCTTTGATGTTTAAGTGTCTATGGTTAAAGCTACATTCATTTTACAAAATTGGCCAGAAGAATAATAAGAAAGAAGTAGTAGTCGTCAAAAAAACAGTACAGTGCTTTTTTATTCACTGTAGTTAAAATAGTGGAAAAAATAGAAGAAAAAAGTACAAGCTCAAATGTAGAGCCCATTCTAAATGTTCTGTCTGAGGCTCCAAAGGAATCAAATACCGCTTGTGATTAACTGGGGGAGAGACACACTTCCTGAGGGTTTATGTTGTCAGAGCTTTCACACTACCAGGTAGCAGCTTGTTTTGATGGCGCCAAAGGCAGTGTGATCTAATGCTTATTTCTGACCTCAGGGGAGGAAAGACAGGTGCTGGCGTGTGTGCTGTTCCTCTCACTTCAGACGCAAGGTATTAGATATCGCTCCCTTCAAATACTGTTGTGACCCTCTGCAAAGCATCCCCACTGTGCATCTATTTTTACCTTGCTTACTTCAGTGCACTGCAAACATGCAATTCTTTACCACAAACACATGCAGCTAAGCACTTGGATGAGTCAAACACAGATCAAATAAAAGCGCAGACCTCCCTGATGTCCCTCTAGCGTTTCTGGTTGTTTTGCAGTGTGCACTGTGTACTTCTGCATTCAGACACCCTAATCCAACGGCATTGTGGGCCAATGTTTAGATGTTTTTTTTTGAGGTTGATATGAGCTAAGGGATTGCCCCGTCCACCTCCAACAGACATGCCCACACGTTTGCAGACATCTACTCTGTAGTAGCTGGCTCTAGACACAGAGAGTGGGTTTGAGGGGGGACAACGGTGCTGATGGAGGATTACATCGTCTTTAACCCACAAATTCCTCTGCAGCCCCCTCCTCCTTTCCCTCATCCACATCTGCGTCTGCCAGCCTCACCACGCTTTCATCCAATCAGACAGAGGTCGGACGCTCCAGGACATCCTATTGGGCGGTCAGAGGGCACCAGGGGTGCGGCATACCAGGTGACCTCACAGCCCCATTCTCAGACCTGGTGACCGTGTCACGACTGGATAGACAGCCATGTTATTAAAAGGCTGGCGGTCACCGTGCGGTGTCCATGCACCTCCTTCCTACAGCTAATCCCCCTGGCACAAAAGTAGCCTTGAGGACTGAGGGGTAATAAAGAGCTCGTTTGATGCAGACGGATGGGCTGCAAACCTCAGTGGTCCGGTGGGTAAAATTAAATGCTGATGACAGAAGAGCTCATCGTGCTGCTGCAAGAGGTGTATAGACAAATGTGTATTACAGTGGGCTTTGCAAAAGAGGAGAAAATAAATTACGGCTCTGTTTAGTTAAATGCCACAAAACACCAAGGTCAACGTGCAGCATGGAATAATAGTATAATCCCTCGTGGGTTAGGGATTACTTAAGATTATAATTGTACTAATGCCCCTTTCTGCTAATGTGTATCAGCACAGGGAAAGCAGAGCAAAGGTCAATATGCCAATGGCAAGAACAGCTCTGCTCTGGCCTCAGCTTCAAAGCCGGCCGTGATTCTTTGTCAAGACAAAGCACAGCGCAAGCCCCACAACTCATGACAACACTACAAGGCAGAAGTCTATAAATAAGAATTTTCTTTTCGAAAAGGGGTTTTGGATCAAAAAGTGTGTGTGCATGAATAATCAAACATGTGAAGGCATCACCTGAGCTCTTGATAAAGCTATAGGGCTATTGTACAGCCTGAGAAGGGCCTTTGTCTCTTACTGCATATTTGTTTTATGACACAGCCAGACATCTTATCTTGCACACATCGCTCGCCATATCTGCCATTTTACAGCCGTTCTTCTGGCATTTCCACAGACTGCTTAAAGACCCATGCCTCACCCACGCTAATGATTACCTCCAAGGTTATCTATTTCGATATTGGTGTGATCTCACTCTTTCTTGCTCTCCCTGTTTCAATCACACAGTCAGATACTCATATACTCACACATGTACTCACAGGCACGCGCGCACACACACACACACACACACACACAGACACACATCACAGGAGAGGTTAAAAATACATTTTCACTGCCTGATGTCTGCCTAACTGAATCCTTCCTCTGAGCACTGTGGAACAGAAGCACAACTGTCTCTCTGTTACTGATATTGGCACGGTGTTGGATGGTAGTTTCATGTCAAGTGAAACTTATGCTGTGTCAAACTGGAAAGGAAGTCCAAGTAACTGCAGATGTGTGGGGAAATGTGCGAGGATTGTGAAGTAAAAATATGAGGGGTTAAGATCGGACACAGGGGTGTTGCGCAGTTCGTCGCTTTTGCAGCAACTGTTATGCGGTCAGCAATGAGGAGTGAGTAAAAACGAACATTTTGGAGAATATCTAGAGTAATCCAGGTTTGCCTCCAACAAACAAGCAATTAGCAAATTCCTTGACAGCAAAAAAAAAAGAACCACACGCAAGCCACCCCGTGACTTTTCTGCTGTGGTGGCAGCCTTGGGCAGGATGACGAGGACAGGAGTGTCCCTGCTCTCTTAAAGCCTGTGTGCCCAGACACCCTTCCGTTCAGACCTCCTAGCCATTTGAGCTGATTTTTTAATTTTTGAGTGCCCTTTCTGAAGACGGTTCCAGGGTTGCGAGACCTAGAGTCCCCGTCATGAGTGTGTGGTGGCGCAGCCTGCCATGCAAGGTGAGAGGGCGCACCAGAGCCATACTTAAAAGTTAAGTGGCTGCTGATTACAGGCTGCAGTCAGAAACACATGGCGTGGCGTACAGCAGATGATCTTTACTCTCACTCTGGGGCACAGCAGCCCCAGCACACCCAGCATAGCGACACACAACCAGCACAGACAGTGTTGTGCTCAACTGAGGGGCCTGTACAGACTTGTCCTGTTATAAGGGGTACATTCTTTTGTTAAATGTGTAGCTGGAAGACCCAGAAAGACAACAAGAGAGGCGACCTGAGAATGTGGCAGGTAAAAGGAGAACCCATGGAGACAAAGAAAAATATAGAGTATAAGAAGAAGAGAGAGTGAGAAACGAAAGAGTGGGGGAGGGAGTAAGAAAACGAGCACAAGAAAGACAGTGGGAGAGGTAGCATGTGACGGAGGGACAGAGTGAGAGAGAGAAAATTAATTGCACTCCTACACGCATTCCAATGCTTCATTAACCTGCCATCATAAGTGAAAGACTAGTGCCCACTAACCCCACTCCAACTGACCATAAAGGGCAAGAAATGACTGCATTAAGGCTACAGTAAATCAAAGTCAAGTTTACAGAGAGTGTAAACACACTGTCATGGTAAAGATGGAACTTTGCAAATGTGTCTGGCAGGTCCAGCTGGTCCGGCCTTACTCAAAAATGACAACCTCCATTAGGGAACAGATTTTTTTTAAGAAACCAAACCCATCTCAAAGCAGATGTCCCTCTTACCTCTGTCAGGGCATGGAGTTGACCTTCTTGGACACAGACACCCATGAATCTGCCGAGGAAAAAAAGAGACAAAAAAAAAAAAAACAAGTGACTTTCACCCACTAATTTACTTGTCTGACTGAGCATGGGTCGCTTTTAAAAGCCCATGGTCATGATCTGAAGTCAATGGCATTGGGCAACAAACTGTGAACACAATTTAGAGAAACCAAGTGATGTGCAGGCTTCAAATATCTGCTTGGCTAACACCAGCACCAGCAAGATTTACTGTGCATTCCTGCTTTTATGAACACAAAAGAAAAAATGTCTATATAAAACCAGTATTAGCAGTTCTTTCCCCCAAAGGGAAAAGTAGTCCAGACCAATAACCTGAAATCCCCAGTCCAAATGACATGCAGAGATGCTGTGCTCTGTAAAGGCTGGTGGGAAAAGACTGTTTCCAGGTACTCAAGACAGTCAAGCTGAGAAATGTTTCGACTGATAGCAACCAGACAAATACACATCTAATGAAAATGGCAACTCAATAAGTTATACCATTGCAATTTCACACTTTTCCTAAAATGTTTTCTAAATGAGTAAAACTGTGTCACTATCACTGTCAGAATCTTCTCATCTCATGTTAACAAATGTAGCTGTGATGTAGTACCAGGACATGGAAACAACATAGGTTCATGACACTGGCCCACCAACAGTTAAGACCGGTAGCTCCTCCCAGTACCTAGAAGGGGCAAGACCCAACATGAGTGTTTTTCCCCCCCAAATGGAAAACATAACAAATTACTCTCTCTTTATCTGCATTCCATCTTCAGCTCACTGGGACTGTGTGTGTGTGTGTGTGTGTGTGTGTGTGTGTGTGTGTGTGTGTGTGTGGAACATGTGTGTGTTTTTACAGCCCCTCATTGCAGATCGTAAGCGACCCAAGACAGACTGGGGTTGCCTGTTTTGGCCTTTATGGCACAAACAGGCACCATCAATGTCGAGCTGCTCTCTTGAGCAGGGGCCGTCACACGTAAGTTGTCGTGGCTGTGCACACACAGACAACATTTGTGAGTGGCTTTTAAGTTATGGCCCAATAAAGTCCAGGCCCGAGTTTATGGCGAGTGCTTGTTGGGATTTCATTAACAAAGACCCCCTCAGAATTCTCCTGTCAGCACTAGGGCCCCACACGCCCTCATGGAATGGGATGCAACAATGCTGTGATTGTAGCACACTCACACACACTGTCTCTGTCTCGGCCCCTTGCTCTTGGCAACAACTCCCTTGTGCAAACGAACAGTTGCGCATCACAAATATGGAATGAGTAAAACAATTTGAGTCACTCTTTCTTTCCCACCAGCCTCACAGAGAGCATTATGTGTGATGGTGTTGCGTGTTGACAAAGACGCAGTCTTGCATTTTACCCACTGCACAATACATCCAGCTCCACAAATCTTTGCAGGAAAGTGTTTAAGGAGCGCAGATTAGTCTACAAATTACCACTTCATATTTATCCTTTAAAACGTACATTTGTAATTAAGCGATCTTAATTATACTGTACAGTTCACAATGCAAGTACACAGGGGCCATTACAGTCATTTTAGCATTACAAAAAGCATTAAAAATTAAATTTGGTGAGCTGAAAAAATCACTGGTGCCCCTCTGCCCTCCCGCCAGGATTTGTACACTGGAAGGACCAGGAAGCGGGCAGAGAACATCACTGAAGACACATACTCCTTCCCTCTGGCAGGCGCTACAATTACCTGGGCACACTCACTCACTTCTTTCCCATTGCCATCACTCTCCTGAATGGCTGATATGATGGGTCATCCTCACTTTCTATATGTATATTATTGTCTCTATTGCACAGTATGTGTCTATATATTTCTTTTTGTCTATTGAATGTATTGGATTTATAGAGAGCTAAAATCTACCAGGGTCAAGTTCCTTGTATATGTAAGTATACTTGGCCAATAAAAACATTTATCACACCCAACAGTCCATTACAGCTGAAGTTCTGCATACTCTATAGCAATGTCAGAGTCACGGCATCCCTTAAAGTTCTATATATAGCAGTCCAGTGGAGGCAGATTGTCATGACCTTTGTGAGGCTTAAAGTAAAAGGCAAAGTCAGTCCTTTGAAAGGCACGGTCATCAATGAAACCCAAGCTCTGCGAGCCGTTTCAGCCCATCCATTGTTAATGGATCTCTGACCTGCTTTCTGTTCCAGGAGACGAGGACGAAAGGGGCCGCTCGACCCAATCCTCTACAAAAGCGAAGTGGAGAAGTGACAAGGATTTGCATTGATAGATGCAGCCCCCAAGTCTTTTTTTTAATAAGATGAAAGCACTGCAAATTGCACTGATATTGAGCCATTCACTGGAAATGAAGAGGACTGCAAACCAATGAGGCACACTGTTACAGCTGAACGATGGTCCTCTTTACCAACATGACATTGGCCAACTAGGGGGCCACTACATCAGTGCATTACTGCATTCACTGGTAGAGCTTTGAGATGACCTGACCATGATTGTTTTATTTGTACAACTTACGGAAACCACTAAAGTGCGCCTATTTGTATGGGTTACTCTATTCATCTATGTAAGAGTGAGACAGTAAATGAGCCGGACAGGACCTCTAAAAGGGCAAGGCTTGCACAATATGGGTGTTTCTGTGTGGCTAACAATAAATCTTAAATGAGTAAAACTAACAACTGGATTTAAAATGATCCTCTCTTCAACAACAATAAACTGCACTACTAAAGCAACATGTTTTTCATAACTGTGGAGGCTGAAAAAACAGCACAGCACCCGCTTGTGCAAATTCATCCAGGACTTATGCAAGGCAGTTACACAGCATTTCCACCCTGGTTTGTTTTGGTTACTAAAGCTTGTAGTAAAGTCATGGGTTGTCCCCATGACCCTGCAGTATGCAGCAGGCATTTCAGGAAAAGAAACCTCTGGGGTGTGTGGTAGGGGAGCGAGAGAGAGAGGGAATGGGGCTCACCTTAGGATGTTGGGATGGGAGAGGCGATTCATCAGCTGCACTTCACGCAGCATGTTGGCCCGGTTGCTGCTCAGCTTGTTCATCTTCAGGGCCATCACCTGGTCGGAGGCTCGGTGACGCACCTAAAACACACACACACACACACACACACACACACACACACACACACACACACACACACACACACACCCCAACATGTATGAAAAGCTGAATAAATACTGGTCACTCCACTCAAAAGTCTGCTGTTAAGCCTTCATACATTATAAGGTTATAAAGTTGTAACATTCACTGCAGCTAATACTTTTAAAAGCCCAGACTATAATGCAGTAGTGTGTCTATTCAAATCAAACATATTTCGAAGTGTACGCTATTGTAAAATATCTGAGGCATTTCAGCAAGTTTCATTTGAAGCTCAAAATCTTGTTCGATCAGCCAACTGATGAAAACTAAAACACAATGCACAATAGTGTCTTCAGGGGCAGGAAGTTACTATTCACGCACTTTGACAACTCACACCTGTACATGGCTCGCACACTAAACAACTGTGTTCAGCAATACCTCAGGGAATCTGACAACTTGTTTTAGTCAGACAAAAACTTGTGCAGTTAAGGTGGATTTAATCTCCAAGTGTGCATCACTGTTATACCTTAACCTCCGAGAGGCGTAAAAGTCAGGGGACAAAGATCACATTCTTGAGGTTGGTGTATGCTCCAAAGTGCTATGTGTTAAAAGACAACCCCTATCAGCTTGAGTGAGTCAGTCTGCACTGCCTCAGCACGTGCTTTTCCGATCTTGTTCTGAAACAGGTTAACATGGTGTTCTAGAGAGCCAGGGAGCCTCAAGTCGTCTTACTGCACACAGCAGCATGCAGCAAGGCTTTAAAAAAAAATAAACACTGCTCTGCAAAGAGAGTCTGCAGGAAATGGTTATGACAAGCCGAAATATTAACTGGTATCTATTTGAACACTTCCTCAAGCTGAAAGGGAGAGATACGGCATGAGTGCTCGAGGGAAACCCAGTGCACCACCAGTATATATTTGATCAGCAAGTTTTGTAGCAACTGAAAGTTAATGAGCCTACCAAAGAACATGCTGTGGGGAGTTTAAAACAAGCACTTGGGGAAAGCACATATAGGGTCATTCTTGTTTATGCTCTCTACCAGCAACCAATCAGACATGGCCCCCAAGAGTGCTGGATAGAGGGGCTGAGAGGGGACAACTTAAAAGGGAAGTACAGAGCTACCGTAAAAGGGAAGTGCTGTACTTCTCCACTCCTCCTAAAACAACAACCCAACAACCCCGTCCGCCTGGCTCACCTCTGAAGTCCTCACTTCAAGGCTGCAGTGACAGCAGAGTAGCCCAGCAGGACGAGGAGGGGCAGATGGCCTCCACCCCCACCCACCTGGGGAGAGTGCAGCCGGTCCCAAACACACACAGACACACACAGACACACACAGACACACACAGACACACACAGACACACACAGACACACACAGACATACACAGACATACACAGACATACACAGACATACACACACAGCCACACACACACACGACTCCAAAGACCGCATCCACTGCAGCACCACACCCCTCAATCCACGGCCTGCAGCTGCCCCTCGGTGTAAAGCAACACATCCTGTACGCTCTTATTCTTGAGTTGATTCTGGATATTTTTTGTACCACCATACAGTCGTCTTTTCTTTCCACACACACACACAGGCAATGTAAATAATGAGCTACTGTACATGCTTTTGGTAGACGTATGGTGCAGAACCTTTTATAAACAACCACCAACAAAACTTGGAGCAAAACTGCAAGCTGATAAGACCTGTAAAGGATCAATTTGGAGTTTCAGGCTAACTGAAACAGAGCACACCGTTTCAAAGAACCCCTGGCATAATGCAACAGACAGATAAGTATTGGTTTATGCAACAAAAAATACACAGTGAGATTACACATCATACCAGTTAGGGGGTGAATTGTCGTTCCAAAACACACACTCTGAACCACACAAGTTTGTGTTGTGCACAACTGAGTGAGTTTGGCTTATAACTATTCACAACAGACACTCTTTCAGTAACATAGTACCAAGAGCTGGGGCATGACCTGGTCTCTCAAAAACCTGCCAATTACCAAACACATCTCTGTGAAAAAAACAGGAGGCCCCTCAGCCTTGGTTTGCCTCAAAACCAATTTCTATCAGACTCTGTGTGCTTTCATTCAATCGCAACACTACTAAGGTGATTCGCCACCAAGTGCTTAAAAGCCATTCACCCCACCACACACACACACACACACACTAGACGTGTTATGGGCAGACAGCCCCTCCCCCACTAGTGAGCGGTTATGTACCCGTGTCCTCCATGTCACCCCCACATGCCATGCCTGAAACCGGCCCCACACGGACAGACACGTGTGCTAATGGGCTGGGGTGCTTTTACACGTCAGGCTCACGGCACGCACTGTTATGTCTCTGTGCTCCATTCATAGATGCCCTGCCCATTAAAAATCTGTAGAAGCAATTGTTCATGAGCTAAAAATAACGGGTGAGTGCAGCCTGAGTGTTTTGGGCAGGGCAAAGAGGTGGGGGTTGGACAAGGGAGTACAATGAGCTGGAGTGAAGCAAGAGAAAAAATGCTGAAGAAAACTCCCACTGTTACTGACATAATTTACAGGTCAGGATTACAAGACGAAGTCTACCGAAAGTAAGTACGGGAAATATTTGTTCAGCTCGACACGGTTTATTATGTGATGTAAAGTGCTACACTGTTCTACAACGAGTTCTTCTCAATCGGCTAAAAGCTGCCAAAAGGGGTCTGACTAATGCTAAGTGTGCAGGACACATTACAGAAACTAGGGCCACAGATGTTTACAAATGCCCCAACACTGACCAACACTTGTGTCGCTAGTATTGGGTGTAAACTTTCTGCTGAGATGAACAGGTCACTTCGCACAGAAAGCCTCACTGCATTTCCGTACCAAGCTAGGATGTGGTTTAGTAACACTGCACCCACAGCTGCATACACGCTTGACCTCGAAACATCCACTCATGGCGGTTCATAGTCTGTCAGCTTTGCAGCTATAGGCCTACTCATCAGCCATCTTCGCCCAGACTGCCCCCAGCAATGTCACTCTGACTAAGCCTAATACCAGACAACTAGGCCCATGAGTCTCCAAAACCCATCAGTGGTAGGACCTCAGCCGGTCCAGATGACTGACGAGCCATTTGACACAGCTGCAGTCATTCCACTATGATGACTGGGACTGACAGAGGCGTACTATGACACATGTGGGCCTGTGTTCTCTGAGGGCCTGTCCGCTGTTTAAACCTTCCACAGACAATTTTTGGCACCTGTGTGAAAAGGCAACATCTTCCAAAAATATCTTGATTAAAACTGCCAAAGGAGAAAGTTGTAAATAGTGCCTTGGCTGAAACATGAATGTCCCCTCCCCACTCGCTGATGGAAGTGAGTTTAAAGATAGTATCATTAATGTTGACAACAGAAAAACATTGCTGTGACTGGACACCGTTTACAGTTCCTGTGCAAGAGGCTCAGATCACTCTCTGTGCTTATGTAATACCTCTGCATTCAACAGGCCCTTCTGACATACCACACCTAATTATACACTTCTCAGTAATTCTGATGCATCTGGTTGCTTCAGTGTTCCCTTTATTTCCCTACAGCACATTCCTGTGAATCAATTATAGACTGACATTACAACATATTACTGACCTTGCAGCACAGGACACTGGAAAATGACACTGACATGATTAATCATCATGGGCGTTTTGCTGCATACTCGTAGAATTGCATGCTGGCATCACAAAATCTCAGCTAATGAATATGAGCATGCAGCAAGGGCACTCAAGCTCCCAACTCCACAAGCTATTTATGCCTCTTCAAAGGCTGTATATAAATACGGTCTCTGCGCACTGAAGCAGGCCTATGGGGTTTTAGTAAACACGAGGACTGCCAGAAACACATGAACTTCAGGAGATTTACTTTAGTAGTTATTCATTCCTTGAGCAAAAGCAAAACCTGAAGACAATATAAAGTAAGGAATGTGATACAACTATGACTAAAAGCGATAACCAGATATTACAAGTTTAGTTTTTCACCAATACTGTGATGTCTAAATTGGATTATAAGGCTACTTAAAGTGACAAGGATAAGCTACACTAAACTTCAAGAGATATTTTTGATATTATAATACCCGGGTCTAAACTGAATGCTTACACCTGAAGCATCTCTGAAGTAGTGCATGTGAGTGCCCTAAGGGTACCTTGTACACTTCAGAGAAGAAGCCAGAGCCGATCCATTCACAGATGAAGTCATCCAGGCGCGTCAGACGAGAGAAGGCACTGATAAGGGCACGGTAGGAGGAGGGGCACCCCCTGTCCAGCTGGGCAGGTCCCGTCTCGACCCCACCAACCCCCACATCCAGCTCCTCCGGTCGGTCAGGTCGCATGGGGAAGCTGGCTATGGAGTTGCGCTTGTTCCGATCCATGGCTACTGGTGCTGCAGACGTCTGTTCGTGGTTGAGGACTCTGCCGCGGTCCTTTCACATCTTTGATGGGCAGCAGGCAGTGGTGTAAGGCAGGCCTAGCAAGAAGCGCAGAGGTTCATTGTTAACAGGGTACTGCATAAAATTCCTTCCAAGTTTTAAGCCACTGCAGGGGCAATAAATGAGTACTAAGAATATGCTGTCAGTTGGCACTACTTGTCGGCACCTCTCTGTAGGCAAAAGAAGAGCCTATGCAACTGTGGTTTGATTCCATTGGCTAATGCCAAAAAGATTTCTTTCTTTTTTTTTAATTTCCGATCTGAATTCTATCCTCCTTATTCACTATGAACATTTTTGCAAGTGACGAGATATGATCTGTATGTTCATGTGACAATTTTCAGTCTAATCCACTTTGGTTGCTATAGTAATAACACACATGTAAACAAAAAGGAGCAGTACGGAAAACTTGGTTATTTACCAAATAACATTGTGCAGCCATGGACAAATTTGTAATAAAATTGCATCAAACCCTGAGGAAGCTTGTCTTCTGTGCTTTATGTTTAGCCTTATGCAGCCATCAACAATGGCATCGCTATGCAACGGAGTGTGGGTCAAACACACTAGCAGTGACTGGATGTGTAATGTAGAGATTTGAACTGCATTTCAAACTAGCTGCCAATGTGTCTAGAATAAGATTTTAATAAGTAACATTTTATGTGTTTTTTGCTTTCTAAAATCAGTGACAGTGACTTCAGACTGACAGTGTGAACTAAGCTGCAGGTCCATCTATTGCAACAACTCACAAAGGTGGTAACAGGGCGTACCAAGGAAAGAAGCTTTAGTTGTGTTTAAATCTTTCCAGAATTAACATATTTTTTCACAAGCTAGCTCTTACAATTTTGAGCATTTTCATGCATTTGAGTCTTATCATAAAACAAGGAGCTGCAATAATGATGCAGAATCATTTTTCCCCTATTCAGCCTGTGGTAAATTGCAGCTGTATAAGTTGCCTAGCAGACTGAAAATATAGTGTAATGTATACTCTGGTTTCAATAGCCACACTATTCATCTCCAACAGCCTTTCTCTTTTGTCTTGATGCCATTCATTGCTTTTCATGTAGAGCACACATACATGGCTATCTGGATTTACAGGCTGCCTACGCAACCTTTAAAAAGAAACAGACAAAATTCCTAAAATCATAAAAAGCAGGTTATTTTACAAACACAGTTTATAAAGACAGGCTTGGACAATGGGCTATCCTACTTTGGGCCTAGCACTGGTTCCAGTGACTGCAAAGCAATGTTAGCCTATTGCTAAACATCAAAGTCATGTTTGAAGCCACTAAATTAATGCATTCTTCAGGAGTTTGCTGAAAACAGTCCTAACAAAGACTTCCAGTCTGCCTCTATCTTCATTCACTGTTTCAAGCAAGCAGTTTGAGAAAGGATGGATACTGAACTTCAAGAGCGTCTTTTTTTAGCTTGACTGAGCTTTAAGTTCGGCATTACCTTTTCAACAATACTGTAATGGCAAAGGAGCTCTACCCTAACTCTAACTACAAGCAAAGTAATGCATTCTCTAAGTGTATCATCTCATGTGTGGAAGCACTAAACTAACCCAGTTAGGTTTTGATCTCAGAATCTTGCTCATGCTTTTAAATACAAAAAAATGGCCTAGTAATAGTCTAAATTATCTTTGGTTACATTTCAAAATGTTGTTCTTTGCCTTTCATTTAAATTAGGGCGCACAGATGATGCCGTCTGAACAAAGAAGTGTAGCCAGAACATCAGTGACATCCTTAAAAGGACTTTTTTCCCTCCTCCACCAAAGCTTTTTTCCCCATTTTTCTTGCGCTTTAAAATTACAAAGCCAGCCGTGCCAAGAATGTCCACGACTATTTCTGTGTGCTGAGCCCTTCAGGAAAATGCACAACATGAGGGAGGCACTTTGGGTGCTTATGTCATCATGCCTCCTCTTTCTGGGAATACTGTAAGAAAAAAGGCCAGGGACCCCCTTGGTGTGAGAAAGCAAATAACTTAGCAAAGAAAGAAAGAAGGAAGGACAGACAGACAGACAGACAGACAGACAGACAGACAGACAGACAGACAGACAGAAAGACAGACAGACAGACAGACAGACAGACAGACAGACAGACAGACAGACAGAAAGAAAGAAAGAAAGAAAGAAAGAAAGAAAGAAAGAAAGAAAGAAAGAAAGAAAGAAAGACAGAAAGAAAGAAAGAACGAAATTTGTACAGAGCACTGGGCTGATCTCCTTCTCTCTGAAGAAAAAGAAATGCAGACAAGAGTGGGTTTTCTAACACTGCCTTCCCAGACTTGGCTGCAGCACACTCCCTCCCAGCTGGCTGACATCTCAGCAGTCGGTCCACTGTTTATAATGCATCAGGCCTGGTCAGTCGCCCTGCTCTTCTATACGCAAAAAGCGGGTGGAGGAACCACTTCAGATGGGGATGATAGACAGATAAAGGGTAAGGATGTGGACACAGAGAGTTGTGAATACAGGGAAGAGAGACAGAGCGAGCGAGCGAGCGAGCGAGAGAGAGAGAGAGAGAGAGAGAGAGAGAGAGAGAGAGAGAGAGAGAGAGAGAGAGAGAGAGAGAGAGAGAGAGAGAGAGAGAGAGAGAGAGAGAGAGAGAGAGAGAGAGAGAGAGAGCAAGAATGTGAAAAAGAGAGGGTTTAGTTGAACTGGAGAGTTTCTCCTCAAAGCTCTGAGATGAGATCAGCCTCTGTAAACACCAAGCAGTCTAAAAGGGTTAGTGTAAACTAGTGCTGTCAACTGTGCACACCCCCCACCGAGGTCCCGTGTTAAAGTGAAAGAGGACAAAGGGAGGGAAAATATAATGTGGCAGACAACACTGACATGGAGCAACCCGGGCACATATCTGGCATTCAGCATTTCACCTGTGTCAACTACATAACATTTAGGTGGCCTTTTTATGCAGACCTCATTAGATATCATAAATTATGCCGAGATTGAAAGAGTGCATTCCACTGACTTGTTCAACCACATACATTCCAATCATAAAAATGCCAAGGTGTGTAGCAGTCAATTTACTAAGTTTGGAAGGCTTGGAATGTTTCACTAGTCTCGGTCACATCCTCATACCAAATAAACGGCTAAATGCATATAAACAATCACACAGGGCCCTACCCCTCTACATAACTCTGATCTTGGGCAGGCAAGATAGGGTATAGATGTAACATTTAAGTGGGTTTCCATGGGGAATTGTAAGTAATAACCCTTATTTCACATGCACATGTCAGAAAGTAGGACTACATGATTGCATTTAACCCATCTCAGATTAGAACAGATGGCCCATCACTAGTCTTCTGTTGCATCTTAATGACCTTATCTCCAGGAATATGACTTATAGGCCTAGCCTGATCACGGAATTCCTCTTGTTTTCCTTTCCAAACAACTGACTTGGTGGCAGTGGATGTGAAAAAGTGTAACTCAAAATTATTTATTGGACGTTACCTTTTCTACTACTTCACCACACTTTCTTAGGAGTGGGTAGTACGATATAAGGTTGTTATGGCATTAGTCTACTTCAAGGTATTTTAAGTCGCTTACAATCAGAGTTTGCAATCTGTTTTACCACACCACAGGGATCAGAAAAAAACAGCATGCCTCACATTCCACAGATTTGAAATAATGACTGGGCTGGAGTGCACTTTGGAGAATGAGCTTTTCCTAAGGGCCTGTCTCAGGTATAGGGTACTGGAGATCTTGAATAGTGTGCTTGGACTTTGCTCGATGCAGGTTGTAGAACTGCCTAACGTTAAGCGTTCCATAAATAGCTTGTTAATTTAGCTATGGCCTTTAAGTGCAGGCTACATGTTACTGGCTGCGAAGGACTTCCGACTTCCTATCAGGAGACAATAAACACAGAAAAATCTAATGTGGACTTCTTTGAAGAGATATATTATGAAAATAATGCCCAACGTGATTAAATTCAGTTAATTAACGCAAAGCACCACATCTGTTTCCAACGAAACCGTAGGCTACCAATAGTTACTTCACCCTTTGAACGTGACGTATGGCATAGCGTTAGCTGTCAAACGCAGGAACGAGCACACGGTTGCTGTCGGTCAACATTGCCTTTTCTATCTACATTTCATACACAATTAATTACTGCACACAGGAGTAGATGAAGGGTTACACCTGTGGGCTAGAGGCCAAATCAGTTACAGAAGTACAGTTACAGCCTGAATGTGTAGATAATCATGGGGGCAGGTTAAATCATACATTTCGACAAACTCATTGTGTATCAACAAGTGGTCGTAGTGCGCTTATGAATACTTTGTCTTAATACATTTTGTGCGGTCAACAACACACAAAACTGGTTACTGGCTGGCAATGTTAAGTTAGCTTGTATGCTAGCGTTAGCTACCTCTTCCTAAAGTTCGAGTAAGTGAATTACTTACCTGACAGTTTGTGTTTACGTAAGGTAATCCGTTCAAAGGGTCGATATGTCTCGTCAAGTCCCATTGCAAGTCACAATAAAGTCAAAAGTGTAATGTGCAATCCATCACTACCAGCATATCTATGCACAGTACACACGAAGATCTCAGCTAGGTTAGCTAGCCCAACTTACAAGATTACTTCTTTTTCACCATAACAAGTTGCTACCTAGCTAGTGGGTTGTAAGTTTTCCATGGGTGCCTGGTTTGACTTCAACAGACGCAAGTTACAAAATAGCATTGCCTAGTGAGGTCGGGCCCCGCAGGAAAATAAAATAAATGCTACCCGAAGTTCGTTTCTAAAATGTTTATTCTAGATCACCCACAGGAGCGACAACAAACAAGGCGCTAGCCTGCTAGCACATATGCATTTCGCATAAAAAAAGAAAATTGCACACCAATATCCACACGAAACGTATATCCAGACTGTTTCCAGTACTTCGCATTACCCAACTGCGTAAACAAATATTTTGCCCTATTACACCATTATTCCAGTCTGAAAGTATAGTTTGCTTCAAGTACCACAACCCGTTTACTACGCCAGTGCCATAACAAATGCCTCTCCCCTCGGCCTCTACTTGCATTATCATCTGGGATGTTTGTACGGTGATTGACAGCAGTGCACACCAGTCAGGTGCGAATGTGCGCTTACATTTTCACCAACCACAATAGTGCCTAAAGTGATAGACATGCATGTAGACGAATCGAATTTTAGGACTAAGTAACTCTGGTCGACCAATCATGTTATAAAACCAAATTACACGTTCCTAGGCTTCGAAATGAAGTCATCCATTGACTTCAGTGAAACTTAAAAGACAGAAAAATTTCGGACTTCAATGTTTTGGTAGCCCTCCACGCAGTAGTACTACTTCTACTACTTAATCATATAGTGTGTGCTACTGAATGTGGTGTGCGACACTGAAATAATAATGCAATGTATCCGATTCCACATAACCTGCGCAAAAGCATAGGCAAAAGTCCGGTGCCGCAATGCCACCTATTGGTTTGATAGACAGACTACACTTGAAAAAAGAGTGGAGGTTGAAATGTTGAAATGTGTTGTCGCTGTGTGTACTGTATGTGTGTGGTGTGGTGTGTGTGTGTGTTTTTTTCTTTTACAGTGAGCAATAGACGGTGTAGGCCTGATCTGGTGACTTTTTCTGTTATGGTCGCCTGTTATGGTTATCATCCATCTAGTCTAATTTGGCTATCATAAATGTGAGGCCAAGGCTAATAAGGTTTATTTATATTAGTTTTGGCCATTGTAGTATCCAGAATTTCTTTTCGACCCTTGTGTAGATAGGCTAATACAACCCAAGCCAGCGATATAGGGTTTAAGCAGATTTCCAAATCCCTTTCTAGGTAGGCCTAAGCGGTGTCGACGTCACCCTCTTGGGTACTGATGGCTAGATGCTTCCACGCAGCGGCTGTAAGGACCTCGTGTCTCCTTGTATCGTAGCGAGAATGGCTTCACTACGATTCACCTGTGCAGGTAAGTCGTAAAAGTTCACCGTAAAATAGCAAATAGACGTTTCAGTTAAATGCAACCTCAGGTGTATATACACGCCTCGAGCTAACATAACCTGAATAATAATCTGACACGTTCTCAGACTACAGTATGTCATAGTGAATTCTCTGTGTCTTTTCACAGTCTTTGTATTAACCATAACATTGGCGTCAGCGTATGTGGAACAGCTTGATGACACGTAAGTTACATTCACTCAAAACCTAGTCACAAAACATGTACACATGCATTTAGGGTGTATGTTTGTATTAATACCTATGCATTATGTATGTGCTGTAAATAAAGAAAAAAGTACAATCTAAAATTAAAATTCGAACTTATCTTTTTAGGTTTAAGGATATTAGAAAAAAAGAACTTTGGCTGGTGGAGGTAAGTTTGATGTAATTAATCGTTTTCCCAACACCTGCAGTAACCTTAGTTGGACTGATGTGAGTGTATTAACATGTCTTCTGTATTATGTCCTGTAGTTCTATGCTCCTTGGTGTGCATACTGTAAGACGTTTGAACCTGTGTGGTTCGAGGTAGGAGCAGAACTGAAGAGTATGGGTTCTGATGTGAATGTGGGCATGATTGACTGCACCTCACACACTAGTAAGTAGGCTTTCACTCTAACCCTTTATCTCATGCTTAGTATTGAAATGAAGCGAATGGACTTCATCAGCACAATGCTGTCCTTCTTGTAGCACCACAGTGTGTAAATTGAGAGACATGACCAACAGAAATATAGCATGAGAGAGTCCATATGTCAATTTATGGTGAAGTCGTGTCTTTTACTTCTTTCATTGAAATGATTTTGGTTATACTGGTTCGGCAGCATGTGGGTTTGAATGCAGGTCAGACTTTATCTAATAGGATTATGTTGTAACCCTTAACATGGGTGGCTCAAACTGTACCATTAAACTCAGGGTGGTTACATTCTAACCAGATGGTCAGTACAGTCATCCTTAGAGCTCCCTTAATGAAGTATTAATGACATCTACTGGAAAATCTGTTTTATTTCCACTGGCCTTTTTGTCATGCACTATTTTTGTCCCCGTTGCCAATGAAGACTTTTTTCCTCTCATATCAGAGTGATTTAGGAAGATTTCTTATTTAATGTGTTTTATTTAATGTGTTAGATGTTATTGTTTGTATGTATGTTTCTTCATATCAATTTATATGTATATTTACATCACAAATTATCCTGCACTATATTGTTTTTCCTCCTTAATGTCTTGTGTATATATTCACTAAGGTACACCTCAACGCTTTAACTTTTTTTAACAGGTGTTGCCTCTGAATTGGGAATCCGTGGATACCCTACGATTAAACTGTGTGTGTTTTATCATCTATCAGTTCTTTTATAAGATTGGCTATTCTATTTCATGTAGGGATAGTGCTGAATGTTGCCCTGAATGTATAGGCTAACTGTTTCCTTAATTCTTCCATAATAGGTTTAAGCGTGATAAGGTCTTCAGTTACAATGGACCCAGACAAAAAGCTGATATCATTGAATTTGTCAACAGAGTAACAGGGTATGATTATATTTCTTGGGAAATTGGATATTTACCTTAGGTCTCTGTAGAGTTTTTTTTTTTTTTTTTTTTGTATTTACCGTACACAAGAAAAAACTGTGCCATCCAGCCCATAATGCTGTGATGCACAACTGCTAATGATTTTAACGATGCTGCATGCTTTTTTGTAATTAGACCCGCTGTTCGAGCAATTCCAAACCAGCAGATGTTTCAGCATGTGATGAGCCATAATGACATTCTGTTTGTGTACATCGGTGGATCATCACCTCTAAAGGTACACATTGAAGTTAAGAGCATTTAAACTCATTTATTTGCACTTGTCTTTAGTCTGTAATAGTGTACAATCCAATTTATAATCCAATATGGTCATTATAGATAGAGTTTAAGTCATGTTAATTAAGCTAGTCATAATGTAGAGATATGGAGTATAGCTAATGTCACTTGATATGTTTACTGAAATTATCTGGCACTAAAGTTGAGTTCTGCCATAACAGGAAAAATATGTGAAGACGGCCTCTGAACTCATCGTTTACCTCTCTTTTTACTCTGCCTTAGAGAATGTTTTGCCCAAGGTGAGTTCAGCATGTAGGACACACACACACACACACACACACACACACACACACACACACACACACACACACACACACACACTAAATAAGCCACAGTTTCATATGTTTACATGTTGCTTGTTCTGTTTGCTCATAAGGATTGTTTTTGCCTTTAGGCAGTGACACTTCAAGAGGTTCCATCAGTTGTTGTGTTCAAAGATGGAACTTTCTTCACATATAATGGTAAGTCTCTCACACATTGTATTATTAAGATTATCATGTGGGTAATATTTAAGCATCTATGTTAGAGAAATGAAAGAACATACATTTGCCCCCCCCCCCCCCCCCCCCCCCAAAAAAAAAGATTGGAGTAAAATTTAATCACTTGAGATATATTAAGTATAGATGGCTTCATTGTTTCTTGCAGCTGATTTGTCTGTGGCTTTGTTGCACAAGAAAGAGAAAGAGTGCCTAGACATGGTTTTTAGGCTGCTGTCCTAGAATGGATGGTTGAATAGTAAGACTTCTTCGCTGTTCACTCAAACTAATCCCAGTTTCTTTGTGTCAGAAGACTTTGTGTTAGAAAAGTTCCTATTTATCATTGAAGTCAATAGTGGCAGGGTAAATTCTGAAGGCAATGAATGTGGCCGAGGCACACAGAAAATCCTGTCTAAACAGAACCCTTCTGGTTGTTCTCCCTATACTGAGGCCTGAGTTTGTCGATGGTTCTTTTCAGAAAAAAATTGAATGTCTCATTAATGCATTTGCTTTTATTCTCTTGCCAATAAACCGTGGCCTTGTATTTACAAAACAGAGAGGCAGTGATGGAACAGAAGGGCAGAGTGGCCTTTAGTGTTGCTCAATTCAAACATGTCTGCGTTTATCAAGATACCAGAAACAATGTATGACCCTAATACATAATTACTCCTGAAGTGGCATTGAATTGACAGACACTTTTAAATGCATTCTTAAATATTCTCTTAAACCGAAAAAAGCGTTTTTATTTTTGGACACTTTGGTAGCTTGTTTTTAGTTGTTTGTATCATGCAAGCATACAGTTTGTTTATTCTATTACTTCATTAAGATATCATTATGGCATCCTAAGCATCTGGTTGGAACAAGAAGCATTCTGTGTAAATGTATTACTTTGCTGTTCTAACAGCTGTGGAATGTCAACTATTGCTTTCTTTCAATGTAACCTTTTGGTAATTTGGAAAAATAATTCAAGTAAACGTGCAGGTTGTAGCATTTTACTTAATGTCACCACAGCTGTGATGGTGTTGAAAAAAATCTTGTGGCATTATGAAAAAAAATGTTTATTGTTATCTAATTTAACTTCAGTTTATTGTTATTAATGACCTTGTTCCCCTACCAAACATAGACATCATGCGCCAGTATATGGCTATACTATATGCAATGACATAACATTGTTGATTATTGATCTTTGTCTATATTATCCTACTTGATTACTCCAGAAGAGCAGCATGGTGACCTTACCTCTTGGGTGAATAGGGAGCGTTTCCCCACTTACACCAAACTGGACTCTTACACTCTGTATGCAATGGGAGATTCAGGTAAATCACACCCATCTTCTAAAACAGGAATATTCTGTTCATGTAAATACATGTAGCTAGCATGAATAGCCAGATATTGATAAATAGTAAAAATGCAGAGCGGACTTTCACCACAAGGTGGCAGGTCATAGTGCCTGTGAAAACTGAAGCTTACTTCTGTCTTTTGCTTGCCTTTGTCCTTAAAAAGGGAAACTTGTGGCAATGGCTGTTGAAAATGAGAAGAAGCCATCTGAAGAAAGCATTCGGTTGGTTGAAAAGAAAGATAAAAAACAGCACTTTTAACCTCTGTTCAGTGCTGATGTACACCACACATAGGTTTTCAAATGCTGGATTTGTTTTCACTCATTTCAGGTTCAAGACCCTAATCGAAACTGCAGCTTCTGAGTACAAAGATCATTTTAGCAGGTAAGAGGTGATATGTATGTCTCCCACCTATATCTGTAAGTTTTAGGCTGCTGTCCTAGAATGGATGGTTGAATAGTAAGACTTCTTCGCTGTTCACTCAAACTAATCCCAGTTTCTTTGTGTCAGAAGACTTTGTGTTAGAAAAGTTCCTAGAATCAGTCTGCAAAAATACACATTAATCATTTCATATATAAAATGTCCCAGTAAATCAACATAATCCTTTACAAACACAGAACAAACACACGTTGATGTAATTTAATTTGCTGTTGAACTTAAGATCAACAACATTTTATAAAATAGTTTGCAGTGCTCACAGGGAGGTTAGTACTCCTCATACTAAAATACGGAAATGATTCTTGGCAGTAAGAAGTTATAACATAAAGTATTACTCTGTCAATGGCAATATGACATGTAGTAATACAGTAACTACAGGCTAGAAGTTAGGGCCCATCCTTGAATAAGTTTCAAAATAAATGACACACTTTTTAAATATTTTATTAAAGACTTTAAAATGACTTGTAAATGTAACTGACTGGCTTGCAATAATGTATTGCTTGCCCTTTAGTGTTACATTGTTCAGCCACAAAAGCACAAACTATTTGTTTTGATGAAGACATTTTTGTATTTAGTGCACTGATGCTCACTTTGTGTTACAATTCTGACATTGAACCATCACTTGTTACTGGCCTTTATTGATTGTGACAGTGCCCATCATTACAAATGAGGATGTTTTCTGACTGCCATGCCATCAAGCCTGGCTCTTTGGTGTTGTGGTCAGAGTGCATGTTTGGTACCTTGGAGACCCAGGTTCGAGGCTGGGCTGGGTAGGGTGACTGCTCTTGCCTTTTGCTGCATTTACATGTGGTTTTAAAACAACAAAAAATTGAATGAACAGCTGGGTCACTTACAGCTGTGTCAAGATGTCCAGGCAGAGGCATTATCGACTACTTTTTTTTTTACATTGTTTTTATTACAACCAATAGAACCCTGGTTGGGGACACATTAAAGTGTACATACAGAATGTACCAAATGCATCCCAGACATTGTAAGTAAGTGGGTAACTGGATCAAAATTTATTTTTTGGTGATTGTTTAAACTTTAATTTTGGGTTGTTTACTTAAGATTTCATAACCCAAAATGCATTTTCAAACAAAGGGTTTATGTCTCCAGTGACTTTCAAACAATGTGAATGCCAATGCATTCAATACAGAACCAGTTAGTCTTTTTCAAAACCAGGTTTGGCCTTTATGCCTAAATCATGTATTATCACAGACTATAAAATATTGAAACCAGTTAGTTACATCTGTTTTAGGTCTTTTTAAAACTCTGTTGTACTAAAACATTGCAAAAGTAGCATTTAATTTGCTTCTAAATGTAATCAGGAAGTAGGGCCACAGGTCTGGACTGTACCATCAGTACTTTTTCACTACTTTGTTTATAGACAAGTTGTTCTTTTGTAATATCGCTGGATGTTATTCTTTACAGAGATTTCCAGTTTGGTCACATGGAAGAAAACAGCTACCTAAATGGCCTAGTCTTGGGGTGAGTGGGATGTTAAGCCGTCAAAAATATCAATTCTATTGTATTGTGGAGATAACATTTTAATCGTTTCAACTTTTATGTAAGTCAACCATCATTCTAACCCTGTCTTGAGGAAAAACACATTATAATAAAAATACAAACTTACAAATATATAAGATGTTATTACTGGTAATAGAGTGTGCTTACATTGCTGGTTGATATGATTTGATACCTAAATATTATTTTAACTGAAAAAATAGGATTGACCCAATCCAATGTTTGCTTTCCTCAGTGAAGTGAAGGCACCCTGCATAATAGTGCTGAACCTGTCCAATGATGGATACTACATGCCCAATCAACCAGTACACAGCATTCAGGATCTGCTTTCGTTTCTGGACGGTATCTTGGAAGGCAAGGTTCAGGTACATGATGACACATTATGAGTTGTCCAGCTGTTGTGATTTGTCTAGATGGTAGGAATTGTAGACTAAAATCAGAATTGCACAAAATTCTATTGCACACAGACAAGAGACACATGTCTCACAGATAGGACGTACAGTGTCCATTCTAAATTACTGAATGATTGTGACTCTTCTTTGTTCAGCAACTTGGAGGAAATGGATTGTTGCAGCGCATCAAAAGAACTTTTCATGATGCAAAGACAACCCTCACGGTAAGATCTGTGATGTTCTCCACCATTGGGTTGAAATGGGGACAACAAAGCTGCTGTGTAGTCTATATTTTGCACCTGAATGTGAAAGCTGGCCAAAATGCTGCATTGGCAAATGCAGAGACATGCAATGCTGCAAAACGATACCTCTACTTCAGTATTGGTAATCATATTTCATTGCCTGCAGGTGTTGACAACCAGTCTGGTGTATTGGAAATTGCATGACTGAATTGCTTTTAATCTCTGTATTCTTTGTGTAACGTAGACCATGTTTCAAACTGCACCAGGCTGGACATGCGTAGTCATTGGTCTTCCCGTGGGAATTGTTGGCATGATAATATACGCCACATGCACGGTTGTGCCAGTGGAAGATGATGAGGAAGAGGAGTCAAAGCAGAAGGGAACGAAGGTCGTTGCACAGAAAGAAAACAAGAAGAATTCAGCTGCTAAGAAGGAGGACTAGCAGACAATGCTAGCCATGCCTAGCCTGGTAAACCAGCTCCTCGTACTTCGTTTCATTTTAACAAATTCATTTTTACCAGCTAAGCCATGCTGAGAAGAATGCACAAAATGCAATATTATGAATAATGGCTTTGTGGTACATTTCACCTAAACAAAAAGCTGAATAATTGATTTGTTTATGTAAATAAGAATATCGGTAACTTATGTTTTTTACATTCAGCATGACATAATATTAAAGAACTTTATGTTCTTGTGTTTGGTTGGATTTGTTTTAATTGCATTTCAACATCACTCATCAAAAAACTGTATGGACACATTTCAGAATGTTGTAGAAAATGCGCTGTATATGTAGTTGATTAAGTACAGAGATTGGGCATGGATTCCAACCTTAAAATGAATAAACACTAAAGAATCACCTCAATGTTTAAATATGTGGTGAGGTTACTATTGATAACATGCACAGTGTAATACCACTGAATGATGTTCCTTCAAATAAATGTACTGGTTGCATCTATGCAGTGTTGATGGACCTGTGCTCTAAACTGGCTTTTTATAGAAATTGAGCTTGTGCAATAGAGTGTCAAGCCATTCTAAAGAAAGAAAATGTTTTGCAACAACATAGGATTGCCAAAGCAGTGGGTAGTTATTAGCTCTGAAGCCTTTTGTGTGGTTGAAAGAGAGCAATGCAGTGAAATGAAACACCAAAGTGAGCTGAAATAAAAGATTGGATTGGACTCCCCTCATGCTTCTTCCTTTTTTATTGCACTCATGTTTCACAAAGAAGAAACTGCACTTATACTTGCAAAACAGGGGATTGTGTCGACTTAATACATTATATCTGAGTCACAGTGAGTTGCCTTACAGGTCTGACCCGTATTATGAAGCTGTCTTCCATATTTTCTTAGTAAAGTAAAAAAAAAAAACATTTCTTTACAGTCACAGGCTTAGAGGTCCCCACTGCCTTTTACAATAACTAGACTCAACACAAAGCGCCACAGACAATCAAATAGAATTTAACAGGGGACATTTTACTATAGGACTGGATATTGGGTGACTGAAGGGAGAAAACTCCAACAGCTCTTAAATGTCAGAGAATACGTCTTGTAAACGTCTGTTTTTTCATACGAGTTAAATTTCTAACTTCTCTCGGTCCATATCTCTGTGTGGTTTGATTTGATCTGCACAGTTCAGTTATGACTAAGAGGGCGGTGTTGTAAGCCATCTGGCGAGGGGCTTGAATCGCTTGAAGAGATTTTTTACTTTATTATCCGTATTACTCAAAATGAAGTTTGTCATGACTTCGCCGCTAATCTGGAGCTGAAGAAAAAGGACGCTACTTTTAAAGAAGATCATTAAAGTAACTCATCTAAGAAGACGGGTCTTCAATAGTGAAATGGACTACAGTGTGCACTTATTAGAAACGTTGGCAAAAGGACCTGAGAGACTGCGCTATGTAAAAGAGCGTAGCCTATATAAAATGTTTCAACACATCCTTAACAAGATCGACGAAAACATGTTGTAACATTTAGGACTGAGTTTTTGGACGTAGCTGTTGACGATTTAAGGACTTGAACTTGGATTCTCTTCCGTGACATCCCATCTCCGAAACCTAAATCATCTACAATCGAAAACCAGTGGTATACTTTTTTTGTTCAGTTTTTGGCACAGAAGAGTTTGTTTCTGTTTACGCACTTTTTGTTTACTATTGAAGCATGAGTTTAATACATCCAGTAAGGTCAAAGAAAGAATACACAAATGACAGGGATCAGCTGTGACAGCAGCCAGTGGATATAAAATGTTAAAATGCCACAAAGTTGCATTTCAGATCACTCCACCCAATGCTAAGCAAGCTCAAAAAAGTGTTGGTGGACAGAAACTTGGTCTATCTGATGACAATTTGCCACTGAGACTCTAGAAAAGGGGAGGGGAATAAACTGGGGGTGGTGGGGGGAATCACATCTGGAATTTGGATCATGGCAGCAGAATGCATTTGGCGGTGTGTAATTCTGCTCTCCCTCTTGGCAGTTGAGCTCGCCTTCTCAGACATTTTCAACGTCTCAGGCAAACAGTCGTTTTTCAGGAAGGAAATAGCACTTTTCACAGGCAATACCATCACAGAACCCTGGAAGCTTATGTCCACTAACCTTCATCCTAACCTCTTTTTTGACCAGGTTGAGCTGAGGTCACTGAAAAAGAAACTGAAAACCACACACAGAAATATTTTTAAAGTGATTCAAAAAGCTGTTGGTACCATGCTCTCCAACCCTACTTTGTACCTGCCACCTGAAAACCATGAGGAATTTGGCAGCAAATGGAATGAAATCTATGGAAACAACTTGTCCCCACTCGCACTCTACTGCCTGCTTTGTCCAGACGATTCAGCTGCCTCGCAATTCTTAGTGAAATATATGGACAGAATGGCAGACTACCCAGACTGGATGGTGACGACTGCACCCAATGATGAGGTTCCCATGGCCCACTCCCTCACTGGTTTTGCTACAGCATATGACTTCATTTACATCTATTTGGACACAAAGCGAAGGGTGAATTACCTGAAGAAAATCCGCACTGCCACTCAAGATCTCTATGAACTGTCCAAACACAGGGGATGGGGAAAACAGTTTCTTCAAAACCATCAAACAACCAACATCATGGCTATCCTCACAGGTGCTCTTGTTGTGGGGGAACACAGTGATCCAGAGACTATGATGTGGAAGCAGGTGGTAGTGAACTACATGGAAAAAACAATGTTCCTTTTGAACCATGTCGTGGATGGGTCTTTAGATGAGGGTGTTGCATATGGGAGTTATACAGCAAAATCAATAACACAGTACGTTTTCCTCGCACAGCGCCACTTTCATATTGACAACACACAAAACAACTGGCTGCGGGCACACTTTTGGTTCTACTATGCCACTCTTCTGCCAGGGTTTCAGAGGACAGTGGGCATTGCAGACTCTAATTACAACTGGTTCTATGGACCTGAGAGTCAGCTGGTGTTCCTGGATGCTTTTGTCCTCCAAAACGGCATGGGGAACTGGCTTGCTCAGCAGGTCAGGAAGCACAGGCCCAAGGATGGTCCGATGATGCAATCAGCTGCTCAGAGATGGGCAACTTTACACACAGAGTTCATCTGGTACAACGGTGAGAGTGACCCACAGCCCCCGCCAGACTTTGGGAAGCCAGCAATGCACATATTCTCAAACTGGGGGGTGGTGACCTACGGGGCAGGGTTGCCTTACAAAGAGGGGAACACGTTTGTCTCCTTCAAATCTGGGAAGCTTGGGGGCAGGGCTGTGTATGAGATTGTCCATGCAAAACCTTACTCCTGGGTGGACGGCTGGACTAATTTCAACCCAGGCCATGAGCACCCGGACCAGAACTCCTTCACTTTTGCTCCCAATGGCCAGGTGTTCATTTCGGAGGCCCTCTACGGGCCCAAGTACAGCTACCTGAACAACGTCCTGGTGTTTTCTCCCTCCCCAACAAGCCAGTGCAATCAGCCGTGGGAGGGACAGCTGGGAGAGTGTGGGAAATGGCTGTTATGGGGAGAGAAGGAAGTGGGGAGCTCCGCAGGGGAGCTTGTAGCTTCCTCCTCTCACCAGGACACCCTGTTTGTCAGCGGGGAGGCTGTGTCAGCCTACTCGTCTGCCATGAAGCTGAAAAGTGTGTACCGTGCCCTGGTACTGCTCAACTCGCAAACTCTTCTCGTCTTGGACCATGTAGAGAAAGCGAGGGATTCACCTTTGGATGCCCTCAGTGCCTTTTTTCACAACTTGGACATTGACTTCAAGTATGTACCCTACAGAGCTTTTGAGATGTACCACGGTGCTCTGATGGATGTGTGGGATGCACACTATAAAATATTTTGGATGGACAGTAAAGGTTTCAGTCCTGTTGCCAAAATACAGGAGGCAGAACAAGTTGCCGAGTTTAAGAAACGATGGACACAGTTTATTAATGTAACTTTTCCCATGGAAAAGTCAGTCACCAGAATTGCTTACCTGATGCATGGTCCTTTTGTTACTGTGTCCAGCTTTAGATTTATTGACAGCAGCAAACATGGTGTCAGGTTATCTCTTAAACTGAATGGCACAGAAACAATTGTGTCAGTCACAACAAACTACCACGATATCAGTGCCAGATTTAAGTATTTGGGTTTTAGTGGTTTTGCTAAAATAGAAAACAGCCACAGAGTAGTATATTTTGGTCAGGGAATTCAAACTGCATTGAATGACAGTGAGTCAGATTCTTCCATATCACATTCAGGATTAATCATTGCTACACTTGTCGGAATTATGTTCTTTACCATAGCATATGTGAAGAGAAAAAGGACACTGAACATACCCTTACATTGGCTCATCCGGTACACTTTAATTCTTGTTCTTCTCTTTTGGTTGCTGGAGTTTCTTGTTCTGTCTAATGGCTGTGCACAAATCATATGCAGCACGAAACAGAACAGCATCACAGCAGACCACGGTGGTTCAGATTCAGTCTCTCTTTCCCCTCAATTTGCAAGCAGCCTGCCATCAACCATCATTACATCCTTGCCAGGTTCAGGGGCTGAGATCCTTGAGCAGCTTTTTTCCAACAGCTCTGATTATGTCTACATCAGGGTCTCCCCAGGCCATTTGGATGTGCCAAAGACAGAGTTTGAGTTCAACGCCCTTGTTGACTCTTGCGAGTGGTCCCAGACGGATGCCCAGAGAGGACAATTCAAAGCCATCCAGGGCTGGTTTCACTCCGTGGTGCTCAACGTCAGACTGCACCTGCAGAACATTCAGCTGCATCTCAGCAATGATAGCACGGGGAATCGCCTTACCAAAAAGACCAAAGGGAAAAAAGTTGGTCGAAAGCCACTGGCGCAGCAGAGAAGCAGAAAGAAAGGCAATGCAAGGAACCCAGAGTACATTAGAGAACTGTGGCACCATGTAGCAACATACCAAAATGCCCGCCCTGTGCTAAACCTGGCCAGTGGGGGCTGGTCTCTGAAAGTGCCTTTCATTCAGGAGGTTATTGGACCCTCGTTCCGGGCAATATATGTGGTACGAGATCCACGCGCATGGATTTATATGATGCTGTACAGCAGCACGCCAAGTCTCTACAGCCGAAAAAATGTTAAGAAGCACCTCTCTGCTCTGTCTCGACAAGAAGGCAATGGTGGTGGTGGTGGTGGTAGACAGGCATGCACAAAGTTCAGCACTGAGTTCCAGGCTGTGATGCCACTGCTTTTGCTGGCAGAGCCAGAGCCAGTGAAGCTCCTGGCTCGCGTGTGGCTGGCCCACACTGCCGCTACTGTGAGGATCAACCATGACTTGCCCACGGACAACTTTATGCGAGTAAAATTTGAGGACATAGTGCATTTCCCAGAGGACACCGCTGGGAAGATTCACTCTTTTCTCGGAGTGCCTGTCTCCCCCGCAGCCTTAAACCAGCTTATATACAGCACCTCCACCAACCTGTACAGTCTGATGTATGAGGGAGACATATCACCATCCAGCATTAATGTATGGAAAGACAATATGGATTACAATGATATCAAAACTGTTGAGGACATGTGTTGGCCTGTTATGCAGAAATTAGGATACAGGAAATTTGCAAGCTAGGGCTGTCATAAAGTGGCCCATTTTGCAAACAGTCTTTTCCTTTTTTTTTTTTGCAAACTGGCTTTTGCTAATTTACCTATGCACACACATACTGATATACTCAGCTTTTAATGTCAGACAGCATTAAGGATGTATACATCATTTGCCATGAATGATATGCTAAATGCAAATGTGTAATGTTTCATGTATTTGCACTCTGTTTACAGCTCTTGCAAATGCACAGTAAATAATTATGAGGGCAGACTTTTTGATATGGACATAAATTACTTTTTCGCTGTGATATTTTTTGATATTTTTATACCTTCTCATTTGATATTTTTATATCTTCTCATTAAGGACCGTTTAATGCTTTCACCTTTTAATTAAGAATAGAGTGCCAATACACAATGTGTCACTATAGTGCATATTTTAATCGTTTGTAAGCTGCAACTTAATTTAGTTGTAATGCGGATTGCCACTGCAATATTCTTTCATCTTACACGCTCATTCTCTCTCTCTCTCTCTCTCTCTCTCTCTCTCTCTCTCTCTCTCTCTCTCTCTATCTATCTCTCTCTCTCACACACACACATACACCCACCCACCCACACACACACACACACACACACACACACACACACACACACACACACACACACACACACACACTGTCACCCTCTCTCTCTCTCTGTCTCTCTCTCTCTCTCACACACACACACACACACACACACACACACACACACACACACACACACACACACACACACACACACACACACACACACACACACTCACTCTCTCTGTCTGTGAAGGTGCAATAACAATAATGAATTGTTTAGAGCAGCAAATTATATTCTAATTAATATAGTCTGGAAACAAGCTGAGTGAATGTTGTACAGTCACAGGGCTGCTAGGACAATCTGGCTTAGTTGTTATTCAAAAGAGGTTCCATTTGTTAAACAAAGTTATTTAAAGCAGTTTCTATGACACTTCCCTTGGAAAAACTTGTTGAAATGTGCTTCATCAACTGGGCTTAGGCTCAGCTGAGAAAGCTTTTCCCATGAAAAGGCTGCTGTTCATGTTCAGACACTATAATTTGGTGTCAGTGTTATGTTGTGGTAAAACCGGCTTGTATTAAAGAAAGACAGGCTCAGGTGATGTAAGCGACAACACAGGAAAAAAGAAAACTTTAAACTAATATTAATCCACTTGACTGGCAGTTGCTGTTGTACTTTGAAATATCATCATCATCATCCATTGTTTATTCAGGGAAAATTGACTGAGCATCAAGCTCTTTTACAGCAATGCCCTGCGTACATGTGTGCATATAAACAATATCACTATAGTCTAACACAGACAAAATAGTTGACTGAACTGTCTTTCTGCTCTCTAGAGAAAAGCAAAACCTGATATGCAGAGCACCCAGCTTAATTTTAACCTTCGCTGTGAAATATATATAATTTTACCTCAAGAGATAAAGTTATCCTTAACTCAAATAATATCATACCCACTGAACCACATTATGATATTCTGCCAGCTTGACATCTTAGTATTCTTGTGGAATTAAAAAAATTCCAACAGTAAGAAAATGGTAACTGCCACACATTCCTTCTTAGGCTTGGCCTTTTGTTTATAAGGATCAGGCTTGCTGACAGTCTTGGCTGGGCCTGGGACAATATAATCTGATGGCCCCCTCCTTTATATTCCATAAGAAGGGACCAGTTCTGCCTCCTTATCGGCGGGCCTGATAAGGATTACCTTAAACTGTACACTCTCAGAAATATGGGGACAGTAGGGGTACAAATCTGTATCTTAAGGTACAATACATATTAATGTACCAAGAAAGGCTAACATTTGGACCTTAAGGTACTGATGTGTACCTATTCAGCTCTGGAGAAGGTACAAACTAGTTGAAAAACAGTGGTTAAAAGGTACAATTATGTGCCTTTGAGGGTACTGCCGGTGTGACAAGCTTTGTACCCCTAAAAGTACAATTCTGTACCTTCTTTTCTGAGAGTGTATGGAGTAAACAAGTCATTCTGGGAGAATCCAATGAAGAAGAAAAATATTTAAATATTGTTTCAAGTAAACACGTCATTCAGATGAAATCTATATTTAGTATAAGTTGTAAAATTCAACCTCTCTTCTGAAGGAGCAAATTCTTCATGGATCCATAAGGATCGAAAGGGCTCACCTTACAGCCCCATTTTTTTCAGCTGAAAGGTACACAAGTTCTTTTGAATGAATATATGATGATCTCCGTTTATCAGTATCAATGAGCCATAAGCATAGGCACAACACTAATCTGCACTTCAAAATTATCTGTATGTATGACAGATAATCACACAGAACAACAAAAGGTTGATTAGCAGCATCAGCTGCAAGGATAAATAACATCCTGGTAAGCTAAAAGACAGGAGATGGACACCAAACATCCACACGAGTCCGTGGCGGTTAATTTAATTAACACAAGAGTAATTAAAGGTAAGCAAGTATAAAACGGCAAAAGGGAGGAGGGGAAGCGTGAGGCGCGTGCTGGGGTGATAATGTTTAGCACCGTGCCGCCATATCAACGTGAGTGTGGCGAGGAATAATGACTGTGCGGCGCCGTCCTACTGGGCTCAGTGTGGCGTGGAAGTGAACACTGTGGGCATCCACGCTGCTAAGAGCCTCCCAGGGTAGCCATGACATTGATATACAATGTTCACCAAAGCAGGAGGATGTGCTTTAGCTTACGGAAACTTCTTCAGCCATCTCCAGAGAACTGTTTGTGCTTGTGCAAAACAACAAGGGAGATCCAGTAGTTTGCCGTGATGACTCAGGAAAGAGAGGCATAAACTGATGCATCTTCACATGAACTACAAGGTTATTGCGTGTGCCTGTTTGTCACTGGGAATATGAATGAAGACCGCATGTACTCCCAGTGCTCAGCAGAGTAACATACAGACAACAGTAAGAAAGCAAGCACCTGTTTTAGAAACAGTCTGTGTTTCATGTGGACAAGTACAGGGTCTAAATATATGTGCTATTCTGGAAAAAAAAGAAACCCTCCATATCCCATAAGCGTTAACACTCAAAATAGCTAATTAGTTCATTGCACATAAACATAAAGGGTGAATGTAATTATGTAAACATATTAATATCACACGTAGTCTTGATTATACAGGTTAATTTAAGGAAGACATCATATCATTTCTGCGTGTAGGGTGTGTGTTCGCGGGCGCCGGGGTGGTCTATGTGTGTTTGCATATTGTTATTTAACATATTATGTATAGTTATATATTTCAAATTAAGCTTTCAAAGTGTTTTAAACACCCCATCCATAAATGAAAATTTGGCGATACCTTCGTGAACTTCCAATGCCTAACAGCAGATGGCTCCCTAACACAATAGGAGGAAAAGCGACTGACCGGAGTATTTTGTTTTGTTTTATGTTTGTTTACCTTTGGCAGACTTCAAACAGAGTTGAGCACTGTCATTTTAATCAATAGCAAGCTCATAAAGCCCACGGTAGAGGGGATGTAATGATTAGAGATTATAGCAAAGGTGAAGATATTGGAAAATCAAGAGACTGAGTTGCAGCAGGCTGTCTGGCAAACAAACTTTCCACCACATTTACAGCCTGTGCAGTATCTCACAGTTTCTTGTATTTCATGTTCTGTGTCTGTGTAAGGGGTAATCAATGCCAAATATAGTTAAATATTTACACTGGTTTTATTAGCTCTGATAAATTAGAAGCCAGATATAGAGTGTCCTCTCTGTTGCAGTATCCCAGAACCTGACTGAAGTGTGCTGATAAACTTTCTGGAAACCTCCTCCACAGTGTTGCTGGCACAGACACGCAAAGGACTGTAGTGCCAGGCAATCTGTGAATCAATGAAAGCGTCAAATGGCAGATACTTTTAATATGTCTATTTATTCTGGGGTTTTGTGGTAGGAGTAGACCACAGAGGGTGGTTGGAGATTTGTTTACAGTCAAAACCTTTATGATTTCTCACCTTGAGTAGGTTCTGAAACACTTGACAAATCTATTTGTAGGTCTGACAAGTAATGTAGGTGAACAACAAATGAACATAAAAATCAGATGCACATCATTGTTTTCTATGCTTATGAAACATTAATATTTAACAGAGAATAACAAGATGATGGATTAATTAACTATTCACCACAATGACAACTAATCATTAATTAAAAGGTATCCATGGCCTTTAGGGGATGTTTAAATGGGGGGGTGGGGGAAACAGGTCATGGAACAACTCCACCCTGGTAATGTATGGTACATTTGGAAACATTTGTATGCGATAAAAAGGTATTGCATGGCAGATTAAACATTATGAAAAACACTTTGGTCAGTTTGATTGCATCTAGCAATTTGATGTTTATCGGTGATGCAGACTCTATTTCATTCATCTGAAGCAATCCATTTGATTTGATTCTAAACCAGATACAATCTAAATGCTAATCAATTCTAGCATTCAGGCCCTTTTGAGTTGATGATTTTGCACACTTCCTTCTGTTCTCGCCATAGCGACTGCATTGTTTTGACAGCATGGCTAAAACCCCCCCTCTTCCTCCCCAACCCCCTGTTGCTTACCAACAGAGAATCCGAATAAGCCACTTGACCAAACAAAGAATTGAGACCAACCGGAAATGTGGCCAGAATAACAGTGGCAACTGTGCTTGGTTGAAATACTCAATGTTTTGTTTTGCTAATTTTATGGAATGTTTAAGTCATGAGAAGTTAATGCTGGATTCTAAATTCAGCATTTAGTGATGGCATAATGGAGCTATTTGATCAGGGAGCAGATCAAGATGTTCCCAGATTCTGGAGGGGGGAGAGGGAGCTTTTAACATAACCATTTCTTACTAAATAAAGACATTTATTCAGTTAAGAGCTGGATAATCGTGAGTTTAAACATAAACACTGTCAGTCTGAATGCAGAAACAACATAATTCTTGCAAGTGGCTGTACCTAGCATCAAAATGCTCCATATGTTTCTAAAACAGAGATTTGAGAGTAGGCCTTGCTTTAGTGACTGAACTGTTTGAAGCTCACACCCTTTGTATTCATTACTTCTGTGTGATTAATGTGAGCAGAGCACTGTCAAATGGGAAATAAAGTAAAAACTAAACTTCTCAATATTTTGGAGTGGGGCTGATTTAAATCCAACTCACTAAATCAAGTCACAGAGTCATGAATGTTTGCTGATACTTTCATCTTCAACCACAAAGTCAGCCTCTCTGTTGAGGGGTGAGATTCCTAGCTGAGGGGGGCTAGAAAATCAAAGCACTTAGTATGGGTCTAACACCTTACCCAAGCAACCTAACCTGCTCTCTTTTAAAATGTTATCAAATGTTTTTGATTATTGGTTGGGTTGGCCTGGCGCCCTGGTGTATTAAAACCTTCATGCAGATATAACAGTATAATTGACATGAGAGACATCTGCTTTTATCCTAGCAGTTGCATGCAATTAATGTGACTATGAAGTTTTATTGAAATATTGTATTGTAAAATATTGTGCAAGTGATTGACTTAGGGCCTTGGCTTAACCTCTCATTTAAAGGATGTCATCTCTTATGACAGCACAGCAACCCCAACACTGCACTGGGACATTGGGATCGATGTTCTGCCAGAGGGAAGAGCACCACCAACTGGCTGTGATGTAAGTAAATTTTGAAATGTACCACAATGTACTTTCACCTTCATATAGATTTGTACCACCACCTGATTACCACATATCTTTCCATAGTGATTCGAAGTTATGTTCCCACCTTGACGTTAAATTTGTTGAAACTGTTGCAGAGAGTGAGACTTTGATTCTCAGTTTGAACATTACATGCTCAGAAAACTCAGTATAAAACAAATTGGTCCATTTGTCCCCCCATTTTGTAACACTCATCCATTTATTTTCCACTTTTCTGAATATGTACCTGAAGATGTGGGCCTGTTCTATACAATTCCTTTGCTGACACTATCCGTGTTTATTAAACCAAGTAATCAATATGAATAGGGGTAATTTCATAAAGTGCTAAAGTGCTGCATGAGGTTTGATGCATTTTCCTTAGGCTAAGAAACTACAAGGCTTCAGCCAAGAGTTTTCTGTAGCCATGGATACCACTTTGGAGTCCCACATGCTGCTTGATTAAAGTGACAAGATAATGTGCACCATTGCTTAGCGCTACCATATTAGCAACATGTTTACATTTTGAAAACAACAGTTAAATTACAATGGGCATTCTCAATATATTCAGTAAAATAGTCTAATAAAGCCAACAACATTTAGATTGCTTATAAGTATAAAATGGTATGTGACATCAAACTTAAAAGGCATGCTCAGGAGACCAAATCCCATTTAATATGCCCTACCCAGACATCACACCAAAGGTGTTTGTATTGTCCAGAACAGTTGTTTTGGCAAATATGTTAAACACTTCAAAATTTTATGACAAATCACAAAATAGATTCTCTACAAGATGAGAGATGATACAGAGGTCATTTTTGTGTCAGTCAAAACCCAAACGTTTGGCTGTACCACCCAAAACTCATGACCAAGCATACTTGGACTGATCAAAACTCCATTGGGAGCAATATACCACTATAAATATAAACTAATAAGCTGGTATTTTACACCCCTCTAGAATGTGGGCATAAAAGTCTTCGGTGTACTTATTAACAGTGTATGAACTGTCGAAAATGATAAATAACGGAACAACCTTGAGGTTCTGTCCATTATTGCAGAAAGATACCAGAACAAATAGACAAAAGACATGATAGATAGCATCTTCACCATTGTAAGTTATTTATTTTATTTTTTTGAACTAGGTATAAAGTGTGGATGTCAGTCGCTAACAGTTTATCCACAGAATCATCTGAGTACTTGTTTTTAGGGAGTCTAGATTTTTTTTGTTATCAGACCTTACTACCAGAACTTCAATGTATAACAAGGCCATTGTAGGCCAGGAAAGAAACCCTTCTAAGTTGCTCACTAGTAATAAATCATATGTGAGCTCTACAAAAGTGCTTTTCATATCACCTCCAGCACTTTCTTGCTCAATAATTTATATCATGTGCTGCACTGAGCCTTGTCTTGTTCACAAGAGACAGTCCAAAGAGTTTATGCTCTGGAAGCTTTAACTTCTCTTGTTCATTCAAGCTTTCTTCTTTTTTTCATCATAGACAGAAGTGTATATTATGGGATATATGACACTGTAATAATGATATGTTAATTTTAGTTAAAGTTAGCATTCATAGTGTACATTATGACTGTTCCATGACATGGAATTATTATTCTATTTGAAACTTGTGATACATTCATTTTTATATGCCGTCTTTAATCATAACTGTGGTCCCTTTTTGCATTATTGATTATTCTAAGATACATACATACATGCATTTTGTCTATTATACAGGAAAGTATTAAAAGTTCAGTTCAATTCAGTTACAGTTAAGATGTGCCTGACTCAGTTTAAAAGTGTTAATGAAATAGATCTGGTAAGATGCACCTGTCTCACATTGTGTACTGGGAGATCTGTGGTAGCTGTTGATTACGTACTATTTAAAATCTTTAAAAAAAAGTTATGGCAGAACTGTTTGTGAAGTTTTAAAGGTCAAGACATTAGTGTGTGTAAGTGCAGTGCAGTGGTCAGACCACTTGGATTTCTTTTGCCATAAAACCACCTAAAATGGTCACCAATCGAAAATAGAAAACCTGTCCCTGAGTGCACTTAAAACCATGTAGTTTTCTCATAGCACCCGTGATCCCAGTGTGTGTTTTAGAGCATATGGGTCTATAATGGTGTCCCCTGTCTGGAGGTTTAGGGACTGCAAACAGCTTTGCAGTTGCCAAGTTTCATTAATGAAACGCACTCCCAAGAATAGGTATGGCTTGGACGTCCTCTCTTGATCATAAATTAGTTGTGGCAAAATGTGAAATCTTGGAGCTTGGTTACATGAATCATACAGAGCTGGCTGACTGAGTTGTTTTCAGCCAGGAATTGTGTACTTTTGTGTTTTTCGTACTATGTATGGTGTATGTTTCAATCAAAGTTTTTTGCAGAATTACTCCACTGAACTTTGCAAGTGTGTTTTTGGGCTGGGGGCTGGTTCAGACTTGTTGTGGAGAATTAATCCTGAGGCTTTTTATGTTCTTCTTTGATATAATTTGGGAAATTGGCATCTTTTAACATCATAGATCTCTTTAAAGTAGCACTATGCAACTTTTTCGAGTGAATTACTTATCTTCATCAGTTGTAGATGCTTAAATGAGTCACTCCCAGGTGAATCAAGACTTTCTTGACCGCCCCAGCTGTCTGTGGACCATGGAGTACCATGCTTGCTATATCTGGGTGTCTGTCCTGGCACCCTCACAAAGTCACAAAGTTTTGAATATCGCGAGAAGAGGATCACGTTAAATTCTAAAGAAATTCTGACTTTACTTACCTTGGTCGACATGACTATTTTTGAAAATGTAGAACGTGAAATTAAATTATCATAGGTCACACTTTTCCATGAAACGTGGCACACATGATCTTCAGACCATGCCTGACAAAAGCTACTAAATGGCATTTTCATTTTCGCAATTGTTTGCCCATGACAGTCAATCACAATCAGTGGCAAAGCCACCAAACAGGAAGTGAGCTCATATCTCAGCCATGCAAAAAGAAGTTCTATGGCCATATTTTTTTTCCCCAGATTAATTTGGTTGCATTACAACTCCATACTTCCAACCATAAAATTTGCTTAGCCTAACTTGGCCTGTTAGTTTTGCACTGGCCCAATGCTGATATATCCACCTCTGCCTATTAATCAATCACATTATCAATTTGTAGTTCATTGTTAACTGTCAGTACAATAATTACTGGTAAGTAAATTAAAGGAGAAATTTGGTGTAAAATGAAAATTGACATGTTAAAACATCATACCGAGTTGGTATGTTTGCTGAGGAGCAAAACGTTTATTTAAAAAACAGTTCTTACATGCAGTAGCTTGCAGTTGTTTCTCGTCACCACCATGATGAAAGTCCAATCAAGACAATTGTACTACTTCTCTTCCTATTCTTCCCGCTGGTTTGTGTTTGTCAATCGACTCGTGTAGACTTTCATCATGGTGGTGACGAGAAACTACAGCAAGGTACTGCCTGTCAAAACTGTTTTATTAATAAATGTTGTGTACACTTACAAAGTTCTCAGTGCCTCATTTTGAATGCCAGGGCCTTTGTTGTACTACCAACAGAGTGTGGAGTTTCTTCAATCTGTTTTAATGGTTTAATAATAGCATAATCTTCATGCTTCGTCTAAGGGCACCTACCACTTCCATTGTTAGCCTTCTTGGACAAACGGTAAAATGGTCTGGTTGCTTTTCTAAGATTATTTAATTACATTTAATTACATTTGATTTTCAGTATTTTTTTAATGACCTACTCTTCTCCCAAAGTTACCAAGCTATGACATTACAATGAAATAATTGGTCACTTGCAATTATTGTCCTGAGGCAGCACTAAGAAAGATGCCCCAGGGGCAAGGACAACTTCAGATTAGATCAGATAGTGCATACTATAGATTACATCAGATAGTGCATACTATAGATAGCACAACCCTACTAGTAGCCTACACTACAAAACAATACATCACCAAAAGCAGGCTGTCAATATGCAATATTGCACATATATGCACATTTTTTAAGGTGATTTTCATGAGACTTCCAAAATGTACAGTCTGCCTCTAACTGATGTGCAGTGTATGAATGTTTGATGATTTATTTATCAATGATTGATAGACTCCTCTATTACTCTCAAATTTGGTATTCACATTAGTTTTGTGTGCTGCTGAGAGTGAGGCCTATGTGCTCTGGTAGTTACAAAGGACAACAGCAATAGCAGATAGTCAGCCAAAAGTTAAAATAATGGATCATGGGGGGCATGCTGTTCAGATACTAGAATGCATGAATGAGGTGCTAATGCAGGACTACACCTTCAAATGCATAAACTGCAACCTGAAAAGTTGTTAAGTCAATTGCCATGTGAATAACATGGTAATCAAACTTGTATTTTGCTAATTTATGCATGTATTTTTCTTTGTTGATCCCTAAAACTCTACTTTCCTCTGGACACACCTTTTCATTGCTTTTCACAGTGTTTTCTTGACTTGCAGGGCAAACTGTTGTTACTACTTTTAAACTGATTTTGCTACGGCCAAGACCCAGTCATTCATTCAGTTCCTCTGGTTGTCTAGCAAGCTACTGCAGTGCTCTTTTGAGCCCTATCTCAGCAAACATTTTTCCTCTCCTATGCCCCGAGGGGGTCTTAGAGCAAACCTGCCATGAAATAAGCTCTGGCACTCAATAGATGATGTCTGTACAATAGATGATTTCTGTACTCTCGATTAACTAACACAGAGTTAAATGACCAAATTCATAACTGGGTTTCCGGAACAGGTAACTTGAGAAGTTGTGACAAATTGACAAGACCTCTGGTTTGTGGTTTATAACCAGATTAGGTTAACCATACTTTCGGGAATAGTGCTTTAGCAACGTGAGTAACATCAGACGAACACAGACACTTATAGGTCTGCGTTCACAATAAATTTACAATAATAGTAAATGTTGTGGGTCATGTGAATTGAAGGAGGGCACTGGAACATGGCCTAGAAACAAAGGAGCTGCTTTTACTTAGGTAGGCATCCGTTTCAGTTCAAAAATGTATCTTACCTGTGAGCTCACTACAAACATTATCACATTGTATACACATATGGTCTGTAAGGGTAGTATGTAATAATGTATTTTATTTTCACTGCATCATCTGAAAAAGTTTCAGTTATTATAATTTTGGGGATTATCTTCCATTTCTATCTATCTATCTATCTATCTATCTATCTATCTATCTATCTATCTATCTATCTATCTATCTATCTATCTATCTATCTATCTATCTATCTATCTATCTATCTATCTATCTATCTATCTATCTATCTATCTGTCTATCTGTCTGTCTGTCTGTCTGTCTGTCTGTCTGTCTGTCTGTCTGTCTGTCTGTGTTTGGCTGTCTAGCTGTCTGGCCGGCTGGCAGTTAGTCAGTCAGTCTGTCTATCTATCTGTCTGTCTGTCAGACTGTCTGTCTATTTACCTACCGACTCACCCACCCACTTGGGTTTGCTCGATCAAATAACACACGGGTTCTGGTGCAGCTGTGGGTCAGGTCTGGCTCTGGTGTGCTGACCACACACACACATCTGCTCTAAATCACTGCCGCCTGGCTGTGCCCTGGCCCTAAGCTGCTCACACGCTGTAGAATGAGCAGGCTGCAGCACCGTAAATCTTCAGGGTAAACACAGACGATGGAGTGTCAGCTCTGCGTGAGTGAGAGCTGTGGCTCTCTGGCCAGCAGTTCTGCCAAGGCAGCATCAATCACTACCGGCGACGAGTTCCACAGGGATCGCCTCTCTGAGATGTCCTGAAGTACATCAATGTTACAGGCCATTAATCTGTGGCATTCTCTATGGTAAATATCACCATGCCCGGAGATTAATATTACTTCAAAAGGACCCTGATAGTTTTGTTTTTAAAGGTAATATTGAGTCCACGGGTCCGGGGAACATTAAATTTAAATTTGCCCATCCTAGTCTCTTTTCACTATTGCTTCTGATATAAAAGAAGTGACAGGCACGCAATCATCACTGACCACAATTTGCACACTAAAACATACGCACATCACATAGTTTGTGTTTAGTCAAACACAGTTTTCTTCGTCTTCTTTTTTCTTTATTTGTTTCGGTCAAGACACAGAGACTACCAAAATAAGAGCTGATAGGCACTCAAATGTCATCTCTGTTTTACTGAGTGTGATGTTGTTTGTCCTCCAGCTTGTCTCCTTGAGTCAGGCGCCGAGGAAGCATCATTATGACACTAGCCATTCTGAGACTGTCAATAAAATCAACCTGCTTTCCTCCCCGGAAGCACACAGTGGCACACACAAGTCTAGTTTTTTATTTTGTTTTGTTTTAAGTATGGTTTTATTCAGAATATATATTCTGCTCAAGGGAAATCTCTTGCAGAAATGTGGAAATGTCTTCATGGCTCACCTGGTTAGTATAAATCAATGTTTAAAATCCCCACCCTGCAACCCAGACAAAGGTGGCAGGAGGCATAGATGCTGCATTGTTTGCATAGAAGATGCTTTTGAAGTGTGTTCCAGGCACATCGGAGACAAGGCATAGAACACAGGGGTCAGTTCATGTTAGCAGCACAATATAGAAAAATAACACTGAAATAAAGCCACAACTACATCCTTTCTGCAAATGGTTTAGTTTTGTATTGTTTATCCTAATATTACTACTACTACTACTACTGTTGCTGCTGCTGCTGCTGATGCTACTACTACTAGCCTATTACTACTACAACCATCAGCACTACTACTATTACCACTACATGTAAAACAAAAATCTTATTTCATTTTTTTAATATTTGTGTAGTAATTCTCAACAGATTAAACATGAAGTTCTGATTCCAAAAATGTTACTTACCTTGAATTGTAATAAGGTTTATGGTTTATATCAAAGGAAATTAAATGTCTTTTAACATGATTGTTCTCAAGGATGCATGAACTGTTGTCTGTATTACAGTTTTTCTCAGTCACTTTGGTACATTTCTCAGATCAGAATTAAAATTTTCAAAACTACTTCATGGGTCTCTGCTGAATAGTCTTATAGTCTCTTGCAATCTCCCACATACACCAGGGTGTAACTTACAATTTACAATAATTGTCATTGAAAATTTAGCCAAAGTTTACATCAGAACATCCCTCCAGAGTACACCAGTAAATTGACAACACGACTAAGCAATTATCCCTACACAGTCTTGTCATTCTGATAAAACTGATTTGTTCATTGACACAAATATCACTTTTGAGAGATGAACTAAGGATTCTAAGCAAAAGACTGCCTTTTGCAGGTAATATATGTGGTGTTTTGCTATTTGTATGAATTGTTTTGATAAATGCACTTAATGTTTTGCAAATGTCAAGGATCTTTTGAGATCTGAATCAAAGCGACTGAGAAAAACTGTAATAAGGTAAATTCAGTGAGCCAGCTTTGTAAATGTACTTAATAGCTTTCAACAAGCCTACCACAGCTCTTTGAATCCCTGAAATCAACCGGACATGATATACCCCTGATAGTCTCCCAATATATTCTATGAAGACATACAACCTGCAAAAATGTAATGTTTTCTAAAATGCAAGGTTTTACGCTGAATTTAGCTTTTGTTGGTATTGGTTTAGGAAGAACAACTTGGTACAGACTTCAAAAATTCTGGACCACACCTATAATTTGCACTGCAGTCATTGGCATAATTTTGGAGACATACACTAGAATGCCGACCAAGCTGTGTCAACAGCCATGCTGTTTATTGTCTTAGATTATATTCTCTGCGGGCAGTGCTGTGACTTTATCACTCAGCAGCTCTTCCTGGGATACAAGCACCAGCGTATTGTCTTGCATAAGCATTGCGTGTCATACAACAATTAGGGCCATAGTTTAGTGGCAGAATCTCCAACAGCAGAATCTGCAACACCTACACTGTTGTAAAAGTGGGATTAAAGCATAAATTAGGCAAAATCCAGCTGATGTGATTTAGTAAATGGTTAGGGTAAAGCCCTGAGCCCTCAGCAATCTCCCGAGCAAATCTGTAAGATGAGCAGTAACAGCATAAGACTGAGATAACTTCTTCAAGGAGGACAACTAATTTTTTTTATGTTCACATTATCTGTTCAGCTATGAGACTGTTCACTCAGACTTTGGTGACATACATGTATGTGCTGTTTTAATATTTTTGATCTTGAACATCATGCTGCAGTAGCAGACATGGATATGTATTCCATAGAAAGATGTATCTTGTTCAAAGCCAATTAAATTTGTGGCATGAAATGATGGGATTATTACACTTTGTCCAATGCAATCTCTAAATTTCTATTCATAATTTAATTTATTATAGTGGATTAGTAAGCTATTTGGGTAAAAGAATGTCTCCTGTGCATTTCCAAACTGGAGAATTTGTGTGTACTGCTTTGTACTGCTGTGTACACTGATCCTTGAACCTGCTTAGAAATATTGTGCATACACTGTGCTGCCACAGCACCACAGATTGGATGCACAGATGTAAGGTCAAGTATTCTAGTGAATTATGAAGCAAATGACGTAGAGGAGACAGAATAAAGTAACCAAAGCAGTTTTGTGAGTCTGTGATGCAGGGCATAGCTCAGAAATGTTAGGCTAATTACAGTGTCCATGCATATGCTTATGCTATTAGTTTGAGAAACTGGACATAAAATGTCAGTTTGATACTTTTAATGGTAAAATTGTAAAGCTTAAATTTATGTTTAGTTTATTTAGGATGGCACTGAAGAGTAGGCTGAAGAGGTCAATCTTGTCACTCTCTTGTCCTTGGAAAGTAGCCATCCTCAATTGCTGTGTGAGAAAACGTAAACACACTTGAATGCTGTTAAATGGGTATGGGGTATTGAGAGAGTACTGAGCGAGTTCTATTCTGGTGACTGTGTTCCATTATGGTGTGCAAGGTCCTCCACATCTAAAGCTGACCATGTATTCACACAGGACTCTATTAGTGCCATACTTTCCATGGAGCATTGCCCTGCAGAAGATCCCTCCAACACTGACAGTGGGTACATGGCTTTCCGGAGGAAGGAAGCTTCACAATTGCTCAATTCTCCCATGCAACTGGTACTCTAGCAACTTTCCATGTTTTGTTAAAGAGGCCTTCAAGACCTCATGCATTTTTAGCTGGGTCTGCCTACTACTAGAGACACAAGGCACAAACACAATACACTGGCCTTTTTGTGTTGTTCATTCTCTAAAGGTGCAAGGTAGAGTTTTTGTACAAACCCAATGAGCCACCACTAGCATGTTACAGAGCCTCAACCTAATGGGTTTGTAGACTGAATCATTAACAAAGAGTTTTCCTCTAATAGGAAAACTGATTTAGACATTGAGAGAATGCAGCAGTAGGTCTGTCAGGTGGCCTGATATCTTGAGCCAGCTGTGCTCTCACACATTATTATTGCAAACACCTGCAGAGACAGAACAATGCAAGATAAGTTATATGTTCAACAATTGATCAATCGATCAACGGGTGGATGGATGGATATATGGATGGATGGATGGATGGATGGATGGATGGATGGATATATGGATGTACTGTATTGATCCCAAGCTGGGAAATTAAAGTGTAGCAGCAGCATGACACATATGGACACACAGAGATAATCACACAACACAATGAAGGAAAGAGCACAACCTACACATAATAACACAATATATAATATAAAATCCACTAAAAAATTTATACAAAAGTATGAGTAAGCATTGATTGAACGGCTAAGGTGCAGTGAGGGGATAAGGGACAGTGAACAGATAAAGTGCAGTAGACAATGTACTTAGTAATACCACATAAAGTGTGTGGAGACATTAGGGGTGTCTTGACCAGAGATATGGTTGTTATTGTGCAGTGTAATAGAATATGGCAGGAAAGATTTCCTGTATCTGTCCCTACGACAGTGGAGACACTCTGCTGTCGGTCCAAAGTGTGATGCAGTGGGTGCTTATCATTGTCCATGATGGTTAACAGTTTATATTTAGTGTTCTCTTCTTCACCACGATCTCTAAAGAGTCCAGCCTGAGGCCTAGTACCGAGGGAGCCTTCCTGATGATCTTATTCAGTCTGTTTGTGTCGCTGGTTCCAATACTACTGCCCCAACACACAACAGCAAAGAAGAGAGTGCTAGCAACAACAGACTGGTAAAAGATCTCCAACATTAAAGGATCTAAGCTTCCTTTTTGGCCTTTTTATGGCTTTATTCAGACAGGACAGTGAAGATACTGACAGGAAGTAAGTGGGAGAGAGAGATGGAGAAGGGTTGGGAAATGATTGCAGGCCGGATTCGAACCTGGGTCCCCGTGGGCAAATGCCCGTTCATGGTCGGGTGCTCTAACCACTGCGCCACTGCACCCCCTCAATCCTCTTCTTATACACAACCTCAGTATTGGATTGCCAGTCCAGTCTGTTATCGATCAGCACTCCCAGCTACCTATAGTCCTCCACCTCCTCCACCTCCTCCACCACCACCCTCATCCATAGTGGCTGTGAAGGTACTTTCTTCCACACAAAGTGTTTCACCATCTCTCTGCTCTCTGGTCTTGGTTACATTCAGTGTCCTGACTCCTGTGTCATGTACTACACCCCCCCCCCCCCCCCCCGATGACTCAGAGTTGTACTGAAAGTACAGTGGTGTGGTGAAGAGGAAGGGAGAAAGCACAGTTCACTGTGGAGCTTCAACATTACTGACCACCACATCAGACAGAACACCATCAGCCCATATATACAAACTGTGGCCTTCCACTCAAGTAGTCAGTAATGGGTAATGGGCAGGTAGGTGACAGCATCATTGACTCCTAAATGGGGCTGCTTGCAAGGGTCCAGAAACTCCTCAACCTGTGGCGTCAGCTGGGCCAAGACCAGTCTCTCCAGAACCTTCATCACATGGGATGTGAGGCCAACTGGTCTGTAGTCCGCTGAGTTGCATGGCCTCACCTTCTTGGGGACTGGAACCAAGCAGGACTTCCACAGCAGCAGGACTTTCCCCTGCCCTAGACTCAGGTTGTACAGATGTCCCAGTACAGAAAACAGCTGGCTGGCACAATGCTATCAGCTCCTGCCGCCTTCCTCTGACGTAGAATTTTCCAGCTGTGTCTTTACCTGGGTTGTAGTCCCTATTTGGCAGGGGTTGGTGCGAATGGACTCTGTGGAAGGGGGTGAGGGTGTTTTGGAGGGGGGCAGATGGAGGGGTGCTGTGCAGGAGAATGTTGAGGGGAGAGTAGGGCCATTTGAGACAGCGTGAGTGCTGTGCAACTGTTCCTGAGTTTAGGACTGCAATCATAGCATCCTGGGGTGATAAAGGTTTTATTTTTGATGGTTTGGAAAAGGTCAGCAAATAGAGTGGAAAAGTAAAGACTCATAAAACTCTGTGAAGTCACCAGTGGCATAACTGGTCATCTATGACATGACAGAGAAAGACAGTGAAAATAACCTTCCTGAGAAAGCTTTGTTATAGCGCTTGTATAAGATGAGCCTATCGCTGCAGTCACTGAAGTTAGCTCCATATATTATCTGTAATGGCATCTTAATAGTCAGTTTCAGTCTGTGAACACCAGTGCTGGCTTATGCCCAAAGAAAGAAAAATACAGATTTATCAAGTGTAGTGTTGTTTATTCTCCTGTCCTTCTTCATTCTGTCCACTGTGACTTCAACCTAGTCCACACCCACTTAGGATGCCTCATTCTCCTACGGGACTTCATCATCTACAGCATTTTGATTGCACTAAGGCAGGTCATTCAGGGGTTTAATCTGGCCGTCCAAAACGGTATGGGAGCCTTCACTTTAGAAAAGCAGTCCTCCCTTCAGGCAGGTTCACAGCCCGCAGAGTGAATGAGATTATCCAAAGCACACATCCTTGTCAGTAGGGATGAATACAATTTCATTATGGATAAGAATAAGGTTTTTTAATGATACACTCAGTTTAGTCTCCCTCCTGAAGACACAGCTTCTAGTGTTCTCACCATGAGAGAGGCATGCACGCATGTCTGCCTTGTGCGGCCATTTCCTTTGAAACACAAATGGCTAATGATACAGGTCACATCAGCTATGTATCAATTTAACAAGCCTGTCACCGTTCCACATTTGCACATGCCTCTGCCGCCTGGGAATGTAACCTCTTTATGTCTGTGTCTTAATAAGTCCAGTCCTGATACTGTGCAAATTAAGTCTCCTTACAGATAAAGCTGTGAAAGTGGTACACTTCTCAGTCTGCATGTAGGTGGCAGCTGTCTCAGTTTCTATTCCGGTTGGTTGGTTTTTAAACAAGAGTGGAAGAGCTAATGTATAAAATTTAACAGTCGATCAGTGCTGTAATACATTTGACACACAACCACCAGTGAAGTCAAGGTGAACAAATGAGTTGGATAACATTACATTGTTCATGTTTTGTTAATAGACGTAGGAGTACATTTTTACCAGGATTTACCCCTTCCGAGATATACAGTCAGATGCTCACACCATTAAAACACACACATACATAGCCCCTACACACAGAGAGTGACCATGCTTACACAGCCGAGACAGTGAAGTAATATAAACTGTTAATGCAGAAAGAAACCCATAGGCAAACAGAGAAAAAAACAGAGGAGAGACACATGTAATTTCATGTGAAGCTACATACTTATTTCTGTCAGGTGGCTTGTAAACCAACAGCTCAAGGGGACCAAAGTGGATGACAAATATTGTTCATAATGGCTGAAATCTAATGAAGCATGGTATGCCAGTGAGAGCACAGTCAGAAGCCAGAGGCAGCTTCTTTCTTTCTGTCTGTATAGTTTTCTTTCCTTGTCTCTCTTTCTGATGCTGTCTCTATCTCTCTATCCCCCCCCCCCCCCCCCCCCCCAGTGGTCATTTAGGTTCTCTACACAATGCTTATGCTGTAGTGATGGTTAAAGAAGTGATTTTCAGAGTAAAATCAGGATCGACAGAAATTGGCAAAAGAAAACTAATATTATTTAGTGAGACAATAATACAATGTTACACTAATCACATACAAAAAAATATTTTTTAATGTGTTAATCCTGGTGTAGATGAGTGTAGCCCAGAGAAAGCAGTACAACACTAAAATAGATACTTTGATTTGTTCCAAAAACATGTGCTTATAACAGACAGAATGTATGTTTTTGCTTTAGCATAAGCACTGATAGATATTGATCCTTTTCATTCAATTATATTTTTAACTGAGCTTCAGGTCGAAATAAAGAACATTTAAAGACCTTTGAAGAACATTTGACTTTAGATAAGACTGGATAAAAAGAAGAATGAAAAAAAAAATGTTGACTGACAGAAAGTTCAAGGTTATTTCATCCTTCGGATGTGAATATTATTTGGAGAGTTTGTGTCTTTCAAGATGTCCTATTGCTTCACTGTGTCCTTGTGATACTTTTGTGATGTTTCTGTCCAGTGTCCTCTCCATCTTTTGTCTGCAGTCTCTCACAGATGACTTTTTTCTGAGTGTTCAACGGGCCTAGTTATTCCATGAAAGGGGAGTAAATCATAGCTGCACACAGAGCTGTAAACAACAGGACAAAGGATATGACGTACTTAAAAGTCAAAGCCACAACCCTCAAAGTCCCCAGCAAGACATTTAGGCAGCTAGTGGCTAGAGTAACCCATCAACCAGAACAGCTTGTATCTTGCATTTTGAGGCTTCTTCTAATGTGGCATGACACACACACACACACACGCGCACAGACACACACACACACACACACACACACACACACACACACACACACACACACACACACACACACACACACACACACACACACACACACACACACACACACACACAGCATGAGTGCATTAAGAAGATAATTGTGGGAGTGAGTCCTTTACCTGCTTCTGCAGAGAAGATTAAAAGCAGTTAAAAGTGAGTGAATGTGAACTTTAAATCAGGGGATCAAAACAAATTTACACTGATGAGGACGTCAGGGGGAAATAAAAGTTTTGTATGTTTGGATCCCACCCATGTAAGCCGTCTGATTTCAAACATTAAGTCTACCTCAGGGTTGTGCTAATTACCACGTCCAGATGGCTAACTGGTTGCTTGCAGATTTTCTGATTTGGCACTTTCCACCTTCCATCGACATGAAACGTATTTATTTACTTATTTTTCCACCCATGTGTTCTATGGTTCGCTAATGAGGTCACAGTCACACATTTACACAAATTTATACATTTATAGCTGTAAAATGCTCAGTGTGTCTTGTCAAAGCTCAGCTCAATGTATAAGAACATACTATGTATATGTAAATGTATGTATTTGTACATGTATATGTATATGTATATATGTGTATGTATATTTATACGAATATATATTTTAAAGGCTAAAGAAAATCACATGACTCGTTGTCATTGCATTTGAAAATGGTCTCCAGCACAAACTTGCTTTACCATAACACATAACATTACTGTATGTTCTTCTGTCAGGCGGACCTAAATAACTCGATATCCGAGATGTATCGATCATTCAAGAGGGCAATGCCCCTTGACTTCATCTGGGTTTTAATGCCTGCTTTGTAAATCTCCTGGCTTGGTAAAGCTCCATCTGACAGGAGCAATAAAACATCTGAGCAGCTATCACCCAGAGGGAATACAGATGAAAGCTTTGGTATCTGCACCCTGCACAATTACCACACTGTAGAAATGAGTGACTGCAGTGTTCGAGGCTGTCTTCACTTCTGAGGGCGAAATGAATGAGTCACTTAAGAGTGACAGGCCTCATGTTCAAAAACATTTTTACACTGTAGGATATGACAGCGACGTGTAGCCTCACGGACTAAGCTTTGGAAGCCATGTTGAAATGGCTAGCCTTAGCATTGCCTCGGTTCTGTGGCTCAGCTATTATATTCAAAGGACAGAATTGTCCTCATTGCGCTATTCTTGTTCTTACATCAATTTAGTTAGTGTCAGTGAGATTAATACACGCCTACAATGTTGCATCTCTCTCATGTCTTCAAGTCTGAGAGAAATGTCCTTACTTTAACCTCAAGGAAATTGAAATCATGACCCTTTAGGTTTCTGCCTCCTTCCCCTCTCTGTCTCAGTATGTCATCCAATTGAAGTGCTCCCTCCAAACCTAAAATGGGAAGGATACATCACAAAATGCCTATAGAGCCCTCCCTACAAGCCCATGGTGTAAAATGCATTTGTAGTGTTCAAGTGGACTCCACAAGTCTTTGACTCAATGGACAGTGTCTGCTGGACAGATCCAGTGATGTCAGACGTGCCTCTGGGGAGTTGGAGAGGACACGACTATTAGACAGGGAATTGCTCCACACTATGGCTCCGGGGGGTTTAAGCATTCTATGGGCTCTATGAAAATCTAATTGTATTATTTTGGTCTAGTCTCTTCAGAAGTAATTGAATTATCTGCAAGCCCCCCTTGAGACAAAGAGAAATAGAAGTGCTCCAATGCATTATTCATATGATGTTCTTGAAGCTCATTAAGGCAAATGGACTATTTCATGTTTATGATAACAGTTTTTATATGTAATTAGCCCTTGAGACTGAAGAATATTTGGAATGTTGTTGCAGCTTCAAAAAAGGACATTGTATAAAGGGTGGGAGATATGATTTTTAGCTTTATCATCTAATGTTATTGCCTTTAACCATATGACTAATATTTGAAGGTTGTGTGCCACACAAGTCCAGGATCTGAGAAGACTGAACAGACATTTCACCCCAATTCTTCTGCATGTTTTAGCTTAACTGTGTATGGTTATTTGATCCTGACAAGGATGATAAAACTCTGATCAGGTAAAAACAATATCGCCTGAATAAATAGTGTCGTTTTTCCCAGCAGGTAAAATAAGCTGTATGAGATGATAGCAGTAGAATCCTGACCTGCAATACCAACTAAGGGATAATGGGGTTGGATATCAGAAAGGTAATGCACGTTCGAGGTGGTAATGCTGCCACAACGCCATGTGGAGGAGGAATGCATCTCGAAGTGCATTAACTCTCTGATATCCGAACACCGTGAAGTCCATTATCCCGCTTATACCACAGTTACCTGTATGATTGTAATCACAGGTAATCATTTCCATGTTTTAATCGTTAAAACAAACTTATTTGTAGAACTACTTCCATCCGCCACAAAATGTGTCTTTTCATAACTTACTGGACAAACTCCAGTTGCTAAATCCAAACTGGAGGTTGCTATGGCCAAAACCCAGTCTTTAGTTCCATGATTTTGGTTGTCAAGCTAGCTATTCCAAAGTTCTGTTAAGCCTTGCTTAGCAAAAACATGTTAGTAAAGTGTCCAAATGCAGCGTGGCAGCACTAAAAGACGATCTCAGAGACATATAACATGTTGCAACTCTATGTTCTTCCATCTCCTCATCATTTGTTAAAGCTTGTCACATCTTTACTGTTTATTTACAGTTCACCACGAACTTGGTGCATTGTTAAATAAACGTGATACAGCTGTAAAGCAGGGATTACTTCATAGGTGTGCGTATACAGAAAAATAATAACCGTTCCAAAGAGCGCAATGTGAAATTAAAGGAAGCCGTGGTATAAGGATGCATAACAACAGGCTCAGTTGATATGGATGAGGCTTTTGCTGTTGATGAATTTGAACTTTCATGAATGTATCCAAGTGCTTAGGCTAAATGTTTCTTTTTGATTCTTTTTGTGAATGTATAATGAGTGCATATAAATTCACACAGCGGTGCCCAATTCATTATTTTTTATTTATGAATTTATGAATTTCATTTATTAAAACTGACTTAATACCTTAAATTAGATTATTACAATCCTGAATACATCTTTAGTAGCACCAATATTTCTAGATATTGCACTTGGAACCTTAAGCTACAAGGAAGTACTTTAAACTTGTAACTAAAATGCAAAATAACCTATTAATTATGCATGAGGCCTTTTTCATCAATACCTGCACAATACCTCTCAGGATTGAAACACACTGTAAAGTCAGAACTGGTGCGCAGTTCTTCATTAACCGTGTAAACCAAGAGATCTCTACATGAAGATGTGATTGAGACACAGCACAGTTCTACCTCAGAGCTCAGAACTACCTCAGACTTTGTTTTTGTTGGAAGCGTATATGTCTACCTGTATGTCTTATGTCTATTTATTGTTGATGTCTGTATACACTTCATATTCATGAGTGTAGATGTGTGTTTGTGCACGTGTGTGCACATTTCTAGTTTAAATTGCACATTTGGTGTCTGGTGAAATGCAATTTCGATCCTCTGTGTAATGCTTGTTACATAGTGAACATACATAGTGACAATAAAGTACACTTTGACTCTTGACTCTTGAATTTAGTAGTGAGGCATTTGGAAAGAAAACATTCAGTGTTTAGTATAGATTTTTGGTGTATGAATGTGTATAATATTTTTTACAAATTATATCATGCATCTTTATGTAAGCACAATTATGGTGATGCAATTATAAATCTTAGTGCACCTTCAAATGGACAATCAACTATAAATAATAAGTTCTAAGTCTTTCTTCAGCAGAAGAAAAAAGGCCTATGTAAGACAAATTATGACCAATTGACAAGTATCATGTAAGATGTATTAGCTTCTCTCTTTACATTTTCAATTCAGCAAAAATTATTAACGTTCAGCTAAATGTCTTTTTGTTGATCATACAAGAAGAGGGTTCGCAACAGAGACTAAATAAATGTTTTTGGATGGATGGGAACATGTATTTCTCATGATATGAAATTCACTCAAGACATGATTTCCTGCTAAGCTGTCCATTTGTTTCCAAGCAACCATGTTAATTCACTGGGGCTGTAAACAAATTTTACCCAAATCCATGCATCTGTGAGCACTGCATGCAGACACTCCACTGAACCCACAGAGGGAATGAATACCACTGCATTGCCGATTGTTTCTGGTGGAGTGGGGAGCCTTTTGTCTCTACCTTTTTTTAGGGGGTCCACAAAATAGGGCAGGTGGGGCTAACCCACAAACAAGAAACAGGGCTCCAATGTGAATTACCCGTTGTCTCACTTTAGCTGGTCCCACAGCAACTAGAGGATATTGTCAGAGACTGTGGCAGTTGGCGGATTTGTGTGTGTTTGCCCCATTTCTGAAGTGCATAGTATGACCTTTGCCAGTCCATGCGGTGTATTTAAATGTCTCAGTCTTAAACCCTCACTGTTTATTCTCAGTGTTTAGCGACGACTAAAAACACACAGTTAAATTTAGAGGCACATAGACTTACCTGGGTCTTGGCCACTTAGTTGGCATGCTGCACTGAACATTTTTCTGAATATATTATACATTTCTGTTTTATTATGTAGTTTGCAGTGAAATGACAGCTTGATAACGCCTTCTTGTGCTAAAAACTTGAACATGAAGACTGACAAACCCCTTGCAGAAACCCATCTATTTAGATATGTAGGACAGAGGAATAGATTTAAATGGGGAATCTGACACATTCTGAAGAGATTTTTTGCCACTTTAGGGTGTGCAGCATGAATGTCAACATTCCATGTTATAGGTATGCCTGGCAAACAGCATTAGGTGTCAAGAATTAATTGTGTCTCTTCAGGAAGTAAGACTCAAGTGCATATGTCAGCTCATTTTACCAGGTAATGCAAAACTGCCAGGGGGCACTCGGAGCGCTGTCCTTCATCATTAAACCAACCAGGGAGATTTATTTTGGTATGCATATAATATGCAGATTCTCAACTGCTGCAAATGTTCTTTTTTCACTGCTCATCTAAAATTGATTTTATTCCCTCTATTTGCCTCTCTGCACTGTGTGCTTGGTCACCTCTCAGGTGGGGGTCTCACTTCAGTGTCAGCACATAAAAGAGTAATTATTTCATCTAAAATATATTTCGAATTAGGGAGTCAAAGATTGTGAACTTCTGAGGCAATACCGATGTTCGAAATCAGAAATTGACTGACTAGAGGATTTAGGGAGTCAAAAATTGTCAAAGATTGTGAACTTCTGAGGCAATACTGATGTTTGAAATCAGAATTTGACTGACTACCGGTTGCAATGCTGTTTTATTTGTTTGTTTACTTAGTTTTTGGTTTTACTCTGTGACTATTTTGAGGTCTTTCAGCCCCTCATAAAACTGTGAATGTGCATGTCCACACATATCACAGCATTTAGCTTATGCAGAACTATTACAAATACAGATGAACATATGTCACTGATATTGGTTGTCATATTATTTACTAATATCTGAGACAAAAGGGTCTGTATCAGCCGATGTCCTGATTTATGAACATTACATGCAAGCAAAGTTTGCTACTTTCTTTATGTTAATTTTTATTCTATGTGATGCATATTTTACTAAATGATGTATAGGATGACATGCATTGAATGCTGTGTCAGTCTGAAAAAAAAAACATGCTGTTATATTGCCTTAGCAGTTCTCTTGTGTCAACATTGTTGGATATCCTCAGGAGTCCTTCCAGATAATTGTGACAGAGTGATACCACACTATGCATTTTTGTTTCAGCACTTATTGACAGCTACGTAGATGGCAACAAATTGCTTTTGTCTGGCACTTTTCCTCCGTTCTACCTTTACCCTACCATTGTAACACCAATGTCCACCAATACAACACCCGTGTGTGGCACCCTACGGAATGATGTGACATGTGTCATAAGGTGCAAGCACCGTCCCCAGTTGGGGTGGCAGAATGGAGAGGTGAGGAATACGTTCCAATTCAATTACTGCAAGGTGATTTCCCATTCAACATAAGCACCAATATGAGAATGAATTCTCCTGTCCATGTCTAATGTCTGATAAATACAAAACAGTAGTATACAAACTAAAATATGTTCTGTAAAGACATATAGAGTGACCCACGACCCATGTTTTTTTTTTTTTTGCTAAATGTGTTTGTAATACTACCTGTATACCTCATCAATTCAGTTGATTCTTTTTCGTTACATTCACACATAGGTAGGGTGAGAAGGTATAGTCCAATGACTGCATATACAGTCAATGGTATAGTCAGATTGACAGATCATTGGTCTTAAACTTAAACTTAACTTTCATCAAGAGTTTGGTTGCAGTTAGCAAATAATTTAGAATTACTTATTTTTTCAACAGCAGGATGTAGGTTAATGCATATATACTGGTAGGTTAGCTTGTAGTTGATATTTGAAGTTGAAAGTTTTAATGCACAATTTTGTTTGTGTACAAGTGTACTAATACAAAAGCATTTGTTTAGATGGTATCAGTTGCAGTAGGCATACCTTGATTAACCACGCTGAAAAGTATCAGTCAGTTTTGGTAAAAGGATTTCATTCCTGTAACCTATTAATTTCTGAGTTAAAATTGAAATACTGTTGAACACAACTAGGAATTGAGTGTGACTGTTTTCCAAATCAAAATTACAGTTGACAGGAATCATAAAAGGCTAAGTGGATATGTTCCATTATAGCATGATTGAAATGAATGGCCCACATTCTATTGCATTCCAGTAGCCTTGTTGCCAATACAGCACCTAGCACCATGCACTTACACAAATTGTCACGGCACACCCACTATATTGTTAACAAGACACACGTCACACGCATAATTAGGAGGGAATTAGCTGTGCAAATGTGATCTGCTTTAGTATCACAGTGTCTGATAGCAGAGGCTGAATGGGAGGTAACGTGAGGCCTGTGCTGGCCTTGAGCCAGAGACATGCAACAGTGTCATTCAGGCATAATGGCTTAGCCAAAGCAAGCTACGATGAGGGAAGTCAGAAAGGAACACCCGAAATGAATAGAGAAGAGAGCTGTGTGTTTAATCTCCCTTTTCATCAGGAATCCATTAACTGGTCCAATAAAATTAATTATGTCCAGACTTTAGTGTAATTACCAACATGATGGCTGTCTCCCAAAATTTGGGTTTAATTTACAGGAGTACTATGGGAGACTGAAGTAGCAAGGAAGCAATGTAAATGTGAATGTGAATGTAAATTTAATTTCACTGACAAGTCAGAGATAAGCCCCTAGCTTGCCATGACCCAAGTGGCATATCCTTTAAGATGACATAAATGTACAGGTTTATTGGGTACTGAGCATTATTGAAACAGACAGTACCAATGGCATTCACATATGTCAGTTGTAATTTTCGGAGAATACAATCTCTGTTCTACTAACGTCATTTGTTTGAGGGTGGGTGGTTGCTGCTACTGAACTCAGTGAACTACTGGTTGCCCGGCCGTCACCTCCTATGGCCATATATTTGATCTGTGAGCCTGAGATGGCTTATATACCCCGTTGTAGATGGCTGAAGAACTGGTGCGTTGTCCACATTACAACAATAACACGCCCCACACTCTAATTTTGCCTGTCAACTCAGTAACCATCTGCAGGAAAATGGCAGATCGTGACGTTTAGAGCAGAGTGTCATTTATGTCCTTGTGTGAGGTGCATGATGGCTGTCTCCCTCCCACCCTGATGAGACTCTTGGAGATTGGGGGGAGGAGCTGTCAGAGTGAGTGATTTATGGTCATGCCGAAGCTTTACGGTCTGGCCTCTGTCACGCAGCTGTTCCCCTTTAAGGTGGCTGCAATGATTCCTGCACGTGTGCTAAATTAATAATGTTGCCTGCTATAATGTACCCGTTTATTTAGAAGCCGCTTGAGTTTGAAGCATGGAGGCTAATAGAGGTCAAAGTTCACCCGAAGTCCTTATGTTCAAAGACGGCAGGAGAATTGGCCACGGCAGGGCCCACAACCCATAGTTAGCTCCTTATTGAAGGGTCCGCTCTATTGGTTTTTGAATGGCAAAGACGCTCACTTCAAGGACAGGTTATGGTCAAGTCCTCTCAGTAAGATCATCATGCCTCATCATGCTCTGCTCCACCCAACGCCCACCCTGTCTGTTTATTTGCTCTAAATGCATTGCAGCACCAGCAACAGCATCAGCATCAGCAGCCACAGCAGCAGCAGCAGACCTATGAGCAGACACTTTATTTATAAAAACCCACAAGCCATCATGTTCATGAGCATTCATTATATCGTAGTGGAAGCCTACCTGCAGGAACGATGGCGGTGGTCATAATTCACCACCACAGGTTGTCATGTAAAGGAATGCTCATTATATAAATGTGCAAGCTGGCCTGCAAGAGAGATGGCGGTAGACAACAGCAGAGCTTGTTAATTACATTTCACATGACAGGAGCGTAGGCTCTGGCTCAAAATCAAATGGCTTGGGGCCTGACAAACATATTCATCTCATTTGGTTGAAGCCATCTCTACCAGAAGTACCTGCCTTGCCTATGGCAGACATGTCATTAACCTCTCCTCTCTGAACACCACTGCTGACAGATGATGATTTTTAAGGCTCTGTATTAAACCAGGGCCCTGTTTTTTGCTGTGCTTTATGGAAACAAAACAACAGATCTGTTACATAAAACATCTTTGCACTTGCAAGGGCAGAGCAACAATTCCCTTTGAATGAAACTGAACAACACAAAACCACAATCAGCACTTGTCCATCACCCCCCCCCCCCCCCCCCCCCCCCCCCGGTTTGACCCACCCACCTCCACCACCAAAGAAAACAGAATATACCCTTTGTGGTTTTGCTAAAAGATTTAACATAGTGTATGCAGTTTCCTTGAGGGGGGCACCTTAACCTTTTGGGAGAGGCAATGATCAATATATTTGAAAGACATGGATTTCTTTAAAACATACAGTACATAATCATAGGATTTTACACAGTATGAGCTTGTGATGTTTGTGCATTGAAGTGTGTGTGCGCGCGCGTGTGTGTGTGCGTGTGTGTGTGTGTGTGTGTGTGTGTGTGTGTGTGTGTGTGTGTGTGTGTGTGTGTGTGTGTGTGTGTGTGTGTGTGTGTGTATGCTTGTATTTGTGTGTGTGTGTGTAAGTATCTCTGTCTGGGGTTTGTGAAGACAATGGAGGTAAATCCATTGTTTGATAAAAGATCTTGCGTGAGCATGGCTTTACAAGGCAGGGGTGTGTTGTGCTGTGTATCAAGCAGAGCTGGAGCCTGCCCCATTAGCATACGCAGAAGATAAAGCTAAAGCTGCCTTCTCCTCATGGCTTCCCTCTGGAGACCAAAGTTAGCCCACTGACATCCCCCAGAAGCCTCCCCCTGCCTTTTTGATGTTAGAGTGCAAGAAACTTGTTAAGTATTCCATGTGGCAATTGGCAAAGGCACAACAGAATCTCAGGGCTGCTTTTCACTGTTCTCTCTCCTGTGTCCAACTGGCATGGGCACAAGATGTGTTGTGCCTTGGCAAGAAATTGCAGACAGAAAATTAATGGGAACTGTTTTTTTTGTGCTGAGGAGAGAGATCTGCTTTAAATATATTGATTCTGTGCTTTAATTCAATTCCATTTGGAGTAGTTCACCAGTCCAGAAAATGAAAATTGGAAAACCGGACATTTGTAAGTATTTGTTATGTTTTTGTTTGACCTTCAATATAGTGACTTGAATGTGTATGTCTGTAATATCTCCCAGTCACTATGTTCAGTGCACAGTTGCCTTCTGTGATGATCTGCTCATCCTTCTGTCCAAGCCTCTGTTCATCTGTCTGTTATATATGCAAGAGATGGTTCTCAGAGGTCCTGAACTGGTGTTGGTCATAGCTGCTACATTTCATAGTACACTGCCCCAAAGTAAAACTAAAGCATGAGCTAACCAAAATATCCCTGTCAACTGCTGACACATCTGAATTTATTTAATAAGGTAAAAACATTCAAATATATACAACAAAAACCCATTGTAAAACTATTTCATATGTCCACATTTTAGATTTCATTTTGACAAATTACTTCATTGCATCATGTGCCATAACTGCACAGCTTTTCAGTTTAGTTTGCTGGTGCATGATGACTGACAGTCGTCAGATTTGCTATTTTGCAGCTGAAATATTGCTGACACCCACTTCAGGAATGCACACCCTCAGCCAAACAAAACTCTATGCTAGACACATGGAATAACATAAACAATCTGGACAGATTCATGGCACAGGTATTGTCCAATATGCATGCATCTACTGTAACATGGAGGAAAGAAACAGTGCGTGCATGTTTGAGTGTGTGTGTGTGTGTGTGTGTGTGTGTGTGTGTGTGTGTGTGTGTGTGTGTGTGTGTGTGTGTGTGTGTGTGTTTGTGTATCTGTATTTCTGTGTCTGTGTTGGGGGTGGTGTTGGTGGTATTACTCCTTAGTAATAGATTTGTAATTTGGTTAAATGAATGGAATAGATATGTAGAGCTGGAAGATTATGAAAAATTGCTGAATTAAACAATTTGTTTTGTAAGACAAATTATGTAATGTTTTAATGGCTTAAAGAGTCATTATCTTGACAAAATTGCTTTGTAACATGATGCCATTTTGCTCAGAGTGGATGCGCGGATATAATGTAGAGCACATCCCTGAAATCTACCAGCATGTGCTCTTCAAAACCACATTCCTCCTTCAATTACTTTCTCAACTTCCCTGGTGGTAGGCCAGCTTTGGGGTATGGTGTTAAGAGCAGGACCTCTCTATACTCATGGGTTTTTAGACACCCTTTCACCTGCAACCCCCCCCCCCCCCCCCCCCCCCCCCACCACCACCTCCCGTTTCCCTCTCCAGTGGGCTACCCTAGTTCCATCACCATGGTTTCAGCCCCCAAGATGGATGGATGTCTCGCACTAGTTGTCAAATAGAGCGTCCTGTCTGCTTTGACCTTCAGCAGGTCAAAATAAAAGAAGAGGATGCATATACAGGGAACATTAATCCGACAAGCCCTTTTTGTTGTTACAGGCATCACATGTCTCTTCATGCATGTGAAAGGGTGCAGATGTTCCTGTATTTGTAGGGAAAGGTGTTGATTAGCATACAATTTTAACCACATAACCACATACAGCAGAAACCTCTTGTGTGTGTACATTTGAATAAGTGGAGAAAATATCTTTTTAAAATCAGCAAACTGTTTGTCAAAGCATATTTTCACAAAGATGCCTGCTGGAAGAAGTCCCCAAAATTGAATGAAACATGTCTGTAAACTTTTTCAGTGAATGGCTGAGTTAGGGCTCTCCCTCTTGCTTGAGCGGAAGAGCAAGCTGCGATATTTCATTGGCTATATTTGGCTGGATTTTTTTGATGGATGACTCTCTTTGTGTCTAGTGTCTCCAAAGGCACGCCTTGGTCCAATACTGAATAAGTCTGTTGGAGTCTGACCTACTTTCATCTCTTATTCCAATAAAATGTTGTTATTATTATTACTTGCATCAGTATTATCCATATAAATCATCAGACGGAGACCCCATGGCTATCACAGACACGTACCCCTGCCGAGTGATTTAGTGCCCCTTACCCAACATAACACACAATGACCCACTTTGAGATTCAAGACAGGGGCCGGGCAGCTCTGTCTGAAGGGGGGAAACACAATTAGCCGTGATGTCCAGGCAATCACAGGGCGGGTTGTTTGGCAAGATGGCCTTGATCACAAACATGTGAAAGGTCTCAGAAAAACAATGATGAAAATCACAAGCGCTTGTTTTATGCTCCCTCTCTAAGAAATAGACCTGTGCCATAATATGCAGCCTTGTGTAAGTATTTCAGTTTAGTTTCTGCCATACACTCTAAGGGATCTATATTGTGTAGTGTAGAACAAAACAATTAATGTAACATCCCAGAGCATAATCAAATACTGTCGTGAAATTTAAGTGCTACAAATCTATAAATGATGACAACTTACAGGTGTTTGCCTGAGAATCATTTTTCTTAGAAGCCTTCATTAGGAAGCATGCAGTCACCCATTCATTTGGCTATGGGTTACCATTAAGGGTAGAAAACATTAATTAATGCAACAAATTACCAGAAGGCTCTGGAGACTGTAAACTTATTGATGCTTATTTCTTTCTCTTACTTGGTAGTTGGCAGAATGCCCAGTAAGTTTAGTCTGCTGTTTCTTTCTTTTCCCTATGTTTGTTCTCAAAGCTTACAGTCTATCTACCTATTAACCAAAGTATTAACCATAGTTTGTGCCAGTGGTCTTTCTGCTGTTGTCTGGACTGTCCACCATCACCACCACTCTGATTGGTCTCCTTGCAGGGATACATTTTTTAATGACATTACCAAGCAAATTCAGTACACACAAGATCAAAGGGTAGAAATAATTGCCTGCTTGCCCACATAGACAGGGGCATCATTTTCCTGTTGCCTCAGATACATTAAAAACATCCATCTTCCAAAGTATTCGAATTTCTTATCCCAGCGATTTCATGTTTGAAGAAAGCTGCTGATGCTGGGGATTGTGCATGTTCAGTTTGGAGCACAGAACAGATCCAGACTTTCCTCTGGAGGGAAACAGATACCAGTTTAGACAAATACAGCGCTCTCTCTCTCTCTCTCTCTCTCTCTCTCTCTCTCTCTCTCCCTCTCTCTCTCTCTGTCTGTCTGTCTGTCTGTCTGTCTGTCTGTCTGTCTGTCTGTCTGTCTGTCTGTCTGTCTGTCTGTCTGTCTGTCTGTCTGTCTGTCTGTCTGTCTGTCTGTGTGCGTGTAAAAACCAGCCACTGTGTTGTTCACATGGCAGTGCTATGTCACCCTGCCACCCACATATCGGCAACAAAATCGACATCAAAAAAAGAAAAGAAAAAGAAAAAAAAAAACATCCAGCTGCTTGTACAGCTCTTGTTAGAGCTTCTTGGAGTGAATATAAATGGCCTTTGGATAAAGATAGAGCCTGACAGCTTTTGGCTTTGCTCTTTGGACCAGTGTGTTGACACCTGAGTATTTGGGATTGCTTGATTAGCCAGCGCAGGTGCAGTATTGTGAAATTAGCACACCCAGGTGCAGCACTTTTGTACAGGTGCATTTGCCGCTCCACTCTGACAGGGGCTTGGAAAGACAGAAATGAGACACCCTATGATCTAACAAAGGCTATGGGCAGCAGGTGGTGTGGCCGCCATGGTAACTCTGTGGTCATACTTGGCGACCTTGGTGATTGCTCTGTCCATGTGACTTTCCCACCTGATTCTGGGAACACACTAGGTGACACACAGGGCAAGCCAGCTCTTGTCCAAGCAGTCAGTGGGCTGAGAAAGAGAATTTAAATCGATGCTTCGATGAGCCAGTGAAAGTAAACTTTTAAACATCCTGTGGAATAAATCAAGTTCCAATGATCAACAAGTACATCTTATCTGGAGGTCATAGAGTTAGCTTGCAAATCAGTGTGATAACTTTGTCTGATGTGCTGTATCCATAATTTCTTGTACCAAAAAGGCAAAAGAACACTCATATAGAAGTTAGGATGAAGCATTAATTAGACATGAGTTTCACTGCCAACTCTGTATATTTCACAGAACTCAGTGGAAAATGATGGGAACTGATTAAAATGCCTTGGATAATTTTATATGGGATATTGAATTAGCATTTAAGGTTGCGAGTTGGGGGCGGGAAATGAATATCTCCTTGAAAAATGCAGAGGTGCGCCAGCACTGCCTAGGATGATGGTCTGAGCTCAATGAAATAATATTTCTGGTCCCTTGTGAGTGATCTTCTCTGGCAGTGTGGGTCACCATGTTTAATGATCCACAAATTCAATTCATTGAGCAAACGGACCGCTCTGTTGCCCACCCACAAAGGAGCAGAAAGACATAATTCCAGCTCCACTTATGAAAGTGGTCTCCATGCGAGATCTCCATTCTCGGGGATAGATGCGCCGAAGGGGGACTCAGTGGGTCTCCCCTTGAATTGAAAACAAATCATTATGGCCCACCGCTGGACAACCATATTAGATATAGTGGGATCAGCGAAGCTTTAAATGTATGCTTCCCATATGTATTTGCCTGGCACCTCGCTGGTTTATTTTGAAAATCAGTTTTGTATTTGTCATAAGTGCAGCCATTTTCCTGTTGATCACATTTAAATTTGCATGTTTACTCTACTGCATAATGAACACAGGTAATGCCAAGGTCCTTTCAACTAAAGGTGGTAAAGGCCTGTATGACTGTCATCACAGTCAGACGATCACAAGAGCAGATGTAAGTAAAAAGGAAGAGATGGTCAGCGAAACAAAACACTTTGAGATGAAGAACAGCTTTGGCTGATTCACAGTTAGAGACGGATATTATACCGTGGGTGTTTTTGGTTCACATGGTGGAAGGAGAAAAAGGGAGGAGGAAAGAAAATTGCTGTCACTCCACCATTTGAAGCCTATCCCTTTGGGTGTGACTGGTTGTAGGCAGTTCTTCAGAAGTCTCTCCCTGCCTTCTGCTCTGCCATGCCAGGCTATCTCTGTCTCTGCAACTGCGTCAGCACGATATGATGTGTGCTTGGCTCCTGAAGTATATGAGGGAAACATAACTGATCCTGTGATAATGATCACTCCTGGTACCTGACACTGCGGGGGTGGCATAGTAGGCAGACAGGGCCTGATGCAACACTGGTGAGCAAGGGAATGCTTTTAGCCTCCCCGTCTTTGACACCCTGAACAGTTTTTTTCCTTCACAAAAGGAGGAGAGTTTGTGCTCAACTATAAAATGGCCACGGAGTAATGTCAATCAACCACAGAGGGGAAAAGGAACCCCTGGTTCCATAGGGTAACTACACAGCAATAGTTGTGACCTAGATAATGCACACTTCAGAAAGATGACTTTGTCTTTTGTTTGGTTTTGAGGAACTGTTTATATCATGACGGTTGCTGGTAACATGCTGAAGTCTGCTAGAATAGGTGCAGCCATGACAGCACTTTCGATATATACACCAGCGAAAGCACTTCCTATTCAAGCAACTCTAAATTCATTTTATAGATATTGTGGCTTTAGTTAAGACTAAAATCATATTTGTGTCACAATATGCTCATGTTCATTTTAAGCAATGTCAATGACTGTTGTTTTTTGCATGACAGAGCACAAAGGCAAATGTCTTTGCATTTAATAGGATGTGCGACAGATAATTGAATCCTCACCACTGCAGGATGCGTTTCATTTGACTGAGGTTCCGCTCTGTTGTCCTAATTGCCAAAACAACAGCCGAGGTATCAAGTTCATTGTGCCCTTGTCTCAATAATACAGGCAGGGCTGTTATCCCCGACTGCCTGTGGGGACACATTTGATAGTTCTTATTTTCCACTCCTTCATTTCTTTGTGGTCTGTCTGCCCACGCTCTTTCTTCTCCCCAGCATCTCAGCTGCTTTATAATCAGTGGATTTCAGAAGTGCTTGGCCGACACAGACTCACGCTGGGCTTCCTTAGCCACTGTAGCCATCTCCACCCCATCCTCCTCTCAGCCCCCTTCCCCTTCCTCTTCTGCCTTTCACACTCTGAGTCCTTCACTCTCCACCTCTCTCTACGCACCCCACTTCCCCCCAACCCCACCCCCACCCCGACTGTCTCCCTGTGGGGTTGAGGTGAGACAAAGGCCTGCGGAGGTTATCCACTCACTCTCAATCCCCCAGGAGGACTGAATCTCTCCATTCATTGGCTGTCAGTGCCTGGGCAGTCTGAGTACCATCATAACATAGAAGCTCCAATTTTGCTCTGCAAATAGCAGAGGCACCGCTGTATTTAACTACGTACCCAACTGTAGAGCCAGCGTAGCCTTTGTTATGAATACCTTTAAGATTCATGCCTTGTCAATCTAAAAAGAAATAGTCTCGTGCTTGCCTTGTCTGAATTGCCTTGTCTAAATTTCAATTCAGATAGTCCTTTCTATTTTTGTGTATCTTATTGATGGCTTGAAGGTCCTAGTGCACACTAAATGTACATAATATAAGATTAATTCAGCATTTTTGTATTGGTTTGTTAGTGATACTTCCATACCATTTCATTCATTTTACAGTATTTAATATTTTGGGAATGAATAGACTTAAGGACAGAGTGAAACGCAACTGCCCTCTGTTAATATTTATCATCCTGCTTTCTATTGTTATAGTATTTATGAATGTTGGCATTTGATTTACAAGACTATGGCATGTTACTCTGGAATGGAGCCGGATGTACCCATTGCAAAACAACTGGAATGACACAAAGGGAGAAATGACCTGAAGTCATTTTAAAATTTAAAACTAAACTCAATGGCTCTTTGTAATGTCTGTCACAGCTGTCACCAAGGAAGAATAAAGTTAGAAACTGAGAAATGAAAGACAGGCAAGGGCACTTAAAAGCCTGAATTCAATTTTGGGCTATATCTCCGTCTTTTTTAACTTATTCTAATCCAATTGCTTTTATTCCTCAGCCAATGCTCCTATCACTCTCATTCCCTCCCGCTTTTGTCATCCACACATTGCAGTCCTACAGGATCCGAGGCGGGGATTATGGAGAGTAATGATTTTTCAGGAGGTGATTTTCTGCCCACCAGAGTCCGAGGAGGAATTAAATCCTCTAGGTGGTGCCGCGGTGGGAAAAATACCTGTGCACAATGGCACACAATGAGGGAGGTGACCGAGGAGGGATTTCATGATGTGATTGAATTGCACTGTGTGAAAAACTTAACGTGCATATTTTCTGTGCCAATGATCCCATAAATCCTGCCGGAGGATAGCAGGTAGAGAGAGAGAAGAGAGAGAGAGAGAGAGAGAGAGAGAGAGAGAGAGAGAGAGAGAGAGAGAGAGAGAGAGAGAGAGAGAGAGAGAGAGAGAGACATTTGCAGCAGACAAGCAGGAGATTGCAGATTAATACTGCCATGTTAAAGACCTTCAACATGTGCAACAGCTGTCCTCTGTCTTGATGGGATGTTATTTATATGCAATAAAGTAATGTCAATAAATCTAATCTAGAGTCATTCAATAAGGCTAACATCTCAATAAGTGTGGGATTGTGATGTTTTGATGTGGCCGGCTGATTGTAAACTGGAAATATATTTGTGGGTTAGTCACGAGCACAGAGGAGATCTTTATTTGCCCAGACCACAGTTCCAATCTATTCAGTGCTTGTATTCTTGTATTGGTTTTCTTACATGACAGTTCACTTGAAAAAACAGTATCAAAATGAGCCCCCGAGGATATTGTCCCCAGCATCAACAAATGACACCATCAATTCACCATAATCTGTAAATCTTGAAGCACAATATGTACTCTCATAGCAGCACAGTGTAGCATTTAGTACAACAACAAAGAAACAGGTAATCGCTGACTAACAGCATTTCATCAGTACATTTCAGTGCCTTTTCCAATCTCTCCCAAACCCAACCTTGTTTTTCACACAAACGCTCCCTTGTGCTTTTGGCAAGTCTATGGAGTTTATGTCTCTGGCCTGTCATAAGGTGGAGGTGGAGGTTCGGAGAGATAAATGCACTGCCCCCCTTTAGCCGGACTATCAGTCAAGGGTGGCTTTTCATAAAAAATCATAAATACACTCACTTCAGACAAGAAAGACTGGTGTTGCATGCAGTACTACTATCAAAGTCCTTTCATTTCTTTACAAAAAGACTGACAGAACTCTACAGATAGGGCAGGGCGTTGATGTGGACTTGACCATCCAGCTTGACCATCAGGGACCTTGGCCCCACTGCACCTGTAGGTGCACACGGTTTGGAGGGCCGCCAGTCCTGCAGTATGAGGCATTAGTTCAGCCCCTGATAAGGGCGAGCCACATATCAGTGGTGTCACCACTCTGCTGACGATCCAATCTTTCAGTGCACACCTCCTGGAAAAACATGTCAACTTAGGTGTGAAGTCTGCTCTCCTGGTTGATATGTATTGAGTGTTAGAGGCTAGAAGGTGATTAAAATCACCCCTTTATGAAAGCTGTCGTTGACCTGACACTAAAAGTAAGCCCCCACTCACACCTTCTTCAGTTATGAATGGCCATGATCAGTGCCTAAAATGGGTTTTTAGTATAAACATCAATCTGCATCCGTAACATGTAGACATTTAGGAAAGCAGTTGCAATTTCCAAATGTTTTAACTTGTCTAGTCCCACATGAATATCATAAAACATCTGAGAGTTTAAGTTCATGGTCGAACAAGAAGGGTACTAGCTGTATGCTATACTGCCTAGACAATTCTTGTTTAGTGTCTCCCTCATTTTAGCAATATGACTATCTGAACAGAACATCTGCATATTCCACTCAAGTAATACCACTAACTGTGGCAAACTGGATGCATGGGGTATAATTAGATGTACATTGCAATGTGTACCCTGTTTTCTGTTTACCCAAACTTCAGTGTTGTCAAGGGTGTGGCTTGAAATTTTGGGTCTTATGAAAGAAATTTGCCTCCCACCCCCCATTCATAACACTACTACTACTACTACTAGTACTACTACTACTACTACTACTACTACTACTACTACTACTACTAATAATAATAATAATAATAATAATAATAATAATAATAATAATAACAATAATATATAAAGAAGAAAATGTTGTAGATCCTCTTACTATGTATCCACTCCCCCAGGACCTACCATCTCATGGATTGCTGTTGGTTATCACAGAAGCAGAAAAAGCACCATAGGCTCTCTCCTTTCCTGAACTAATGGGCGATAGGCTTGGGAGGATGTCAAGCCCCTTGACTGGAGAAATGGAGAAATGTCACAGCTGACTTTGCCTGCAACTTCGCTTTTAAGCTACCTTTGCCTTGGTCCACTTTGTTTACAACTGTTTCACCTGTATGGTGGTTGTCTTCTACCCCATACTAGCAGCTAACCCTCATTAATCACTTCCTGATGCTTTTATTTTATGTTATTATTGTTTGGTTTCATCACTGGACTGCAGGGCATTTCCCCTTGTGTCTGATAACTAGGGTTGTCACAATTTCGTCCTCTGCAGTTCATCTGCTTGGTGTTGTGTGTTAGTTATCTCATATTATGCCCCTGGCAGAAGGCCAGGAGTCTGATGGCCAGTGTTTGAGCAGCATTTTAATACGCAGTCAACTGCAGTTAAGATGCTTTGTTTGTTCATTTGTTTGTACAGTACAGTATTTCTTCCCTGTCTTTTCCACAGGCACAGTACACTGAGCTTTTTTTAGATAACTGTAGTTGTAGTAGATTGATCATTAGACCATGTGGCTGTAGCCACTGGAACAGCCTTGGGTATCTGTGATCAAAGACAAAATATTTTTTACACTACATGTGAATAAGATTCAGAAAACACATTTTTATTAGGATATTGGCTTAAAAGCACCCAGTGTTTGATCTAAAAGCCATTGCAAACTACAATTCTTCTTCTCAGACTAAAAGAAAAAGTAACACTTTAACCTAATTAACATTAACTTCTTAGGACCAACAACTTAGGGGTTAGGATGGATATTGGGAGTGGATTTAAAATTGATGACATGTACAAGAGATCAATTGTAATTACATTCTCATGGCCTACCATTGACTGATAAGGTTTGGAGTCATTTATCACAAAACAAATCCTGCATCAACTTCCCCCAAGATGTTACAGAAAGTTCTGAAGCAGTTTACTGAAGCTAAAAATGAAAAAGGTAAGTTCCTACCAATTATTTAAATAAAAATATCACTAAGACATTATGTAATATTTAATATGTTTACATTTTGAGGAATTGTACACCTCTCCATAACCACAGGTTTAGTAGTGGTTCTTGGACTTTCCATGCATATATCATATTTCTATGTAGTGAGAGGTCTGTTATGTTTTTCATGTGGGTTGCAGGAAAAGCCACTGAGCAAACCACAAGGCTTTGTTATTTTGCCCTCCAACAGGTACTCAGTTTCCACTAAGACATTAAGTGTACAGCTCTGCATAATGTTGTCAAGGTCACCCCCAAGGCCAAAGCTGTGGTTAGCTTCTGTCGTCGTCTTTCACACCCTCGGGTCAAATCAAAATGTGCCGGCGCTGCGGTGGGCAGACTGTGGGCCAGTCAGCACGGGCAGGAGGAGTGTGGAGGATCGGCCTGCCTTGCCTCTCTCGCCCGCTTGTTTGCAGCGTAATCATTAAGTGTGTTGCTGAATGTGATCCCGGACACTGTGCTGAGCTTGCAGACCGTTTAATTACACACTCTCCTGAGCATGTCATTCCCATACCCACACAGCCAAGCTGCCCTTTAAAGTGAGGACTGCCCGTGCCTTATCTTCTCTACCACCACATAAGCCAACAGGCATGCATGTGTGTGTGTGTGTGTGTGTGTGTGCTTTTGTGTTGTGTGTGTATGAGTGAGTCATAAGGTGGACTGTCCTTTCCCAAGGGCCTCCCCTGGCCTGAAGTTACCAAAACACACTGGGACACTTCTGCACAGAGCATCCAACCTATCCATTACATCATATCTACAGCAAGAATAAGTTGCAGTAACATGTTTTGTAACATTTTTAGTATTAAATATATGCCAACACTTCAGACCAGAACTGTTAGATTACATTAAAAATGATCACTTAATTCAGTAAGAATTTAACTTGTTGTTGAAATATTGTGCCAGTACACTAATAATAATAATAATAATAATAATAATAATAATAATAAGACGAAGAAGAAGAAGAAGAATCTTCACTTGTATAGCACATACATACAAGATGCAGTTTAAAGTGCTTTACAGTTTGGCAAGAACACCACAAGACAACATTTCTTGCAGTCCAGTGGCGCCAGAGCGGACGAATAAAGTAACGAAATGACGTAATGACGCAATTCCCCGTTAATGCGGGCTTTTGCATTATGCAATAATGCAATGTCACAATGACGCAATGCCCTGTTTATGCGGGCTCTTGCGTGGGGTAATAGTGCAATGTCACAACGACTCAATGCCCAGTTGATGCGGGCTCTTGCGTGAACACAGGGGAAACAGTCTTTGTAAACCAGAGGCACTAGAACGACGCAATGACCTGTTGATGCGGGCTCCTGCGTGAACACAGGTCAACAGTCTTTGTAATCCAGAGGCACTAGAACTACGCAATGCCCCACTGATGCTGGCTGTTGTGTGAACACAGGTCAATAGTCCTTACAATTCAGAGGCGCTAGAACAAGGGAAGTTCATTGAGGTGCAGTCGGGTTGTTAGGGAGCAACAGGGGTGAGGAAAAACTCCCTGTTTGTTTGATTTGTGTGAATTCAAAGAAGAAACCTCAGCTGTCAGTGAGACAAACTCCCTGTTTTTCTAGGAAGAAACCTCAGGCAGAACCACATCCCCCAGGGGAGCCCATCTGCTGGGGCTGGTAACAGGAAGTCTCTGACTGTCTGAAGGGCCTTTGATCCAAGCAGTTGGTACAAGTGGACAACTTACTTATCATGATGGGTTTTATTTAAATTCTAATGGTTTAACTTTTTACTCATTTAAAATGTTTTCTTGTGATATTCAGAATCTTTGTAGCTGTGCTCTGGATGAGCTATTGCCTACACCTATTCAGTGGATGCTTTTCTCCAAAGCAACCAGGAACAGTCATAAAGCAGAGTCCATGTTGAGCATGTTTGTGTTTTTTTACCATGAGATAAGATGTAAAGATAAGGTAAGGCTCTCAAAAGGCACGAGTCCTCGTGAGGTGATTAAAAATAGAGAGGGATGGCCCTGTTTTCATAAGGTTTGGTGTTGCCTGTTTCACTACTGCAGAACCACAAACACAAGCAGCCTGGATTGACACTGCTTTGTGTAAGGATGGCAATCCCAGACAGGGTTTCTTTAAGAAATGCAGTGGCCAAAAAGTAATATAAGCCTGCATGGTTGACTTCCAGTTGATGGTTGCAGACTCAGAAGTCACACTGTAGACTTCCATTAGTCACTTCAATATCATTCAGCCATCCATGGGTAGCTGGTTGAAGTTGATGTACACCATGTTCTGAAACATCTGTATGGGTTTTATTGTGCGTGTTAAGAGACTTAGCATGACTGAGAAACAGATGGCTTCTGTAAGTTAAACAATCTTAAAGACAGTAGTTTTATTTTAAGAGAGGAGTCAGTGTCTCATAAATAATTTGCACTTTAAGGTAATTAATTAATATAGGAAATAGGACGATGTCTTACAAGAAAAATCAGCTATTCTTAAATCTGTACACATCTAGACATTAGTAGGCTTATGGACTACCTGCTGTCATGTCATTTAATTAGTCATAAAGTCTCTAAATCATTTTTGTCAGTATGAAAAGAAACGTAATAGGCATCGATGACTGGATCAATTACAAGAACGAGTTCATTAGCAGCTACCCAGCCGACCCCCTATGACTTATAAAGCATTGCATGGTGAATCAAACGGAATCATTTATGTCTTTTTCTTTGTAAAATAATAGGCAGGTAGTCACATGAAGGAGCTTAAACTTTAAGGAACTTCTACCAGACCTGACCAGAAGTTATATTTGAACATGATTACTTGAATACTGACTGACAATATGACATATTTACATGACATAATTCATTATTTGTTAAATTCTTAAATGTCTGTTAATAGAAGCAACTAAAATTGTTTATTTTCCTGTTTATTTGTTTCATGACAGTTTCTACCAGCAGCGGATTCTCTGCCATTTATATGTTACAATGCAACCGTATTACAAAGTTTGTATATAACATGCCAACATACATATTAACAAACATATTCTCTGTCTGCTTTGAAGCATTTGTCACTGTCGCATTTCATCCCAAAATTCTGACACCTTTAATGAAAAAGTTTGTGGTTGCAAAAGGCACTAAACCTGTTGGGATCAAGCAAGTCACACACTTCCTAGGGCCAATAATTTTAATGCATGATTAATTAGTTCTCTCATATGACGATTTCTGATTTTTTATATCATAACAATAAAAAATGGCAAGCGGCTACTGGCTTTAACCCCCTGTTGTGCTGATTTCTCTGTCTGGTATGTTTCTGTTGTGTGCAGTGTTATTAACTAGTCAACGCTAAATCAGAGCAGCAGCGCAGGCTAAGCAGCGGGGGAGAGCAGAGAAAGAGCACAAAGGGAAACAGATGAAAGGACATGACCACAGCATGTAAATACCTTTATCCCGTTATCCAGATGCCTTCTTCCTGTGTGCTACTACAGGCCATGTGATAAGACAGAAGGCGAGGAGGTGGGTGCAATGTTCACATTCCTCCAAGCCATTGTTCTTATCTTAGCTTAAAATTGTTGAATATTCAGCAATATACAAGAAGTATCAGTTGTTTTTTTTCCTCATTTGTATCGAGACAGAATTCACTACCACAAACTGTACACTGGTTTGCACAGAGTATGCCTGAAACATGCACATACACAGGTGAGCAAATGCCTTTACCAGTCTAAATTTGGAGTCGCAATACATTATGCCACCACGTGCAACGTTTTCTCATCTAGAGGATGTGGCAATTTGGTTCCACACAACTGCTGCAATGGAAGATATGTGAATGCAATTTTCCCAGTAGGCTAAAATAAAAGATGCATTTTACATTAGATTAGGGGCCAACAAGCTCTTCGTCATGTAAAACATTGCTTACAGCAAAATGTTACATGTCGAATATGTCTGCACTGATCAGGTAAGTGCATTGTTACAAATGAGGACCAGCAAGACAAGAATACATGTAAACTACAGCTCAGAACAGCACAGACAATCGTGGTCTCTGATGTTTACAAAAGCATTGTGACAGCAGAGACAACACTTTTTAGTAGTCATCTCACTCCAGGCCTTTTGTAAAATACACAAATGCTTCACCTTCATACCTCAAACCTTCATACCTTGTACTGTTACCCCCTTAAAATTTATATTACCTGCATTAATTCTACACTCATTCAAATGCAGTGATGGCATAGCAAAACAAAAGAGTTTTTACAAATATTCTCGACAAGGAGTGCAAGGAAGAGATGGTGGCTGACTTGAAAACCAGTGGGGATCTTAATGAAAACACATGCTGTTCATAGTTCATAATTCTCTTTATTGTTGTTGTGAAAAGTTCAAGCACAGGTATGGTGTGTGAGTGAATAAACAGACTGTATGGGAGGAAGGTGTGTAGGAATGATGATAGGATTGTATGGTTCTAAATGGGAAACAAAACAAGTGTACCAATTAGCTCCATGACACAATCAGCCAGACAAAAAGACATTGCAAGGAGAAATCAGAAGAGAAAACCATTGCCCACATCACATCAGTTACCTTGCACAAAATTCATAGACGCACATAGATCAGACATCAAACAATTGAAACATACAAAGGCATAACCATTAGCTCTCTGAAAGCAGCACTGTTAGCAGGAAACAAACAAATATTTAAGCATGCATTTAAGTGTGCATTACAATCCACTGAAGTTTACAAGTGGCATTATTATGCATCAGTCTAAGCACAAACAAAGGCACAACAAAGGAAAGCACTTACTTAGTTCAGTAGCACAGTAGCAAAAGCAGGAGTAAAGATAACATGCCGCGTCTCCAGTGAAGTTCTCCGTGACGCAAAAACAGTGTCTGTGGGCACAGGTGTGCTTAATGAGCTATGTGGCTGGAAGGGGCTGATTGGGGCTAATTGGCTGGAGGTGAGGTGAGTGAAGGGGCTGGAAAGGGGGTGTGGCACACAGTGCAGCAGGGAGAACAAAACACATCCCAACAGTACTAATTAAAAAGGAAATACAAAAACTCATAGGCAAAACTATTCGGACCCTTTATTAAGTGTTAAGATGACAGGCCTCTGACCGTGATCACAGGACTGTCTTCTCAGTAATGAACCAGCTTTCACACCTTCATTTTGAGATTTTCCACCATTCTTTGAAGATGCACTATTAGTCTGTCATTTCCAGGGCTTTCCAGAGATGTTCATTTGGGTTCACCAAGGAATGTGTTTGGGCTGGACATTGATGCATTGCACGTAGGCCACTTGTGTGTCCTGTTATTGCTGGCGGTGTGCTTGGGGTTATTGTCCCGGTGGAAGGTGAATTTTTGGGCCATCTGTGGTGCTGAGTCCTCATGTTCAGGTCCTTCTGCACAATGTCATGCTTATTGTGTTCTGCTTGGTTCTCCCTCAACCCATTTCCCATTGCTTCTGCCACTGAAAAGCACTCCTATGAGGGGTCCCACTCCACCATGCTTCCCCACTGGGCGAGTATTGGCCGGGTGATGAGCCATTCTGTTTTTGTCTTGAGATGCAACACAGTGGAAGATTTACGTGACACAAAGTCTTGGCAAATGCATATTTAGACCATGTGTCCCCAATGTGTAGATAGCAGTTGATCATGAGCTTGAAAAAGCGATTCAAACTGGCCACTTTGAAAATGTGTACAAAATGACAAAAGCTGGATTTATGTTGTTGATCTTTTCACTAGCAATCGACCAAATTCCAAGCTCAGTCTCAGAAAAACAGGTGAAAATCTCCCATTATTAATTATGCCAGTAAGGACCATACCCAAGGTGAAAAACGGATCTGCATTAATGAGACACACCCCCCTTAAAAATGTTGTGTGTGCCGTATTTCCAGCCTTTTAATTTTAGCCCTTACAGTTGAGATTTTAAAGTCTCATTTTTTTATTTATCAAAAGCATTTTAGGAAACACAGTAGTAGTAAAGATGTGAACACAGCTTACCACAGCTTACCTTGTCCATACCAATGTTAGTCCTGCTTTTTTCATTTTTGTTGAAAAGAAGACTTTTCTGAAAACTCCCACTGGGCCATTTTGTCATAAAATCCCATATAGGTCGTCACAGGAATAGTCTGATTGGGAGCCCTTCTTTGTCCTTGCAGAATATCTGCGGTCCAGCCAGAGTGACCATGTTCTTGGTCACTTCTCATAGCAGGTTTTTCATTCCCAATTGTTTGCTTGACAGTGTAACGAGAACATGTGTTGTTTTTTTTTTTTTCAAGCCTTTTTTATTTAAGAGTTATGGAGCCCACTGTGATCCTGAGTATGTAAAGTGTTTTTTTAGCTTCACTTTACTTTACTAAATCTGAGTCTTTAGTAAGTCTTTAGACAGTCCTGTCTAAAAGTCAGAGTTAAAACAAGGAGCCTGGATTATTTTGAGTACAATTGCAAAAATAAGTTAAGTATTTTTTCCACTATGTATGGGTTGATGAGTTTATACTGATGGGGAAATTATTTACAATTTTAGAAAAGGCTTTGACATAAAATCAGACTCCAAATAGGCTATATGCTGGATGGCCACAATCGCCACAGTTAACTCTTAACATTCAAGCTGTAGTACTTCCAAAAGACAAAAATCCAATTACCTTTAAACCTCATTCTGTGTAAATATTGCAAGCGCATCTAAGCACATCTGAAATTAGGAATGATAGCCTCAAAAGCCCGGTTTTAAACCGAGTTTTAGCATAGACATGAAAAATTATATATTGGTAGTCAGGGAGCTTAACTTCAGCTTTAGACGGTCAAACTGCAGACTATTATCAAAACTGTTGGCTGTGGCTGAGGGGTTGCTATGGAGACAGAATGGAAATTAGCTGCCTTGGCTTTTTTGCCAAGTGCATAAGCTGTGATGGTTGGGGTCCTCAACATGGCCATAACAGCGCTATTAACAAGGTCATATTACTTTAGCTCAACGGTTGGAAGAGTGCTTTAGAGATGGAGAGTTAAACAAATACAACTCAGACAAAAGTGTGATACTTATGTCTGTCCCAATGTCTTAAATGCTCTTTTGAAAATAATATGAAAACTTCTATTCAGTTAATAGGTCCTTGAAAATGTCCCATAGCACTACATGAAATACTCTTTGGCCTCCAAACCTACCTTTGTGACTCTGGCCTCTAAGCCATGCCAATTCCTAATTGGCTGGAATTGATTAAAATTGGTTGAAATCTTAAGGATGATATGAAAGGTGAGACTAAGCAACTGATTTTGAATGTCTCAAATAGTTAAGTTAATAAAACTAAGTTTTTTTAACCTCACAACTTTTCTAAGGGATGGTGTTTTTGGTCATTGCCAAAACATCACCCTTGACCTCGTGTATTATTTGCATACATCTCACTAACTGTGTATTGCTTTCACTGATTTTATTTAATTCCTACTGATACTGTGCTTTTGTTGTTAAAATGAGACAAAGCAATTTTCTCAGCGGATAATTGCCAAGAATTACACCATGTTCTCATGTTGGCAAAGCACTGCTACACATTGGCCTCTATACATTTTTACGTACATTTTATGTAAAATATCACTCTAAAGTTGCTATGCTTCTCACTCCCTGACATCCTGTTCAAAGCATCTCTCTCACAAGGAGCCCTGCAAAGCCACGTGTAAGTCTACTAGTCATCCTAAGTAGTTAATAGCACCTCTTTCATAAGCCTTTTGTAAAAGACACGCCACATTATAAAAAAAAACAGCAAACACTTGGTAAATGCCACTCAGCATTAAAATAATAATTTAAAAAGTGTTTTTTAAAATAATAATTTAAAAAGTGTATTTTTTAAAGTCATTGTCACAGCCTGTAGAGCAGTATGTGACTATTAGCACTGGTATTTTAAAAATCAATACCAGACATGTTGAAGTTGTTTTTGAGTAATGGGAGAGGCATTCACTACTGATCCCAGAGCAGCCTCCTGTGCTTACAGGCACGTTGCCAGACAAACAGAACCATTCCAAAAACGTTGACTTTGCAGCACCTTTCCATTTTTAAGCTTATAGTCACTGGCAAATGTAGAGGCATCTAACACAGCTGAGAAAGGTGGGCACCATCACAGGCTAACTAAACAAATAAATAAATACAAATTTTGAACACATGTTGAGTGCTAAATAATGCATGTAGTTATCTGACCACAGGGAGTTATTAGAGCCAGGATCGCCGCCAACCAGCAAGCTTCTTGTCTCCCTTGCCTTCTCTTCGGTTCCTCATAAATCACAACTGAAATCTGATCATCCCAATGGCCTTTCCATTATTTAAACCTCTACGGGTCAAAACAGGTCAATTTGGCGCAAAGTAATTTTACAATGTCCTTGTACAAAAAAAAAAAAAAGAAGAAAAAAACAGAAATCCAGCGCTGACATACTGTAGCAAGCCTAGTGTGCTCCTGATTGAATCCCAGGGCTGAAGTGGTACACGAAACTCCAGCACTAATTACATATGTGGGTTTCAAAACTTAATATGCTCCCCATGCAAGGGGCCATGGGGGAGAGGGTGGAATATGTAACAAATGTTGGGGTGAAAAAAAAAAACATGTGGTAGGTGAAGTTTAACCTCACTTGCTGCTGCGTGAGGTAGGCTAGTGAACATGTAACACAAATGAAGTCTGGACAGTGCTCCACTCATGTTTCTCTGCAGAAATATCCTTGAGGCCCCCCCAAAACTCCAAAAGGTATATTGATGCCTGTGTTCTACAGGCCCCATTTGTCAGCCACAGGGAACAGGTTTGACTCAAAGCCATTAGAGCCTATACAACAGCACATCTGTGGTGCTATGCCTTGGCTAGCCCAGAGTGAAAGATCCCTCTTCCCCAAACTCAATACAGCTAATTTAGCAGTTAGGTCTGTAGGCGTATGATTCATGGATCTCATTGTTGCATTAGTTTTTTCCACATGTACTTAGAGGCTAACTGGATTAATTGAAATGGGGGATCTTTAAAACATTTATTAAGCTTCTCATAGTTCGTAGGTGTGCTTTCAAGTGTTCGTCGCCATAGAGTGCATTTATGTGCATTTATGTGACAGAGTGCATTTATGTCACAGAGTGCATTTATGTAATGAATGACGTCAGTGAGCTGTATAAAACACACATACTTGACTGCTCATACAGCAACATAGTGGAGAAGTGGTAACTATAATTTCAAACACTTAAACTCTTCTGTTAAAGCCACAGGGCTGAGTCCTTACTGCCTACTTGAACTAGTTCTTCGACTGGAACAGCTTATAAAAGTCACACAAAATATCTTGAAAAATGGCTATTCAAAGAAGCAACTGCTTATGTACTGTTCATTTATAAGTTATCATGGTGAAATTTGTAGCGGTAGGGTTTACTGGTGCTTTTGTCAAAGACATCGGGGGTAGTTGATGTCCAGCTAAGAAAAAGTTATCCCACTCCCAAACAGTTGTTTTAAAATCTAATCCAGTATGCCAAGGAAACATGCTGGAGTAAAACACAGGATTGTGCTTGCTTCTATAGTACCTTTAATAACTATTCAGCTCTCGCTCCAGTATTTCATTCCGGAGGGGTTGTTTGGGGAACTACGAGGAACCATGGGTGATTTCAGTCACTTCTCATGTCTTTTCAACATTCTGTCTCCTCTGTCCAGGGCTTCAAATTCTGTTCTTTCCACTTGTCTCCTCTCTGAGTGAGCAGAAAAGTAAGAAATTGTTTTGTAGGAAGAGGCGTGGTGCACCTTCCCCACAGGGTATTCTTTGCTGTTTGTGAGCTTTCAGGTTAGACAAGCTGAAATCAGGGGTAATTTTTCTGTTGGCATGACTTCGGGTTCACTGAGCTGGATCTCCCAGTGGACGATCTGACAAGCTAGCTGAATGTCTTCTTGTTCCCCTGCCTGTCTTGCAGGCCCTTTTGTTTTTATTTAGATCACTAAATTAATGCCTGCTTCATAGGCCTGTCAAATTGCAAATATTTCCCTGTCAAGTCCCTTTGAGTTTCTCAGCATCAAACAGAGGGTTCTATCCTGAGCAGTGATGAGAGGAGGTGAGGGGAGGGAGAAGGTGAGAGGGCTAAAAATGGTGGCATATCCACAGCTCATGCACAGGCAGATTCATTTCCCTCATTTACTGATACTGTAATGGCATGTAAATCAATTGTACTTTAATTGTTTGCTCACAGCTGTCATTAAAATGAAGAAATAATGGTTTTAATTTTATAATGATTTATGCATCCAATTATAAATTTCAAATTTTAAAATTCTCAGCTGGAGTAGATACACTATCATTACTACTAAGAACATGGTGTCTGTGTTGCTCTTAAATAAAAGTAAGAACAAAGCTTTACTGAGTATAACTGCCGATAATCTTGAATAAAACACATGCATAAAAGTAATGTAGAAATGAAAGATTATTAAGCATAGTATCAAAGGTATAACTCTATAATAAGTGACAGTGTCTTGGAGTTATTACATTGTCTTTTTTTCCCCTCACCATGAAAGGACATCTAATAAACGTCACAGAGATTAATAATGAGGAGTCATGCTTCAATTTCAAACCCATTTTAAGCAGTGCTTGGCGCCGCTTCAATGCCCATTACTCTGTGTCACATACACAGACAGCCCATATATCCAGGTACAACACACTAACCACTCTACAAATGAATCTGGTTATGGAAAAATGATAGTTCCTGGACAGTTCCTTTCGCAAAACTCATTCTGAACCGCCAGTGTGGTTTCATGCACCACACGGTGACATCTACTGTGCTGTTTTCATCTGGCCTCTCCAATTGATGTTTTTATTCCTCAGCATGCAAACCACATGGGCTGGCTTGTACTCAACCTCTGCCTTTATTCGAACCTTATCGAGACAAAACATAAGACTGTCACATAAGACTGTCACATTTGTATGTGCAGATTAGTTTACAGTGGAGCAGTCTGGCTAAAAAAAGAGCGCCATCCAGAAGGCCCTGCATCCTTCGTTCCTCCCCAGAGTTCAAGCTGCCTTTTCAGCAGGACTCACAGTGGCAAGCACAAACACAGAGAGCCAAGCTGATCACACCATTCTCAGAATTGCATTACAATGTGAGATCACTTTAGCACTCCAGAGGATTATTGTGGCCCCAGCCAAATGTGGCAGGCAGATAACATTTTAATACACTTCTCTCTTTTTGTCTCTGTCAGTCTTCTTCTCCTGACTGACCGCCCCCCAACCCACCCAGAGGCCCTGCAAAAAAACAAACAAACAAAAAAAATGTCTAAGCCGGGACCTTGGGAAGGGGGGTCTTTTCTGCAGTTTGTGTGGCTAGGCAGAGATAAACATTTTTCTCTGCGTTTTGCTGAAGATTTGGGGAAGCCCAAACTCAGCCTCGATCTGCAACTCCAGCTAAGTGTCAACATATACCCTGTGCTGATGATAAGCACCACTATCATTGCTACCTGGAAAAGAATTGTTGGTGAAATTTGTCAAAGACAGCAATAAAGTATGAGACTTTTAAAGATATGACACCTTCGTGTCATCTGATCACCCTGCATTTCCTGCTAAAGCCTGATGAACACTTTGAAATGTTGCCTGAAACATCAGATTTAGATACTAATAATATGTCATACTACTAGCTGACATGCCAATTTAAGAAAGGATTGTTCACCCTGTATACATTTTTTAAATGTTGAATGGTCAGCATTGTGATATTCCATTTCCCTTATCTGCATTATAAATCCACTATTGGTAAACAAACACTGAATAAATGAGATTTGAAAGCCAAATCACTCACATGTGCAACTGGCTCTAAAACCAAAAACGTATCCTCAGATTACCCCGAGTTCAAGCAGACTCACAAATAAGCAGAGTGCCTTGCACAGCACATCTGAGGCAGGAAATGTTGCATTCGGGCTAGGACACTTTCAGGTGTACATGATATGCAGGTGTCAGGAATGAAGCCGTTTTACATGATATGGAAATAAGACTGAAGGTGGAAGGAACAGGGGAAGAAGAAGCAGCCCACACAGTTGCCAGGCGTCAGTCGACCAGTGATGCACACAGTGCATTCATCCGCCTTTCACAGAGCTTTCAAACCAAAAGACAGTCATCCGACTGTCATTAGTTTTCTCCCCTGCAATTTCTGAAACACTCCCTGTCTATTAAATGGATTCCTACTGCTAAAACAAAGCTAAATAGAAATGCTGATGCCAGGATAAAAAAATGAAACTGTGCAAAGTGAGCTGGTGTGTGCGGAAGGGAGCAATACATTTACCTCGAGAGTTATTGCTCAACTGCAACAAAAGACTTTAATTTCCCTCTGGCTGTGTGGGGAGTTTTCTTTTGTTTTGATGGATCGGCATCTCAGAAGCGACGGGACCATACTTTAATAATTAATAATGGAAAATGCATCAAATAATTGCTGCCATGTGTCATCTTAAATGCTGTGTTCTCCAACATTGACTTGGCCTTCTGCAGTTTCACAATAGGGCCCTTATTCCCAGAGAGTGCCTAACAAAGAGTTGACTAAGCACAAAAACATTAAAGGGGTGCTGTGGTCCCGGCTTGTTCACACTAACATTGATATGCATAAAATGCAGTGAAGGAAGGGTGGAGGACTACACTGCTTCAGGGACTTTCTGAAAAGTTGCACTGAACAGACTGTACTAGCAACTCCATACTTCATGAATGTAAAAAAGTGTGCACTGCATTTTGGTGCTATTACAGTATACTAAATGTGCAGTTTGTAGTTCAATGCACACTTGCATTGTTGTTTTATCTTCCACTGTAGAGTAATTAGCTTTCCGTTAAGGAAAAAAAAATTCAGATTACAAACTTTCCCAAGCGATCAGTCAATTAACCTATTAATAAGATGCTGATATATTTTAATGGGGAAAGTGAAACTGTGAAATCCAAAAAAAAGAAAAAAAATATCTGATGTTGGGGGGGGTTGATGTCTAAAACCCTCTCGACCTTTCTCTCAGCCCATTAAAAGCGACTGCCAGCACCTGCCTGGTAATTAATGTGCAAATGTGACTGTGTCCACCACCCGCCCCCTCCACTCAACCGCAGACTACGCCAGCTCTTTTCTTCCCCTCCCTCACTTTCTCTCAATTAGTCCGGAGCCTCTAATGGAGATTCTCATTATGGGGAGCAAATTGGTTTTAAATTCCAAGTCCATCAAAGGCTAAGTAATCTTGAGCCTGTACAAGAATGCGAAAGCCGCCTCTTTGTGTTGTCCTCAGAAATCCTGTCTGTCGTGTCTTTGATGCAGGTTCGTGAATTCATTCACTTAGGCTCGAGATGGACAGAATAGTAATAAGTGAGAGGTGTGGTGCGTGAGAAACACCTTACTCTGTGGTAAAGACAGGCAAATAGAAAACATTACTAAAGTGTATGCTAACACAAACATCATTTTTTATTGTGACGGTACATTATTAGCATCTCTTGAAATGAGGATTCTTGTTGTTTTATCCACAGACACTTTAAAAAACCAAGAGCATCACCCTTGAAAAGCTGTGATGCTAATTCGTGTGTTGCTAATTCACGTGGTGCTAATTCATGTGTTACTGCACCCTGTGTTTCTCTTGGCACCCTGAGACAAGCTAAGTGCTTGTGAGCCAAGAATGCCAGGTTGTGCTCTTCTTTAGACAAGACCAAGGGCGGCGATGAACCTTTGCTCCAGAGATGCTTAGTTATGTTTAGAGAGATTCTTCAATATGAAGGGACACATCAGCAATGGTAAGATGCCTTGCCCATATTTTAAGCTTTAGTTTGAATTCTGAAAAGTGGTTGTGTAGCCACATACAAGGATACAAGGAGTTTTATTTGTCACGTACATAGACATACTGGGTAGTAGGACATGCAGTGAAACTGATGATCACATACTTTCATCTATATAATATCATCCATCATTATTTGTTAAAATGCTTTCTTAAATATCATAGTAAATTGTTTAAAAAACAGTACTTATTTCAGATAGCAGCACTTATTTCTGGTGGCATATTCTCCTCTTTCTCTTCAGAGGGTGTTTTTCTTCACAGGCTGGATCAGTGTCAGAGCTTAAATACTTGTACATACTGGTACATATACCAATTGTGTCTTTTCTTTTCTTCAATTAAACACATTGTAAAAAAAAAGAAAACATCGCAAATGACTTTGATCAGCCCTTATAAGCATGAAATGACAAAGGTCTTTAAATGCCCTTGGCCAGGGTAGCTGTATTACCTGAATCTCAAGTAACCCACATTAAATAACTAGTTTAGGGAGCCAGGTTTGGCGGTGAGACTAATGACTAAGAAGTAAGCTAATGCTAACCCTAATGTCAGAACTGGTTAGTGTTCACATCAAGCCTCACAGGCTATTATGTAAGAGCTGGTCTGATCTGCTTCTGCACTGTCCTGATAAGACCTTGTTTGTTCCAGAGCTCCAGTCTTATTGGCGGGCACTGTTTGCCAGAAGACTGCAGCCAGTCAGCGAATGTCTGGAGGAGCCCCTCTGGACTGACTTGTGCGGCACGTCCCGTTCTGACAGTACAAATGGCACATTTGAATATTGTGGCTTTTTCAAGGACTCGTGAAGCAGAACGCTCACTAATAAACCTGAACCAAAGCTACCCATATCCGAAAATATGTGTGTGGAATCGACAATAATCCTCAATAACCTCAACAAGCGCAGAATATAAATGTGAAGGCAAAAAATAAACGTAGGAACAAGTCCTAAAGTTCCTGGCCCAAAAGCCCCTCCTTGATGAACTAAGAGATGTGTGTAATTAATTAAATGATTTACATATCAAAACATTAATTTCTCCATGATAATGGACGGAACTTGGGCCAAGTCCCTGGGAAAAGTACCTTGAATGAAAAGGAGCCTGAAATGATTACACTTTTTTTAGAAGGGGGGGGGGGGGGGGGCTGGCTATCAGTTCTCTTCATCAGATGAATTTACCAGTCACTATTGCACTGTAATGAGAGCCATTACAAAATGAAAAACCATCTACTTTGCATGTATGAGATGATGAGATTCCTGCAGTGAAACTGATAATATCATGCAGAATTTGCAGACTGCAGTTTTTGAAACTGTGAAAAGCTAAATGTCAGGACCTCGACTCCATGCTTGCCTTTAATCATTAGAGCTGTGTGATCTGAAGCAAGCAGGAAGAAGGGTTAGGATTATTTAATAATGTATTTTTTCATGTAAATTCTGCTGTTTTAACATGTATACTCTGTATATATATATGTGTGTTCCGCTGTGTTTAGTTAGTATAGTTATGTATCTTCTATGGAATTTGAGAGACAGTTATAAATCCGATAAAAATAATACTGGTGGACAGCAAACCCTCTCTCCCTCAGAAATAGCATCTCAGTGAATAAAAAAAAACTTTGTCATGTACAGGGCAGTTCTCATATGGCCAAAATGTGTTCCATAATGGTGTTGAAATGTTTATTTTTGTGGTGTGACTCTAGTTTAAATGTCAGTGATGTTTGAAACTATTGTCGAATATGTTTGAACATTGTTGCAGCAGATGCTAACTGCTGGCCATGGCTGCAGGTGAAGTACAAAGAGGAATTGTTTGTGTTATTATGTGCATCGAGATCAATGCATTAAACCTTAGGCAGGCTCAATTGATGTCGAAGACTCATGTCTCTGATTCTGCGCTCAGGATGGAAGGCTGCTGATTAGAGGAGACAAGGCTAGACGTGAACTTTCTGAGGTGGAAGATCTCAGTGTTCCGTCATCAAAGGCAGCAGGAAATGTAGACATGTATCCTGTAGGAGTTCCTGTCTGGGAGCAGACTGGGCTGGACTTCCCCAAGTAACTTTGATCTGACGTGCACTGTAAGCACTGGGGACATGTTAGCCTGCATCATGCAAATATTGTGGGGTGAGGATATCTTTCAGTTTGAGGTCTGCAGGAGGCAGTACCATTCTGGAGAGGCTAAAAGTAAAAGTCACCCACACCGTAATTATAGCACAGCTGTGATTAGCTCTTTGTCTTTCCATCCTGTTGCAGTATTTGATGGATTTGATGGATGATGGATTTACTACAATTCAAACTACTAAAACATTCTAGGGGAATATTGTTGGATTTTTTTTGTGTTAAGAGACATTTTTATAATATGTCCATCTACAGGAATAACCTAATTAAGCTATAACATCGCATATTATTTAATATGGATGGCCAGTATCCATATAACAAATCAGCAAAATATGATCAGATCAGTAATCCCATACTTACACGCATCAGAGCCCATCAGTGCATCATCCATCACCACCACAACCCTTTGAATGTTAGAGTAGTCTCTCAGGTGTCAACATTCACTTAACTATAATTGAAAATACATAACAGCGCTGCTGATTGCACTGACGCTGACTGTGCCCTCACAATGCAGTTCTTAAAACTCACGGTGTAGTGTCAGTACAATCCGTTTCAAGTGTTTACAAACGACTTATAGCAAGAGCTTATGTTACATTTGAAAGCAGTAAAGTCAGACTATAAAGCCATGCCATATCATATTTGAACCCAATTTCTCCTCATTTAAAAAACCTTCAACTGTATTAAAGCCTCCACCGTAACAGTAGTCAGCTTCAGAAATGGCTTATGGGTTATTTGGGGAGGTTGTAGGTGGTTAGCAAAGGTTCATTTTCAATCACACATATGCTTTTTGTCTTGTGTATGGTAAAGGGACAATACAGTGCTTAAAAGCCCATGCTACTGGGTTTAAAACTTGATTATCTGCATTTAGGCTTTTGTGTAAGTAACCCACAAATGGTATTACTGACTATACAAAAGAGGGCTTTTTAAAGGTCTTATGGCAAACTTCATTCAACCATGCTCACTGAACAGCATACAGCACTAAGTTATGCAACTGCAGTATTCTTACCCTGATACACAGTATATCTGCCAGGATCATGAACTGTGCTCCTGACATATGCTTCACTGCATCTGTCCTGCCAAGCCACAGCATGAAAATATGCGCTAGTCTAGATTGTTGTTTTTTTTTTTTGCATGCAGAGTATCGTAGGCTGAGAAATGCTGATCAGTAACTGGCTGCCAATCACGACTGCACACAGACAGTGTAGTCGAGACAGATATATCTGTATGGATACGCGATAAACACTGACAGACTTGAATATCTTGGTGGGGTGGTCTGTGAAATGGTTCAGAGGCAGTTCAGAGATGGTTTGCTCTGTCTGAGTTTTCTGAGAGGAATCATAACCCTCCCATAATATGTTTTACTGGCCAGGATGGTATGGCCATTGGCCGGGGGACAGTAAATCATCTATAGATAATCAAGCAGAAGGTCTGCCTATTCCCTGTGCAGCCACTTCCAATCTCTGTTGTGCCTTTCAGTCAGATAGGGATGGGTTCTGTTCAGGCCCGTTGAGAGCAGCCAAGTAGGCCACAGATTAATTCAGGTGATTTGTGATTACTCCACTCCCTATCCTGGGACTTTTTGGCACAAAGTTTTTACACCATTTATTATGACTAACTTCAACTTTTCATTTTGGCTGTCACAGACCAGTAGGTTCACTTTCTTCTGTATATCACTCAGGACCTTGGACAGGTGATCAGTAGTAATGCAAAACATAATATAATATAATATAATATAATATAATATAATATAATATAATATAATATAATATAATATAATATAATATAATATAATATAACATAACATAATATAATATAACATAACATAACATAACATAACATAACATAACATAACATAACATAACATAACATAATATTACAGTAGACAAGTCAGAAATAATCTTGAAGTCATATGTTGATTATATGTTGACTCATGTTGAGATGATCAAGAAACCGGTCCTTGTGATATGATGTGAATACCTAGCTCACTGGTTTCACAGGCTACATGCCGAGTAAACGCAACATGATTATATAAAGCTCAGAAGAGGCAAGGCACTGACATTTGCCCATCTGAAGGCTTCCAGCCTGCTCTCAGTCATGTCAGACACGTCGTTGACTGATATGTCATAGAGGGATGAAGGAAAGTCTTTATGTATAATTTATTGTCAGAGATAGAGAGCTGTGGGAATGGACTGTTTCAAGAGCTGGCAGGGTCAGAGGCTTTCCTCTCTTCCTCACCAGTGATGTGGTTCAGAAGGCAGACCAAAGGTTTCCTATTATGTCTGAGAGAGACTGATGTGAATGTAAGCATCATTGTGGACTTTGATTGCACCTCAAAGTGCAGTAAACAGCTTCTGTTCTTTCATGCACACTATTGTTTTCTTTTGCATGTTGTTACATTTTGCCAGTGTAGATTTCAGGGTTTTTTTTTACTACAAGCTAAATCCTGCACAAAAAAAAAAAAAAAAAAATATCTGAATGCTTAATGTTTTAAAAAAGAGATAAATAATTATTATATTATTATACCAACATATTTGGTATAATAAAATATGGTGATGCCTATTTCACCACACATACATCATGGCACATATTTTAAATTGGACCAATGTCCTTAAATATGTTTGAATTAAGTTACATTATTGGAATATGCATTACATTGCATGTGTGTGTGTGTGTGTGTGTGTGTGTGTGTGTGTGTGTGCGCGCGCGCGTCCGTGTGTGTGTGTGTGAGTGCGCATGTGTGTGTTTGTGTGGTGTCAGTCTGTGAGGGAATGCACCTGTCCGACCACCTCTCAGGGTATAGCCTCTGCTGTATGGCGCCATTGGGGACTGGGCCCCTGCTCTGTCAATCTCAATTAGGGTAGGAGTCTGAGCAAACCTCATCTGCATGTTTGCCAGCTCCCCACGGCAAGCCTTCAACATGGCTTGATGTGACTCAGGCGCCAGGAGGGAAAGACGGCAAGGTAAACAAGTCTGGCAGCAGGAGTGGTGGCTAATGGAAGGTGATGTGCTGTGTGTTTTCCTACTGTATCCAGTGTGCATGTGACAGAGAGATCGGGCAGAATAATGTGATATCATCAGCTTTTCTTTTTTTAAAGGGGGTTATTGTCATGTGGGTGAGCTGTGTATTTATCTGATTTATTTACTTGTTTATGTCAAAAATCAGCCAAAAACAAAATGTTCTAAAATGTTTTTTTTTAATTTATAAATGAAAATAAAATGCATTAGTCTACCAGCACACAAAACACACGCACGCACGCACGCACGCACACACACACACACACACACACACACACACACACACACACACACACACACACACACACACAAACACACACACACACACACACACACACACACAAACACACACACACACTAATTACATGTCCACCTTGAAAGATGGACAAAACCGGTTATTTTTATGTGGGTTGTCAAGCAGATCATGCCCTCATGGAATGAAAGAGAATTGCAGAACATCCCCTGAACAGAAAGACTCAAGTAACATTCCTAGCATAACTAGCATTTCTCAGCACACAATGAACACAGTTCATGATCCATGAGAAGAGAGCCCTTGAGATTAGATCTGCACAGGAACTACCGTTAGCCCATCATTTAATTGGAGCATCTGTGAGTGGCAAAGGATGCTGTTTTAAAACTATGTTGCCCCTCTCCCACTCTGCTGTACGCTCTGATATCCCAGCTTTGCATATGCTGTGACACCGCCATGCAGACACCCAGCTTAGTGCAAGTGTTTGCCACTGCAGGCCAAAGGTAAATATGCCATGGCTAATATGGTTACACAGAACCTCAGCACTGCCACAGTGCAGTAAATCAGCTATTGTTTACTTTTTATGTCATAGCAGTGGGCTAATGGGAGGCATAAATTTCATGCTATGGCACTCTGTGACAATTTTATGCACAGAGGCAAAAGAGTGTCACTATCCATACTTTAATTACTGCTACATGGGGAATCTGATGTGGCAACTGGGTGACTCAATCTATTTGCGTAACTGTTACGAGATGGATTGATTGTGAGGGAGCAGAGAGGAGAGAGAAACCAAATGAGGGGAAGACAGAGAGACTGCCAATGTTCGGTCCCGTGCACACATATTAGGCTCGTTACTACCACCCTTTTGGCACTGGTAATCCCAGTTATAAATCCTACAGAGGCCACATTTGAAGGCTGACAAACAGGCCCGCAGCAGGCCATTTCCAGAAGCCTATTCAGAAACAATGGGGCAGTGATTGGCCCCATTTACCATTAAGAGCACCAGTGCGCTGGAGCGAGGCAGAGGGAAAGATGTAAGTAAGTGACACACAGCACTGAAGTCAATATATATTTGCCACGCACACTAATGAAGGACTCGTTTTGACCTACTGATTGAGAGGCAATCAGAATGCATTGTGCAAGCGTGTTTGCCCCCATTTGTTCCAGGCTTATTTGGTCCAAGGAGACAAAGAGGTGGATTGATAAGTAGACAAATAGGTAGATCTGGGTAGAGTGCAAATAAATGAATTGAGAAATGGATAAACCCTGACAAAAGAAAGAAGTGATTTGACTTGGTGTAATGCCACTTACAACTGTACAAATCGGTCTAAACGAAAGGGGCAGTGGACTTGCTGTTCACTGCCTCCTCACTTCTGTTTGGTGGATCCTTTTGTGTAGTAGGCAGGTGGTGCCAGGCGCTGTGCGTGGTGTGCACGCTGAAGTAATCATGCCAATAAGCAAACCACAGAATGATCTCCTGTCAGGACGTCTTTCACCATCACAGGGTCTCACGCCGCTTGAAGCAGTCAGGTTTGGAATACACGTAGAATCAGTGATGGAGGAGAGAGAGAGTGTGTATGGCAAGTGCATATCTCTGCTACACCACCCATGCAAATTACAAACATGATGCGATATTGAAATTGACAGACAGATCATCTAAGTAACGCAGAGTACTGAAACTCACTGCTTCTTTTGCATATTTTACCATAACATGACTGTGTATTAAAAAGAAAATCGCTTCAAGCTTGTCTTTTTGAAATGTTAAAAAAAAAAAGTTTTATTCAGTTGTGCCATAAAGCCTTTGATACTTTTTTAAGTTCATGAGCCCCATTCTGGTTCAGTTACTTATTGAACTTGCCATGTAAAGAAGACTATAGTAGTGGGTTTGTAATACACATCCTAAACCAAAAATTATTCTGCACAGCCATGGTGAAGACATGTTTTTTTAAATGTGTTTAGGAAAATGTGACAATATAATGACTTGTTACTACCAAGATACATGTGTTATACACATATATTGTAAGTATTGTATTTTAACATTTACCTATACCCATTAGCCAACACAATGGCATGCAAAGGCAAAGACGTACAGAGCAATATGGGTAGTCCAAAACAAATAAGTAGAAAATGTTGACGAATGTCTCATTGACTTTGAATGGGCAAATATTTTTGTTTATCTCCCTTAACAATGGTATTCTCTTTTCTGATTGGCTGATGAGATGGGCATTAACTGTCTATAACTGGCTACCTTTCAAATTTGAATCAATTCCATATTTATACACCTATTAATGGTAACCAGAACAACTCCAGCAGTACAATTTATGGTTAAATTTAATGAGTCATTAGTTAAATGACTGTATATTGTATGCTCTACTTTTCCCTAACGGACGTTATGAAGTAGCAAATCAGTTATTTTGGTATTTTACTCACAGTTTATCTTAAATATGAAGGTAATTCTGGATTAAAATGTTTCCAAGATGCAAAAGGAAGATAAGCAGGATAACGGCCTTTGAGGTGACCGGTTTCGTGGAAATAATGACTCGGTGGAGGGAACTCCACTCCGCTTCACGTCACAGAGATCTTTGCCTCCACCTCACAATTATTTCCACAAAACAGGTCACCTCGGCAGCCGTTATTCCTTACATAATGACCACTGAAAATGTATAATGACAGTTATCAATGGCAACAGGTTTTATGCTTCTTTCATATCACCCCACAAGTAGTCCGTTCACCTATCGTAATGGGATTTTAACAATATAAGCTGAAACAAGTTATTTAGCAGCTGAACACTTTGATACGCAACACCTGAACATTTTTTTCCTAGATGATAAGACTATTACTATGACTATTTTTAGCAGCAGAAGTGAAGTGGCAGCAACAACATGTTTAAAATATGATAGAAGTTGGAAGTTTCTAACTTTCTATTATTGGTGTTTGGCAAGCAGCTGTATAGTAAGCAGGATAATATTCTGCGAGGTGGTCGTTCTTGTGGAATCCTCATCCTCTGTTTTGCGCCAGGGTCCTGAATGACTTATTGGCTGGATGGCTTATTCCATGAGAATGACCGCCTTGCAGAACATTATCCCTTACACAATACATCTAACTGATGTAATTTTAGAATGTCTGCTACGGTGCTGCTGGGTGCGGTATTCTAAAGTTTTTCAGAAGCATTCACTAACTGTCATGAATACTTGAAGGAACATTGTGAGTCATCTCAATGGAACGTACACTTATGGGACACTTCCCTGGCTCGATTTGTAGATACCTGTACATAAAAAAACGAGTTTCAATCTTGCAGCACTCTACAATGCACACTTATGCTGCATCTCAATGCCCCGGCCTGCCAGGTCCGTGTCTTCTGTCCATTCATAAAAGTGCAGGGAGTCAGGCTGTAAGGGTGATTAAAGTGTCCAGATTTCCGAATTCCTGATGGGAGTGTCGTTCAGGCTGACTAATCCATCAGCACAGGGTGAATGAGCCCCCAGCATATTTAAGCCTCTGATCAGAATGAAAGATGCTGCGGTGATCAAGTTGCAGGTCAATCTCTTTCCAAACTTAATTTACATGAAATGCTTCATCCTCCGCAGCAGCAGCACAGGCTGAGCACCAAGCGTGCGTGCGTGCCTACACACACACATACACACACACTTTTCCACTTCTGCCTACTGGCTCTGTTTACTGAAAAGGGTGTTGGATGCCCTTGAGATGGAGTCATAGTTGTCAAGGGGTGCAAGATCAGCATAACTCTGTACATTTTATGTTATTTTATATATAAGAATGAACACACACATATCCAGCAAGCACATGCACATGCACATGCACATTTCGACACACACACTCAGACACATCTACACATGCGCACCCACACACATGGGTATTCACACAGTAACAAACCACAAAACCCAAATGTATAATTTTAATGATGCAATATGGGTAGGTGTGTTGCAATGTTCAGACAATGATATAATTATACATTCTCATCTAAATTCTCTTCAGTTCTTGGCAATGTCTTAAAGCAGGAAATAACAATTTCATTGCTGTGTGCAAGCCCCCTTTTGCCAGATACTACAGAACCCTATATGGACCATTTTTATGGACCGGGATCATAGGCTACCACTCTGTTTATGCTGTCAGAAATGTAAGTCTTTATTGAGAAAAAATAGATTTTTATTTATATCCGAACCCTTTCATTCAAAACGAATTAGAAGTCAAATATCTTGGGCATTCAAAGAAGGCTTCTTCTGCTGAGAATAGAGTTTTTTGCTCTTTTCTGTTTCTTTAAAGGGTGAGCTAGTGGCAACCTATCTGCTGTAACACCATCTGGTATTTGAAAAGACCACAAGGGATGCTATTAAATATATTCTACAAACTGTTCTTCAGCTGAGAGGAAGATTCCCAGGCCCTTAGTTGTGCCAAGAGGCTCAGTATCCATACACTTCTACATAGACCAGATGCACATAGTTTAGAGTATCTCAAGATCTTTGCTAAGCAGAAAAATAAGAAGAACAATTACAAAACCTTCGAGGTCCTTTTACCACTTGCAAATGGCAAGGAGGAGCATGCTATTGAACAGGTTTCCTTGGAAATTGAAGGAAAAGTTAGCAAGGTCAGAACTTGCATGGAAATGAATGAATCACTCAAACGAAATAATATGACAGTGCCTGTCAACCTGTGGAGCACCAGAGTTGCAATTCCATATGTCAACATAATAAATAAATATATAGAGTTTTCTTTTCAGTTTGCAAGGTTGTTGCAAGATGTTTGTCAAATCTTTGTCACATTTAGATTGATGTAAGGCAAAAGAAACATAGCCAATGGATAATCACCATCTCCCTTCAAATGTTAATAGTATGCCAAACTGTTTGAATTCAGACACAATAGGTTTTCTCTTTTGAAGAAATCCCCCACTGGTGTCATGGGGGTGAACATTATGTCCCGGTTGTCACAGATCCTAAATCTGGAGGAGCAGATTATAAAGAGAAGACTGACATACTATCTTTTTCAGCTTAATATGGCTTGTGGTAACTGTATTAATATCATAAACATATTATTGTTTTCCTCTCCTGTCTTGGAAATAAACCGAAAATAAATAAACCCAAATGTATTTAGGTTATAAGGTTAAGAACAATAATGTTTGTTTGGCTAGGATGAGACCCCACCCCATACCCATGGAGATGTTGTGCTTCCTGCTGAGAGTGAAGTCCAAAAGAGGTTTGGCTTTGTATCTTTTGAGTTGGCAGGCAAGTTACCAAATCTTAGCTGGAACCTAAAGTGTTGAATGTGTGGTAACAACAGTATGAATTTTGGTTATTACTGTAATAAATCATGTTAAACAAGTACATGTACAACAGTACTGTGGGCATAAAATTACAAATTATTACACAACCAAAAGAAGCAAGTTGTGCGCTAAACATGCCTCAGTGAAAATAAAAATGACTTACTTTCAGAATAATAACTAAACACTCCATATGGAATAAAATGATCACTCAGTGGTTCATGATTGTCCATTAAATACATTCTGAAAGAGACAGTTATTACTTTCATTTTTAACACTGTTATCTATGACCGAAGGACTTCCAGAGTGTGAATGAATCAGATGTATTTATGTGTAATTTTTTGTATCTAATAGATAAAGCTGAATTCTGACATGTACTTGATATCTCAAATCAAATTTGAGACGTGTTTTGGGCCCCCTGCAGCGAAGTTCATCCCTGGAGTAAGGGTGTCTGGCAAATTCTTTTATAAAGCATTTATTTCACAGCAGTATACATATGCTGTGCTGGCATTGCCTTACTCAGTCAGTGGGCCTGGGCTCTGTTATTGATGCCATTTTCATGTGAAATAAGGGGTGGGACCAGGGAAGAAAATAAGTATAAAAGATGATCTTTCGGTCCTGAATAAACACACAGTAGTAAAATTACATTCGTCCTGTAAGGCTGAGAGAGCACCTAAATGGCATGGAATGGAACATGTATAGTCATCTGAAGCAACACAAAATTAGTAGTAATTTGTGAAATGCACTGCATTTCACCACCAATTTAGAAACTGTGGCATCAAAAGTATGAGACATATGGTATGTTGTTTTTTTTGCGAGCCTTGTGTCATCACCACCAGCGCTCTAGTCATGAAGCAAAGTGTGATATATGACATTGGCTAAATGCCAAATAAATGTCTGCCTGTGCCATCAGTTTAACTGATACTATATGCTGTTATAAATAACTGTTCAGACTTCATCTGTGTACTGATGTAATTCACACCTCTTAAAAAAAAACAACAACAAACGCACTTTATTAAGTGTTAGGATTGCGATATTCCACGGGAGGTCTACATGTATGGCACGATCACACTTACAAGTGGAGTTGCTGTTCTAAAAGGACTTTATCCTCCTGGGCACTTCTGAAAAGAAAGTGGACCGTAACGCTTCTCAGCATGCCTGTCTCTGAAAATTCACTTTCTGAACGGCAATTTGAGGCTGATTTGTGGACACAATAAAAATGGCATTGACTTTCACGTTCATTCAGCAATTCTATGGCCCTTGGTCTGCCAAAGCTGATCTGCAGATTGGGTTCCTGATAGTTTCTGATTGTTCTGATAGTTCAACGTGTCCCTGATTGCTCCCTGTATCCCTGGGGGCAGAGGCGAACTCTGAGTTTCCTCCTCCTTCTGATTGGCTTTTGAGCCTTTGTGGCCTCGGAACATGTAGTGAATAACGGCTATCCAGATGAATCTTTAGATTTAGACCTGATGACAGGCCATTCTGTCAAGAAATGCATAGCAGAATAAAAAATGAGAGTGGATCACAATTCATTTATACTCATTGTCTTACAAAGGGCTGCAATAAATGTGACAAAATCGCTTGTTTGCAGCCTTTCCTGAAACAAAATGTGCTCAGGCTAAAACCATGCACTTTGGATCAGTTCAGGTTCATCTGACTGACAAATTTGGTTTTGAGGGGAACTGTGGAGTGTCAGTTTAAGGTGGTATGATGTTGCTAATTCCTCTAAGCTTTTTAAATCTGATTGTTACTGACTGCTATCCATTGTCAATTTGCCAGAACAGAATGGCTTTAAATGATTCTTACTCTGCATGCATTCTTTTTCCTGTGTGTGTGTGTGTGCTCGCGTGTGTACAGGTATATTAGTATGCAGATGTGTATATGTGCATTTGCACTCAACACTTTCAAGTCAAAGGATATGATAGTCTGCCAAGGTCAGTTCAAAGCCAATAACAGTAACTGATTCAGTACAGGGCCAAGCAGTGGCTGGCACCTTATTAAACATACATAAGGCACTCACATAAGCCTCACTTCAGAAATGACACCAAACGTTTTTTTTTCTTCACAAGATCAGACCTGCAGTGTTTCATATTTTATGAAACTGATATTCAACTCTTCAGACTTAGTCCACTGATCCATCCCTACCTTTTTCATTCATGTTCACTAACTTTGTATGTTCTCATTATTTGTTTGTTAACATGTATCTTATGCCGGTGCCTCAAGGACTTTTGCCAACCATGAATTTTCCTCTGATGTTGCCGAGGAACCTTTTGAGGTCTCCAACCGTCTAGATGGACCCAATCGTGTTTAAGCCATGAGTGGTCTCATTAAGGGTCAAAGCCAATTGATACCCTTTCCAAATGGCTCAAAATGCCTATTACTCGTATAATTATCACGGGCCCTTTTAATGACTTTTCCACTGCCTCTTGGAGGAATAATTGGATTTTTTCGTAAAGCAATCTTGTTAAATGTATGAATCACATATTTAATTCAGAGAGAAAATCAATGGCAGTGAAAATGTCACTGGCATGGGTTCTGGCCTGATTGGGGAATAAACGTAACAGCGTTTCATAAAGCAGTAGCCACCTTGGTCGGTGACGGGAGTGTCTCACTGGGATAATGAAAGCAGCCCTTTTACTGGGGGCTCCCCATTAAACCCGCATATGAATATTAGCCCAACTGATGGCTTTGCACCACTGTAGCATTTTCCTGAAATGGATACAGTATTTAATTTTGACCATTAGCCCCTCAGCCTGGAATGACCTAATGAATATTGCGTGGCAATTCACCCCTCCCCTGTGGGATTTGTTTCTGATGAAGCATGTGAAAGAGGTATACCAGGATTTCTTTTTACAGTATGCCTGGGTTGTACTTACAATGCATGGCTGAGCAGAACAAGAGCACAAAGGAGCTGTGAGCTGCAAAAGTAGTGTTGTCCATGTTATCCACTTAAAGCAGTTTAAAACACTACAATGGTCTTTATAAAGATCTACAAATGGGAACCGTAATGAATTCATTGCAAATGTTGTAACTCCATGTTATTATGAATATGCTCCAATCAAATGCAGTGGACCCATAGCATGACCCTTTGTACAGACCTCAAATTAATTTAGGTAATTATACCTTAATGAGATTTAAAAAAATCAATTAGGAGAATTTCATTGTCGTAATGTTTTATTGTATGTGTGACACTTGATGGGGATGCAACCCACGGGGTGCATCCTGTGGGATGCTCACTACACTAATTTGGCCCACTGCAGGAGACATACGGTATGTGTGAGAGCAGAGTGCTTATTTTGGCTGCCATCGCAGGTGGATGGCTGTTGGCCAACTGTCAGCATTGTTGGGGGGTATCTCAGGTGCTTTCCAGTAATGATCTCTAAATCATCCCTCATCCGGCAATGCCGCAGGTAATTAGTGAGGCATGTCAACATGTGTAACATGTGTCTAGGTTATACTGCTAAATGGGAGAGAATTCGAGAAACACCTGTTTTAATTAAAGGCTGATGGAAAGAGTTGCCATAATAGAAAGAAAAATAATAAGACAAGCAAACAAACAATACATGAACAAACAAAATGTACAGAACTGGAACTGCCATAACCATGAAACAAATAGGATAACAAAAATAAGGCATGACAAATCTGGATGAAACAAGACTTATTTATTTATTTAAAATTATACATATGACTTTGAGTCAAGAGCATTTTTTTTTTTTTTTTAATTTCCTGTACAAAATGACAGTATTGACAGTTTCTTTCCCTCTCTGCCCAAGCCTAAGGAGTGTGTTGAACCAGGGGCACTGATTGTCTGCCTTCTTTCAGAGTTGGGGTTTCTGTTCTGTCATTCGATTCGGGTCATCTGTCTCCTCTGCTGAAACAGGAAAGGCCACTTAGATATCCAGGGACACACAAGCTACCAGAACATAAGTAAGCAAGAATACCAATTCAGGAACAATACAAAAACAAGTAAATAACACCATACATTATACATTTTTTTGACAAAAAGTTTAGCGACAGTCCTTGCAGTCACCTCTGCCTGTGACTGTCCGTCTGCCTAGTTTTGTTCCAACATCAGTTACTGATGTCTGAGCTGTCTGTTTAAGAAAGCATGGTGAGTGTAGATAGGGTTTTGATGTGGATTGAGACAGAGAGCGCCAGTCTGACTGATTCCCCTGTGGCAGGACACTGTCTGCCATGACAAAGTCAACTGTGGGCGATCCTTCCAAGTGATGTGTTGTCATTTTCACCCCCTATGCATGTGATGCAAGAGCACAATAGCACAGAGTTCCAGCTGGTAAAAAGAGAAAACCGTTGCGGTTTCTCCAACTGGAGAATGGCACGAGGGAGTTAATTACTTGCAGCGTGATGTCTCTTGACAAACTTCTCTGCCTTTTAAATAGACCCTCCTCGCTCCCCCTTGCCCTTAAGTAAACGCCATAGTTGATATACTGTGCATGTGATTATTAGGGGGATGTAAATGTCTCATGGCAAGGATATTTTCGGTCTTGTCCTTCCCCCTGGGAGGCTCTCTCCTAGTTTGTTGTATCTGCTTACTGCAGCTAATCCTCGGGAATTCACTTAATTGAAATGGTATTTATTATTACTTAGTGCCAAGGTCTAATGAGATTCCAATTGCCCTTTTAGTTTTCATTTAGTGGAGCCAGTTAACAAATAATTACATTTGCTTTACAACATGAGATATTCACAGACTTTCACAGACAATATCCTCAATCTTCATTATCCCCACTTTGGTTGTGAAATGACTAAATTATCATTTGGCACTTATTAAAGAGAAACATTGGCAATAGAGTGAGATGCACTTTTCTGTCAGAGATAATGAATGCCAGAATAACAAGCATGGCACTGATGGCAGCAATAAGAATGCACCGAAACTTTATGTGTTTTTAAGGACTTAAATATTCCTGTCTGCACTGTTTATCAGACATACAAATTTAAGGTATGGTGCACTCATGGTTTACATTTGTTCTTTTAGAATCGAACCTCAAGCATGATCTTTTTTTTTGTGAAAAAAGATGAGCTAATGCCTCAGATCTCTGATACACACAGACAGTGCTGCCAAGGTCAGATGCATTGTTTAATGGCACAGGGATGCCTGTATGCACTGAATAAAAGGCCTCGCAGAGAATAAATCCCTAAAAAGCCTTTCTCAGAGCAATACACTTGATGGAATCGATACAACACACAATTTTCACCATTACTTTGAAAGCAAAGCATCTTATTTTGCTTAAGAGACAATACGTGTCTGTGCGCAAACAGCTCTAATTTCAACTTTGTCCTTGCATTTCAAACAGGAGCCGGGACTTGGGCCACGTTCACCTCTGCAAGCATGTTTGCGGATGTATGTTTATGCTCTGTAACAGCAGAATCATCCATCAAATCGCTTTCAGGGGTTAATTTAGCTAAGGCCTTTTAAGCATTTGGACATGCCTTACCCCATTCATCAAACTCACTGGTTGCTTACGCCAGTGAAATCACTGGTTCTGCACTCACTTCAAAAGCATGACTTCATAGCAAATATCAAAGAACCCAATATACTTATGCCCAGGGTCATATTTCAGTGACCACTGGGACAGCACATTAATAATGCCATCCATTAGTAGATTTTAAAAAGATGAACCAGTGAATGCCTCTGTCCACTATTCATCAGTCAATACTTTTTGTGGGCACTTCCATGTAATCCTATATCAGGAGATATTCCCTTTGAGGATGTTATAAATATTGTTTTATTGTACATCAAAAATAGCCTCTGAGTCCACATCGATAATTCAGAGTAAAGAGAAACTGTAACTGAATGCACTAATTACAGACGGCTTAGCTGCTCTTGTCTTTGATTAGCATATCAATATTTCCTTCTTTTTTCATAAAAACTATCTTCAACGTCTTCCACCTTCTACACAGCACAGTATCTAGTGAGGCAGCCATATAAAAAAGAGCTCAACATGATGCGAAGCAATCCTCTCAGTCTGAGTTCTGATACACACCCCCGGTCCCACCCCTCCCTCGCCACCCCCTCCGACCCCCCCCCCCAACCCAACACCCCGATTCTAGGTGTCCTGCCCAGAAAAACGTCTACAGGAAACAGTAATAACCAGGTCTTTCAGAGCCATTTCTCCTCACCTGCAGGGCACCTGTCAGGCGGCATCTTGATTACTGAACTAGATTACTGATTAGGGAACTGACGGCAGACTGCATAGGCCCTGCTTTTGACCAGCTTTCACAATAATGCTTCCTACCTGTTGTCCTTTACCCCCAGCATAAAGCTGGTATTTCCTTCCTCCGCAGTAGTACTAATTTACTACTAACGAACAACTTGGGCAACATTTAAGTATTTACTGAAGCTTTGTCCTTTAAACATTTGTCCCCAGCTATGACCTTTTTAAAAAGTTGCATTTCTTAATTGAAAATAAAAGCCAGTTAGTAATCAGTGTTGGGCTGACAACATCTCACTTGGATGGTTCACATGTGTAATCCATTACATGTGATATCTTTTTTCTCAAAAAGCAAAGATCCACAACTGATTTCAATACTTGTAATACTTGTAAATAAAGAAACATTGACTTGGACTGAGGAGGGCCTTATGATAAGACCACTGGAATAAGGACTCAAATACATCCTTGACATATGACAGCAATGCACTACAGTGCACATCTCTCCTACAAAAGTTTCTTTGATACATATGACATTGAGCTTCAAGAATGCACAAAGTCCCTCCTTTACCTGTAAATTTCAAGTGCTGCAAATATAAACAAATTGAAAAGTCTGCTGAAGCTTCTCTGTGATATTTTTATTGGTAATAGTCGTGTCCATGACACAACCTTACCCCCACAAAAACCTCAAAAAACAGTCTTCTGCTTCACTTTCAAGAATGTTTCTTGTGTGCTTGTTGGATTTCAACACGGAGACAGATTTTTGTTCCACAGTAAATTGAAATAATATTCAAGATTCATAATATTCATATTCCCATCTGCGCCACTCTTCACCTGTTCTGGCCAAAGCTTCATGTTGAAGGTCAGGCAGCCAGGACTTAAAAAAAAAGAAATGCAAACACAACCCTCAGCTAGGAGAATATATTACTGGCATCGGCGTGGCCATACAAATCAGCCAGCTTCCTGAAGCGCGGTCCCCAGTCGCTAAGGTAGTCGTAGTTCTGGTCCGAGTCCGTGCTCAGGGAATCCAGGGAACTGAGAGAATCGGCCACGGAGCCGCTGCCCTCGAAGGCGTATGTCTGCAGGGAGTCATACGGCGGTGCCGTGGGGTCCACGTCTGCCTCCTTTAGACGGTCCCAGATGAACTCCCGGAAGATGCCGTTGTTGTCCGCCGGGGCGGCCTTGTAGGGTGGGGGCCGTGGTGTGTACAGTGTTGTCACCTCTGGGGTCACGTCTCGCCGGACCTTGCTGTCGCGCACCACATTGAGGTTGCGGAGGGCCACCATGTCGAAGGCCTCCGTGTCCTCCTCGCCGCCACCCTCATCATCGTAGCGCACGATGTTCTCCCGCACGTCCCGGTCCTCGTCCAGGATCAACGGCTCCTTCTTCCGACGGCGCATCATCACAATTAGCAACACCAGCACTGAGATACACAGAAGAGAGAGAGAAAGAGATAGAGAGAGAGAAAGAGATAGAGAGAGACACAGACAGATGGAGAGAGACAGAGAAAGAGAAAGAGAGAGATTGAGAGAGAGAGAGAGAGAGAGAGAGAGAGAGAGAGAGAGAGAGAGAGAGAGAGAGAGAGAGAGAGAGAGAGAGAAAGAGAGAGATTATTAACACCAAATAAATAACTAACAAGGAAAGATTATTCATTTTGAATGGTGATTGTCAGTCTGAAGAAATTTCCCAGTGGCACACTAAGGTTTTCCTCCTCCAGCACAAAATATACACACAGTACAATATTCTAGGGAACCTGCACTGAAGCAGGTAGGGAAGCCTCACACAACCTCACACTACCTCACACATATGTGGGGTTCACACTTCATGAGTCCTTGGGTATCTCTCTCATCTAATGCCTGCAGGACACGTTTACTGCGCGTACAGATAAACCCAGGCAATAGAGAAACACAATCACCCAGTGTTTAGGCGAGATGCTATCAGTCATATATATATTGCCCCGGGACCACAATAATCTTTATGTTATTATTTCTCAATTCAAATCTGCACCTGTAAGCACAGCTTCCTCGATTTTTTCCCAGCTCACATTCTTGTCTGAAGGATCACCCATATTATCTGCTCAATTCAATTAACACAGCAAAGGGGTACATTAATTCTATCAATATGGCCATCGGATTAGGGCTTAATCGCTTTTATGGCGCCCCTGGCACATCTTTAACAGCGCACATTTTGTCTTGGGTGGCGGTGGAGATGGGAGGATGGGGGATTGAGGGGAGGGGGACATTTGGAGGCTGATTTAATCTTCTCCTACGTTGGTGTTGACAACGGTGAAATACACCCACCTGACCCAGCATTCTCACAAACACTCATGTTTACACACTCCATCATATGGTGCTCACACACTCACACACACACACACACACACACACACACACACACACACACACACACACACACACACTCTCTCTCTCTCACACACACACACACACATGCACAAACACATCCACATGCATGCACGCACGCACACACACAGACACACACACAAACAAATGCACACACGCATGATGCATGACTTTCAGAATAACAAGAATAATTTTAAAAGTCCATTACAATTTTTTTTTGTGGAAAAATTAAGTGTAGAGGCACAAATGTAGATGAATAAAAATAACTGTCTGACAGATGCTTCAGAATTTTACACATTGCTGGATGGCAACACAGTCACAGAAATATGCATATGCCCTTTAGCTACATGCATACAACACAGGCAGCCATGCACACAGAAACACACATACAAAAACACACACATGGGCACCCATACACATCCACAAATACACACACATTCGGAAACACAAACAAAGAAACAAACAAGTAAGTAAATTAATAAATGAAATGACATCTGTGCACACTGAGGTTTAGCATGTGGGACCTACTTCCACATACATAACATACATATACACACCCCCTTCCTCTCCTCTTTGTCTAGCTGGTCATGGGCCATGCTATAGTCATTTCACTTTTGCCCCTGTCAGTGTTTGCTGATGCACAGAAACCATGGTGCAATATGCATGCAGATGCAGCAGGCGTGGGGGATTTAAGACCAGTAGAATATGCTGTAAATATCAGGGTTTAACAGCAACTGGCTCGACTGCACCGCTCACACAAGCAGCTTACACTGTCCAAGCCAGCACTAAATCCTTTTTATGGCCTTAGCATATGCCTACAGTATCTGGTAAATAAGACAGAGTTATGTGCAAGTCAAAAGTAAATAAATAAATATAAATAAATAAAATGTATCAATTTTTCTTGCCATTCCATGTGTCATATTTATGTAATAGGCAGGTATAGGTCTAATTTTATTAGATAGGCTGATACTAGATCAGGTTCATTATTTAATTAAATGTAAAAAACCCAATATAATCAGCCTCCATATTTCAGAAAACCAAAATATATAGCAATAATAATGCACACAGTAGTAAAAATGGGGGGTGGCGGTATTGTGAATAATTTCCTTATAAAGCAGCAGCCATAGACATCATCCCTCAGAGGGGGAGATCAGGCTGTAAGAACTGTGATGCGTGTCAGGCGAAAGCAGAGGCGCGGCGTAACTCAGCGGTCGCAAAGTAAACAGGCTCGGGCTCAGCCTGTTTATGGCACCATAGAAACAGCACCCCACCTACCTCGGTAGAGTCCTGCCAGCATTCCTCAGCCCGCCTCTGTCTCCAGAAATACACAAGCCTGTCTTCACTGAAACTAGCTAATAATACACGCTCTTAATATCTCCCACGGACCAAGAAAAGGCAGCTCAGACACGAGGAGAGCCTGAAAAGAGAGACTGACAAGGTTTTTCAGCTGGCCACGGAGGGTGAGAGGAAAATGTGTGACAAGCAAAGAAACAAAAAGGACGTGGGAAAAAGAGACGGAAAAGGAGGGAGACAGAGAGAAAGAGAGTGGCAGAGAGAGAGAGAGAGTGAGAGAGAGAGAAAGAGAGAGATTGAAGGCCCCTCGTACAGAGCTGAGAGATAGATAGAGAGATGTGTAAGAGTGTGAGTAAGAGTGAGGGAGAGATAAAAACGTGTGTGAGCTGCAGAAAGAGAGAGAGAAAGAGAGAGAGAGAGAGCGTGTGAGAGAGAAATAGAGGAGAGAGAGAATGTCTAATGATCCATCCTTCAGCCCTGCCACCAGCAGGGTGAAATATGGAGGCTGGGGCTCATAGCTCATCCTGGAGGCCGCCAGCGTGCTGTTTCTCTGGGATAGACGAGCAGAGGCAGGATGGCCATGGGGGGGGTGGTGGGGGTGGTGGGGGAGTGGGGTGGGGTCTGAGGGTAGTGGTGGGTGGATAGGGCAGCACGTGCGCTTGCATAATCACAAGACAAACACTGAGGGGGGTTGGCAGATAAAGAGGAGCACGATCAAGATGGATAGAGAGTGACTTCATGCCCCTGCTCCAGCAATCTAGTTAAAACAGGAGATGGCCAGAATTATTTGTCCAGGATTTCTCCTCCATTGTGTCTCAATTGGGCAACCTACAAATCTCTCACACCCTGGAGACTGGCTAAGAGTCAGGATGGTAAACAGCCGACTTAACATAATCGGAAAAACATTAGTGCCATATCAATCTACATGTGGGATGGCTCATGGCCTTTAGCATGGCAAATCACTTCCTCTCGAAATAGCACTGTGTATGACTGATTGGTGTAAATGGTTGGTTTCGCCAAATATAGTGACGAGATACTTCACAACCGTCAGCCACATTCTTGACATAATTTTTTTTCAATGCTCATGGTTATTTTTACAGGCAGACCAAGATGTATGATGCCCCTCTCAGCATGGAAATGTACTGTATGTCTATGGCCTCAAATTCCAATCCAAATGCCCTTTAGATATGAAAACAATCCACAGAAAAGGCCCTGTTCTTTTATGTGGGAGATGCCATGCTGTGATTATGTGGGTGTTATAAAGACCTAATTTACACCCTTTCATCTAAAGTGTTACAGACTGCCCCCACTTAAAGGCCTGATTTAGCCCTAGTGCAGTTTTGACACAAGATGGATGTTCAGAGGGAGCAGCGGATCAATTGAACATTATCCCCAATTTGCGGTAATTGGATTGAGAAAACAATCCATCATGCAAAATCAATGAAACAACAAGTGGAATATTTTGTGGGGCCTCATTCTCATTGATGTCTTCAACGTGAGTCTGTGCTATTATGGTATGTGCTTTTTTTTTATCTTTATTTCTCCGCCTTTCTCTTAGAATTTACATTCTGTCATTTTATTCTTTTCCCTTCTGTTCACCTATGTCACTTCCTTTTCATGGCTGAACAACTTAACACAGAGCAAATGCCCAAGGCTTTCGCTGCTTAACAAGTCTACCATGGTACTTTGTGAAAATTGGTATTCCGACCTTCTGACCTTCTGTTGTTGTTTTTTTTAATGCTCAGTACAATCCATCCCTCTGCTCAGTGTTAGCATGACTGCATGCGCTCAGTGAAAGTCTGGCAACATTAAGGATCACCAAGCTAGTTGGGTTAAGTCCAGGGTCACACAAATTAGAATGCTGCATCTTATTTACCAGAGGCATAGAGAGAGAGAGAGAGAGAGAGAGAGAGAGAGAGAGAGAGAGAGACAGAGAGAGAGAGAGAGAGACAGAGACAGAGAGAGAAAGAGAGAGACAGAGAGAGACAGAGTCTTAGATTCTCCACTTTCATCTTTCATGTAACCTGGTCTTATCTCTTTGCCTAAAGTAGCCTAATGAGGGAGAGGTGTGCTTCAGATCTCAGACAAATCAAACACAGACCTCAGAAACAGCTGACACCCACTGGGATGCACTGATGACATTGTTTAGATTAATGTGGGACACTGAAAATACTGATGAATACAAGATGACCAAAATCTCTTTGAAAAAAAATAAAACACACTTAATATGTTTCCAACAATCAGTTTCAAAAAGAACCACCACCCTCTCCCCACCAAAAAAACAAGCAAACAAACAAACAACAAATATATACTCCAGACACTAAACTGCACCTTTAGATGTCAGCACTGTAACAGAACATTATAAAACTTTAAGTACCACTCGCAGAGACCAAGAGAAATTCAGCATGGTGTGATAAGCATTTATATGTTTAATGCTGATTGGAATAGTGAACACAGCACTCACTGCCTCAGTGAGCACACTGAATCTAGTCCTTGTCTTTTGCTCACGGCTGCATTAGGTGACTTGCTGTGTCCTGCTATTTTGGTTGTTTGTTTAGTGTGACTAATACAGGCGGCATTGGGCAAACAAGGCTCGTTAATTCCTTATTTCTTTAAAGAGAGAGAGAGAGAAAGAGAGAGAGAGAAAGAGAGAAAGAGAAAGATGTGCTCACTGGTTTTTCATCTTTCCTCCTCCAGAGCATTCCCCATCCTCCACCTTTCCTCTGAGCCAGAGAGCGAGCAGGCGAGGGCCCTGCGGGCTCTGCTTTCTCTGCCCAAAATAACTGCCTGGATGAGCCAGCGCCCAGGCCTAATCCCACCGTTGCAGGATGCTAGGTGATTTTTTTTCTTAGTCAGGGCAGAGACAAGGCACTGCTACAAATGTCTCACAAGAGCTGAAATTAAGCAAAGGATGCATGGCTAAGAGGCTTGGGGGACAGGGATAGAGGAACAGGGAAAGAGGAACCTTTGGGTGACTCTCAAAATGATGTTTATGTATTTCACTAACATGGTCCTGGAGCTCCTATTTACACAGCACTGTATTTAACTCTGCTTTTAAAAAGTAAGTTTTAAATGTCTGTTCAAACACTGTTTGATACACTGTCATGATACAGTTTTAGCAGTTTTAGTTTATTAGCATTTTATGACTTTAAGAATCCAGGGTGTTTTAATCACTGGCTTTGTTATCAGATGAATCTTTTAGTAAATATTAGTAAAACATTAGAATATGATTTGGAAACCGATATTGATCATATCAAACCATATGACTATGTAACCTGGCTGTCTATCTTTATCTGAGATTAACAGGATGGGCTAAGGGTTTTATTTCTGTCCGAGCACTTACATCTGGGGCTCTAATTTCATAGAGCAGTGAACACTGCGAACGGGGTTCGTGCATCACCAACCATGCAGCGAGAGTAGACAGGGAATCCTATATTGGCTAATTTCATTGGCATAAAGCAGGGCACAAGAAGCTATAAATGGATTGACTAATTAGTGGATGTGGCAATGAAGTCATTCTTTATTTTCCAATCACAATGATTCGACCACACCTTATTAATGTTCACATGGAGCGCAGTAATTGCTCTACCAGGGAGCACACACAACAGATGTCCTGTCACAGAATGGAGTGGTCTTCACTAGAGGAGACACAGGGGTTGTTTTGAAGGCATTCATTTACATGGGGCTCCTACAGTTCAACTCTGTGGACACATCTCAGCATTGCACTGATTGATTAATGGTTCCAAATTTGGCTGTCTTTTTAACCTGGCTAAATGATTTTGCCAAAGTTATTAAATTAGCTTTACATCAGTCGCAGTGGACTTTGCTGGATGTTGCTGGCTGTGTTGCCCAATTATTAAATTATTGATTGTAAATGAATTAAAGTGGTTCTTCAGCTCAAAGAGAATCCTGCCTTTCTGCCAACTCACAGCAATGATCTCTGACATTGTCTATACCATTGCTAAAGCATCAGAGCATATCAATTCATTAATGCGATAACAATAGGTTCCCCCACCCTGGAAAACACAAACTACCACCTTCTGCAAAAATGCACCAAAGTGTTTAATGTTTCCAATCCATGCTCTCCTTTTTGCACTCTGAGTGTCTCTTTTAACACTGCAAGTCTGTACGCTGAATTAGATTACCAATGCCACAGCCTTTTCAAGGAATCAATCTGTCCATAAACAAGGGATTTGGTGTCTCCGCAGTCTCCAAGTCAACAAATCTAAAACAAGCCGGTCATCATCAGCCAGTTCAGGGAGAAAGGCATAGCACACTGAGGGTGATGCACTCTCATGTAACAATCAACTAATGAATCCCCTGAAATAGCAATCAACAAAGGGCCTGACCACCAAAGAGCAAGAAAATGGGACAGCCTCACCGTACAGGTCATTCTAGACAAAGTGGAGAGGAGGGCTGGCTGATTGCACTGTGTTGACCAAACACAACACAAACAGTCATGACCAGAATCACCCATCATGTGACAACCAGTTCATTGCTGAAATGGAATTGATATTGAGCTGTTTTCTCTGAAAGACAGAATTCATGCATGTCTACAAGCACACAGCCAACACTGGATAAACTGACACATGTGGATTCTACCACCAACATATATGATCTAAACTGAGAAAATGTGTCTGTGTGTGATTGGGACTCATTTATGCCACAGCAATCAATGCCTGTGTGCATAACAACAATAACAACAACAACAACAACGACAATGAGGTAAACGAGCTATGTGCTGTGGGCCTGGAGAGCACGGGGCCGAGTCTTACCCAGCAGTGTGAGGATGCACGCCAGGATGGCGATGAGAGCTCCTGTGCTGAGGCCAGCGGACAGCATGAAGGCTTCTGCCCCGCAGGACTGGGGAGTGCCATCCCCGTCGCACTCACACACGCGGATGGAGAGGGTGTTGGTGCTGCTCAGAGCTGGCGTGCCACTGTCCACTATGAGCACCGGCAGCCGGTACAGGGACTGCTGCCGCCGCTGAAAGCCAGCACGCTTGGTCAAGATGGAGGCCGTGTTGTCTGCAAGTGGAGGGTTGGGGGGGAGGTGGGATAAAATGAATAATTAGACTATAAAAATGGGTGAAATTTAGATGTGAACCTACAGTAAAGCAAATAGCTTAGATAGATGGCAGTAATTTTCAAGTTTTACAATTCCATGCTGGGATGTGTTAGGTTTTTATTTAACTGACTGAGCTGACTGTGGATGCGGTCATTAACAATTATCCTCAAGAAAGTTAGTAGACCATGTGTTCTGAGAACCCTGCACAGCTATCAAGAACAGTGCCAGTGTCAGTAAAGAGAGATTCTTGTTCATATGGTACTTTGGCGATAAAAGCTGTCAGTCTTACACACCTGGACTCCATCCCAGTACATTCTTTTTCTCAGTGAATGTGAATAGGAAAAACCTAAGACAAATGAATGTGGCTGTGGGTTTGAGGCAATGTGTAACATTTATGCCACATTATGTGACCTTACTGCATGGTGACAGGAATAGGCAAAAAACAAACTGTGAAACAGAATATCCACCTGCAAAATAAGAACCTTTGCACTGAACTTGGCTTAACCCACACTTAAAATATATAGCTATACGAAGTATACAGCTATAACTATAAATTATAAGTATACTTGCAAATATTTGCTAGCACTGTTATCTCCAGCTGCAAAAAACTGCTAAAACAATTTTACAAAAAAATAATCCACAACTGTAAATCTAGCAACCACATAAGAGCAGTTACTTGGTTACATCACCCTCCAGCTTTCCCAATTCCTTCACTTTTTATGGGCACACGCAATGTAACCCCACCAAATCTGGCCATGTCCTATGCCATTAGGATATTTATCTTCCAACACAGCTCCCTCTTACATACTGCATGAGTACAAACCAGCTGAAAACGAAAATCAAGCAAGCAAACAAGAAAAGAACCTTTGTTGTCTCTCAAGGTGAAATTCAGGTTGCCAGCTGCCTCAGGGGCGAGAGAGAAAAAGAAGCGATGTCCACTGGGTGGTTCGTCTCTATCCACAGCACTTATGGTTTCGATCACCTGCAGGAAAAACCTGTTATTAGTCTCTCGGAGCAGACCTGAGGGCAGCATTAATATATTGTCAAGTTATTAGCTAAACAATCCAACTCATAATAAAGAAAATCTCATAGGTTGGGATTGTGGTTAGAGCTACAGAAAAAAGATCAATACTCAGAAGTACTCAGTGGGAACCTGCACTTGGTCTAAACTGTGAAAGCAATTAAAGATATGTTGTATTGCAACTTCAGCTCAAAAATGATAATGTCTGAATAGACCACCTGATTCCATATGTATTTGACACGTCCAGCAGTATATGTTTAAAAGGCTTAAAAAGGCATAACGAAATGATGCCGCATTTTTGAGAGAGAGAGAGAGAGAGAGAGGAAGACCGAGAGCGAGAGAGCATCCCAAAAAAGTGCTATGTTTTCAAGATGATTATCTAGGGTGCCCCATCAGGTGGTGCTATAAGAAGATTCCCTTGACACCGCCGTGGTCTAATCTGTGGGCTTTGGGTAGGTTAAATACTGTGTGCAGAGTGATCCCCTGGTGTCCAGCTGGAGTCAGCACAAACTCAATCTGCTAGAAAATCTCCTCAAACCAGCTCCACAGTCCAACAGGGAGAAGGTGCAATAAATAGACTCACCCAACACGTACATCTTGCTTTCAGTGGCTACATTAATAGAGGAAGTACTTAACGTTTTATTTATTTAGTCAATGATTCAGGTTTAATCTTTCACTCTTACTATAAGTGATTACTTGGCAAAGGTAGCGGTAATGGGTGTAGTTTTATCTCTAAATATATCTTAATCATGAATGAGACTCTAACAGGAAATGACTTGCAGCAAGAAGGTTTTCTGACCACAAGCATAACATCTGTAATATGAAATGCTTGACTTCTCCATTAATGCACACTGCAGTTAAATTAAATATGTACAAGTTTACAGCGCAATTCCTTCTGGCAAAATGACTCATGGTCAATCATGAAATAAAATGAAAGTGCATGAAGTAAAGGTGTTATCTATTAGCAAAATAAGGAATATAAATATGAGGCGGATAGTCTCTCAGTTAAACCTTAAAAAAAAAAAACAGGAGGATTGCCTAAGATATGTAACTTTAACCTACACTTTGAAAACCTTAACAAGAACTCGGACAGTAAATTGGCAAATGAATAATTAAAGAAGCAAAACTCGTAATTATTAATGAAATGAATCATATATTGAGCTCCAGTGATGCCATGATTAAGTTAAAATCAAGTCCTAAACAAGGCCTACATTGTCATATATAATTCACTTTCATTAATAACTTATATGATTGAGTGGACTAATGAATGCTAATTATTATGAGAACTGTGTGATCAGAAAGACCAAATGGGGGGTGGACGTAAAGGAGAGGGGGGGGGGGGGGGCAGAGAGAGAGAGAGATGTTGCTCAGCAGCTTTCAGGTTTGCTGGAGATTGAGCATCGCCATTCATGTGACTGAAGCGGCTCTAGCTGCAGGGCAAATCTTTAACCCCATACCGCGAGCATCTCAGGAGGCTGGCCAGTCAAGCGGAGACTAATGCTCTGACCTGACAGCCGGAGATGACCACATTATCACAGTCTGTCAGCGGCCAAGCACAGCCCACCGAGGAGGCCTACTTCTCTGGCAAGAGGCGCGATGACATAAGCTTTCCCCTAATTGCAAAGCCTAGTCTTGCCAGAGGGTGCATAGCAAGTAAATATATGAGTAATAATAAATAGATTTTTTTAATTTCAATAACTATGGGTTTTTGGAGATATGGTGGGGAAAAATTGGGAAGGCGAAGACTGAGAGGATCTTAACATATGAGACAAAGTACCCTGAAACCCCAGATGTTGCTGTAACTTATTTAGTGATGTATCATGCTGTCAACTGGTAGACAATGTTATAAGTCTCAGAATGACACTGGAGACAAAGGGGCAAGCTGGCTGAAGGGCGCTGAGGTGAGGGCTCCGAGCTAAAAATGCCAGCCGCAGAGAAGGAGTGAGGACGACCCCATTAAAGCAAGCTTGTTTGCTAGGGATTTGGGGGATACTCTTTTATACTCTTTGCCATCTGTTTCTAACTCTGTCAGCAGGGGCTTCTACCTGTATCCACTTGGCCCTTTCTTTTCTTTGGTACATTTTTTTTTATTCCATGAAAAATCAGTTACATGACACAAAGGACCAACCAGTGATTACCAACTGATACCTCACATTGGGTTAGAAACACTGCAATGTTGTTTTCTGAAAAGAAGTGATTTCACAAATATGTAAACTGGTGCCTCAGTCAGACTGTTGGTTTACAATTTACCACCACAACAACTTGATTTTGTATTCCCTTGCCAAACACTCACTTGTGAAAACATTCAACAGCACTTTCTTGGGAGCGTATCTCTAGGGTAAATTCTAACCCCCAGAGCTCCATGAAAACAACAATCAAACCAAACCAAAAAAAAAAGGTAATCGCTGTCCACAGGGACAAGTAATCTCCCATCATCTCCTGAAGCCGCACGGCTGATCTTTTTCTCCTTAAGTAAGCCCTAGTCCTACAAAATAAGCATTCTGGCATTCTGGCAAAGAAATAAACAAAACAAGCCAAGTGAGGTAAAACTGCAAACGACAGACACCATCACCAACTGACGGACTTCATCACCAACCAGATTCAAGCAAAAAAAAATAAAAATAAACAATAACTGTGAAGTCCTGTGCTGTAAACATATGATAACACATCATAGAGAACCACGGCTTTTCATGCTCAACGCTGAATAGCATTGTCACCAGGTTGCTCAGAGCCAACCCTTGGTCAAATATATCAGAGCACAACACACATGCCGAGGACTGAAAATGATCACAAAGACATCCAGTGATTTTCATAGACCGGTAGACAGATGGGATACACCCAGGGTCTGCTGGGCTTCGGGGAGACAGGAAAGTAATTTACCCAGTGATATGAATGCTAGTCTTTTGAAAGGTAGATTGACTGAGAGCCGTAAGGGACAAAAAAAACCCAAAAAAACACATAGACTGGGATCCCGGGAGGCATCTGTGTGCTGCTTTCAAAGGCGTAGAAATAGTGTCTGTGAGATGAGCCTGGGAACACTTCCCTCACATATTATAAGAGTGCAGCGGAGAGTAAGAACAAACATCAGTCTCCGTGCAACATCGGAATGTCAGAAATGTAGCCTAATTGCTGTAACACAAACACTGTCGCTGCAGACAGAAGAGCTAAGCTTGATTTTTTTTTCCCACATGCCCTCCTTCGCTTTTTGTGACTTCAACTGGGGGGCCCTGATAGGAGATGTGAATTGTCCTCAAGCCCTCATTATGGCTGCTTTACAGCTCTCTCAATCAGCGCAACAATCAACTTGTTTTTCTTACTAGATTGACATGGTAATCCAATTACCCTTAGATACTCAGTCGACTTCTGCAACAGCGCAGACATCACAATTGCAGCGAGAAAGCCTCGACCTGCAGAAATGTATTCAAGCGCCTTGGGTCTGTGAGCCACCGCAAAGCCTGTCTGTCTCTGTCCCTAGCCTGGCTCTGTGCTCTAGCTCAGGGAGGTCTACACTTAGAGAGGTCTATGCAGTGTGTCCAACGGCCATATCATTTAGCATTGCATAAATGTAAATGTGACTCAAGCAAAGGTCAATAGCCTGTGCAGTCCATCAGACACCCTCTCCTGCCAGCGCGAATAGCTTTTATTACGCTCATTAGGAGGAGGCCAAGGGTTTAACACCTTGTCGGCTCACGTTGTAATTGAAGTTATTCATAAGTGTGTAATGCCATTATGTTTTTAACCACTGTAACTATATAGTTATGTTCTTATTAGCCAAACTGGATCTGGTTCTGAGGCGAGTGACTACAAGAGTCACGTGTCGTATATGATGGCCACACATAAGCGTGAGGCACAACGGGTACAGTCCGTGGGGCTGCTGATGTACTGTACTGTACTGTGTATCACAGTCAGAGAAGTCCAGATTTCTCTCTGCTGTGGCGCTGGCCACCACTGCAGGGCCTTGGCCCTTGCCCCATCTGCACCCACTCTCCAACAAACCAATTTCATGCCACAGTCACCTTCATCCCATTTGAATTGATGTGAAGCATTTTCCACACCAGCGAGTCCTGTTTTGATCCTCTGATTGGAATGGCCTGCTGCTGAAGTCCATGTGTGGCCCTTTTCAATGATTTTGTCCAACTGCGCCTTTTGTCGGTTCTTGGCTGGGCTTCGCCATTGTTGCACAGTGATGCTGCCACTGAGTCACTTCACGGCCTGGACAGTAAATGCATTGCCTATGGCTCACTGCTGTTCAACGCTATTCAGTGCGTTCACTAAAGCCTCTCATGGGCTGCAGCTAAAGATCAAACAAAAACCTACAGGATCACGCAACAATCTGCCATTAAAATACCAACATGTGCTGCTGGTACACTATGACATGGTAGGACACAGGACAAGCAATGTCAATTTTGCTTCCTCTCAGTAGATATTTTTATGCATTCTCAAGCAGTTGTGAGCTATTGCTCTTTTCGGAAGATTTTTTGCACTGATGGAGATGGTGATGATGATGGTGATAATGACAACTCCACTTTGGAAAGAAAAGCTTTGCGAACAAAGGGTGTAAAAAACTATATAAAAAAAAACATCCAATTACGGGCAAGCTTCCTTGCACTAGCATTTTTTTTTTGTAAACACGTGACACGCAATGTGGGGTAGATTTTTCCTGTTCCTAATCTGGCACAAAAGATTAAGAACTGCTAATGTTGCAAACAATATTTTAAATAAGTCTGCTTCTAAGTAGACATGTAGACATTACTATGGCAATATTTATAATGTCAGAAGTTACAACAATAAACAAGAAAAAAAGGCCTGATGCCAATACAGTACCTGACCAGGACTAGAGCTCTCACACAGGAAAGTCTCATATTCTATGGCAAAGACAGGGGCATTATCATTGATGTCCATCACTGTAATCAGGGCCACACCACGTCCGACCTGAGCAGGGTCGACTACAACACAAGAGCAGAATGGAAAAAAACTCATTAATATGCATGAAACAACAGTCCGTTTTATTTGCGAATATCATTTGCTCCTTCCCTTGAGAATATTAGGGTTTAGATACTCGGCAAGCATGTCAGATAAAAAATACCCTGCTTAAGAGTGGCAGCAAATAAACATTTTATCTTCCTCTGACAACAGATGTGAGATCCCACAGCATCAAAGGAACTTGGTTACAATATTGATTTTTGGCTGATCAAGGATCAGACAGAGTCACCTCAGACTAGCACTGCGAGGTGTCATCTGTTTATTATTCTAAAGGACAAGTTACCTCTCAGTTGCCATGCTTTATCCACTGCTTCAAAAAAGAAGCGGCAGAAAAAAAAACAGTTGTTACAGGAGAAAGGCGGGTCAAGGTCTTTGTGTAATTGTGTAGGCTCTCGGCCCAGTGCGGAGCAGATGCTGTTTTGGAGGGGTGGGTGGGGGGAGAGAGATGCTGGCATTTGGTAACGACACCCTTAGTGAACCTGGAGGGGCTGAAATTAGGCCAGCGAGAGAGCAAGCATGTGCTTTAAACATCAGTGAAGCCAGCACTCTTTATCCTCAAGGCGAGGTGCTCTTGGGACAGGTGGTAAATTTCCGACAGAGGCATCACGGTGATTGATGCCGCCATACTTTAATTCAGGCGATAAGCATCGGCAATGAATTCATCTCCATGTCCTTAAGTCTCCAGGGAGCTGTGGACAGCGGTGAGTTGCCTACAGAAACAAAAGGCCTATGCTTCTCCTTGTCGGTCTCATCAAACTGTTTGCAAATTAGGGGATATGGAAACAGCTGGGTGATTATTTGCAAACTGCAGTGTGCTTTAGGTGTGACTAGATACAGCCTCAATCGTAACGCTAGCAGAATGATCAACCTCAGCAGAGGATGTTTATTTTCACTTCCATGGGTGTTGCCTCCAAGTCCATTTTTTTTACATTTAATTACACCACAGCAATCTGCAATTCACAGCAATAGGCACATAGTGAAGTGTGCCCGTGAAATGGTACAAGATAAATGTTGGTGGTCCAAAACTGTGTCGTTCAACTAAATGCTTTCATCAGCATACATTTTTTTATTTCTGGGCACCTTGCTAACATGGGACACCTGTAGAGGGCAAAAAGCAACAAGTCAAGCAGAAGAATAACCTCCGCTATGTCTATTAATTGTGATTAGATGTGCACATGCACATATTGAGCGAATGTGTGTGTTCCTGTTCACATGTGTGGCCCTCTGAGTTTGTGTATACAGTATGTGTGTGTCTGTGTGTGTGTGTTTTGTGTCTGTGTGGGTGAATGATTGTGTTAAGTGGCCACAGATTGTCCTCTAAAAGCGCAGAGCGCAGCAGCATTTGTGCAGTCTCCCCTGCTGCCCCTCTTCAAGAGCCAGGCTCATATTTATCTCACTTATAATTTTTTTATTCCTTTGGACAGACAGCTGAGAGAATATTAAATTTAAATATCATTTGGCATTATCTATGCAGCTACAGTGGTCAAGATCAAATGTGGTCTTTGATTAAAAGGGTAGGAATACATAAACAATTACGTCCATCCAGGCAGTGAGACACTGTTTTGCAAGTTCTAATTTCCATCTGCTCGTTACATGATCTCCTCTGACAAGCAAGCGCTAAATGCAGATGTAAAAATTACACAGGTAAGCCTGAGAGCAACAGAATGAGAGATTTTGCTAGATGTTAAGTCACTAGTCGTCTTGTCAGAACTAAAGAGATACTAAAACTTTATCAACTGAGCCTCAGCACCTACATTACATAGTCTATGAGCAGTGAAATATTGAGGGGTTTATTGCAAATTGTGTTTCACCATTTCATGAGTCGTCTACAATGAAACATTAATAAGGAAGAAGTACTGTATGTACGAGGGAAAGAGTGAAATGCTGAGAGTGAAAAGAGGGGGAAAAAGAAAATATCTGTAGGGAAATATAACGGTTCTCAGGTTTTGTTCCTTAAAAATAAATCTATTCATCTATCTATCTTAAATAAATCTTAATAAATCTATCTATTTTAATATGCATAGCAAACAGTTCACCAAACCTACCACCCAAAATGAAATAGCCACTGTAGTAGGAAGTAGAATTTTGAAATGACTAATACAAGGTTTGTAAGATCAGTACCACTGAAATGACTGAGAAAAATAAGGAAGCAAATCAAAGTCATCTACAGTTGCGTCTGTATTAAAAACAACATTTGTCAATTCCTTCACTACAGATGTACAGTATTTGCACAGTTCTATTTGAGAACTACTGAAATACCACAACCAGGGGCTTGTGTGAGAGCAATATTTCTTTGCAAACATGTAAGAGCAGTTTCAGGGCACAATGTATATTTACTTGGATGCACAAATTCATTATTTCATGTACAGTCAATGTGTGATTTCAGTGACACTGCTGTGAGTGGGTAGGAGGATTTGAAAACAGAACACTTGCAGAAGATTTTTTGTAGCCAAATTCAGTCAACAGCTTTGAAGCGGGTGACTTCAAAGGACATGGCACCATACACATAATAGAAAACAACCAAAACCTACTTGCGATCCTGTTGCAACCTTTGAAGAAAAACGTGTCCATGGCACAAAAATACTTCATTAAAACATTTCTCATTATCTTTTCGCTGTGGCTGACGTGAATTTAGCCATGCATTTTGAAATATGAAAACTAGCAAAGCTGCCAAGCACAGAAAGTGTAATAACAGCATAATTAGCAAAGATCAAAAGCTGTAAAGTGAGATGATGCAATATCTCACTATATTTTTACCGCAGGTGTTACATTTTCAGAATGTCCTGTATTCATGAAACCTATTATTATCAGCCTATGCATTTTTCCAACACTCAAGTCAGTTGCTAGATAGAAAAAAGGGCTTCCAAGTTAACTTTAGAGTTGTAACAAGACCCTCACTCACACTCCACAGATAAATAGAAAGGGACATTTCAATCTTCTTTGCCAGGAGCTATTGCGGGGACAGAAGATGCTGGTGACAATGATCTATGGTGTGGGGGCAGTACCTGCAAACTCCCATTAAGCTTGTGCATGTTCATGGATATTGAAGCAGGAATGTAACCATTTGAAGTTATTATTATAACCCATCATTCAGATGGATGTCAGGTAAGCTTGCCTGCCAGTGGGTGGGGTGGTTCTGGGCAGAAAAAGGTGTGGGTGTGTTTTTTTTTCCCTCAAGGTCGTTCACTTGCAAAGTCAGCAACCTAGATACTTTGAGTCTGGCATGGCGGGGGAGGAGGTAGAGGTGGGGGTCTGAAGCTCAGTTGGAAGAGGTAAGTGACCTGGCCATCGGCTAGAATCAAAATGAGACTTCATCAAGCCCCATGACTTCTAGGGTGGGGGTAGGGGTGGGTGGTGGAGGGGGGATGCTTGGCCACGGTCACCTCTGGCAAATGGCATCTCTGCAGAGGACCTCGACGCAAGCTTTGACTTGGATCAACACATGAAGAAGACGATGGCAGACCTGGGCCCAGCACTGCTCAAGCTTAACTATTCATCTGTGCTGCTTACTAAACAAAATTGTGATGTGACTGTATGCAATTCATGGCTTCACTGCACCAATAGCTGGGACAGCATGCAAATATTGATTGGTGAGGGACCACATTCCATTGCTAATTTAGTCCAAGCTGTACAATATCCATCATTACACTGAATTGTAGATTGGGTATGGTGTACAAAATTTTACTTAAATGCTTAATTCTGATAAAATCTCAAATGATAACACAATGATCAAGCTGTCACACCCAAACATGACTTCAAATGAAATTATAGCTACAAGCAGCGATGAGGGGGCCAAGCAGGTTCCCATAGCAGTATGATTTGCCCTCTCCCAAACACATCTCCATTGCATTCATGTTTGGAAAGAATATGTCAAAGCATTGCTCAGATAATGGCCTCACTTCCTGTTTGGCACCCTCACCATGAATTTTGATTGGCTGTGACGTGTGCATGCTTTTGCTGCTTTATCCCACTCAACAATTAGAATTTTAATAAAAGAGCATCAAGAGTTATTACCAAAATAGCATTCTTTCCTATAATGATTGACAAAAGGCACAATTTTTAAAATAAAATATCCTTATTTGGTCCTTAGTGACCATCTGTACCACATTTTGTAACGATTGCCGAAAAGTTGTGGTCTGTGCAAATTTAGTTTAATTTTCAAAATATCCAATATGGCGGAAATTATAGTCAGGTTGCCATAATGAATTTGCATGTTTTGGTCTTAAGACCCTTTGCTCTATCAACCTACTCAAGAATTATGTTTTTAATTAAAGCACACCAGGACCTATAAGCAAAATGACATTTTTCCAACAGCAAGCCCTAATGGCCAAAAGGTGGCATAGAGATGACATGTAACTTTCGTGAAAATTGGTCGAAGATTGTGATTTGTGAAAATTTTGTTTCACTTCCAACATTTTCCAAAAGGGCAGGAAAGTCTGGAGGCTAAAATTGGTGTCATGAGAGTTATTGGACTCGGCTTGATTCAAGGATTCACAAGATATAATTTCATTTGAAATCAATACACAGAAACAGTTTTGATACTTGTCTTGAACTTGGTTTGATCGAAAAATTCCAGTGATACCACGTTTTTGAAAATTGGATATACGGTTCAAATGTTTCGTGCATAAATGTATCTCTAACCAGTTGGTGGCGCTCAAGAGGTTGAGGTGCTAACATGAAACTTGCTGGAAAGAATCATGGGACTTTCCTGAATTTTCCTGAGTGTTTTTACCAGACGGTTCTATGGACTAAAGAAAGTAGAGGTGTAACAATAAATATAGTTGATGAACGGGGTTGTTTTTGTGTCTTGCTTGTTTGCGGATGCGCTGCTTGGACCCCTAATAAGAAAATGTACAATCACTATATGGTTTCAGCAGCTTTTTTGCTTGGCCCCCAGTAATAAGAAAATCTAGAAAGACAATGGGTGCCTTTACAGCTTCTCTACTTGGCCCCCAGTTGTCCAGTTGTACATAACATGTAGAGCTCAGTGCTTGCTGCTCTGGTGTCACTATTGCCTCAGACAGTAGCTGCTGAGTACTGCCATGCTTCATTACATTCTGTGCAAAAAAAATGACAGTGGATGTCTTCTCCAATCTGACATACTGCAGTTAACAGGCAAGAACCTGAACTACCTGTGTTCCTGATGCACGGTGCTAACAGTGAAGACAGTGTTTTTATGTACTGTAACTTACTATTGTAGTCTTATTTCAAACTTTAAAATACACTTGAGTATCTCAATTCCTCTACAACAGCCAGCATGAGGAAATGGAGGAGGACATAAAGTGAGAGGTAAATTAAACTCACAGGTCTCAATGGCCAGGATGGTGATGTTGTGAACTGCATTGACCTCTCTGTCCAGTGGCTTAGCCGTGCTGATAACTCCAGTTGTTGCCTCGATGTTGAAAAAGCGCTCTAGGTCTGTGTTGCGGTCTATTGAGTACCTGCAAGATCAAAATCACACCACTGTAATGGACTGACACCATATTCGTGGCTTTTGTCACCCATGTGCACCTGCAACTGCAGTCTATAATCACTTAGCAAGGTCTGAATATTTATTTTACAGCTGTTATACCATTTTACTTTACGACAACTGAGTAATACGTTTTTTGGTACTTACATGAGAAAATCCCATTGCTTTTCTGTTTTCCAATAAACATTTGCTCAGAACACATTGCCTATGATTTTTTTATTATTATTTAAGAAAAGCTATACTTCAAAAAGAAACACATTAATATAGCACTAATGAACGCAAGAATAATAATTAACATAGCTTATACAGCACACTTACACACTCACAGACCAAAAGATTAATTGTAAAAGAAGTGTCTACCTTATGGGACTGTTGGTCGCATCCGGGTCATTAGCTGATACTGTTCCAATGATGGTGCCAACCTTGGCGGCCTCGGACACCACCATCTTGCTGAGTGGGGAGGAGAACAATGGGGGCTCGTCCACATTCTCCACAGTCAACTTAACCGTCGCCGTGTCACTGAACATGCCTTGGCTCAAGAACCTGGTGTCAGGATGTCGATTTGATGCTTCAATCCTCAATGTGTATGTGTTTTTGGTCTCGAAATCCAAATTCTGGTGGGCAAAACGGGTTGAATTTTAAAAAATAAGAACAGGAAAGTACACTCTCAAGTGAAAGGCTTGAAAAGATTTGAGTTTTCAATATCTTTCCAAGGTGACTGTTCGCAGAATATGGTGACCTTGTTCACTAAGTGAAACTGCCGCCACTGAAAGGTTCATTTTCTGGTCATAAAATGCTATCATCCATCTCTCATCTGGGTATTGGTATTGACTGCTGGTCTAGTGACAAGGCAAATATTGATTTTAAGGCTTAGACACATTGCTTTAAAATGTTGAAATGGGTCCTTGGAACCCTATTTATCATTCTTGTCTGAAGCTTGCATGCATTATACAGTCCAGCTAAGATATGCTGGGTCCCTTACACCAAGCAAACAGCAGCATGAATTAATACTTTTAATAAGTACATTTTTAAAAATAAGATGTGTCAAAAAAGCATACTTGTAATAATAGATACTAAGTGGTCCTCTCTGTTAATTGAGCAGGCCAGTGAATAAACATGTCATCTTAATGTGCAAATGCCATAGTCAGAGGTGGGCCGTGAATACCTTGAGCAGAGAGATGACTCCTTCCTGCGTGTCTTTGTCGGTGGAGACCTTGAACATCCCAAGGCCATCTCCATCTATAATTCTGTACTCCATCTCCGCATTGGGGCCCACATCTGAGTCCAGTGCCTTTATCTTGGCTACCACTGATGCTACAGGCAGAGACTCAGGCACCGAAAACTGATAGGATTCTGCAATAGCAAAGGGGAAAAAAACATCACAATGCAAACAGCCAAACACACAAGCACACACATACACACACTCACACACACACACACACACACACACACAAGCACACACGCCACACACACACATACACACACACACACACACACACACACACACACACACACACACACACACACACACACACACACACACACACACACACACACACACACACACACGCAGGTAGGCAGACATACAAATACACACATACGCAGGAAAAAAAGAAACAGAAAGAGTTATTGATGACACTATTTTCCCATTTCATATGTTCTCTCTTATGGCTTTTGGGTTTCTGTGACAACTGAGTCACCCACTTGGACTTTCTCAGCCTCCCCCCACCTCTGCAGGTAAGGGTTTGCACACCAGAGAGTGCTCCTCCAAATTCCTATGTGTTAACTCAACCCCTTCTTTTTTTAAACCCTTAAAAGAAAAATGTTACAGAAACCATAGCAACATTTTCAATTAATTAACAGCTGGCATCAGCTTTAATGAGTATTGGACTCATTAGCAGTGGAGGAGGTTGACTTGTTTTGCTTTAGCGCTCTCTTATTTATTTTCCCAGTTCAGTTAAGAGGAGGCTTGATTTTCCTGATTCACTGAAAGGTGCTGTGTTTTGGTGTACGCATGAATTTGCATGAACACATTAGTGGTGGATTAGGCATGCTCGGTTGGTCGGTGTGTCTCGAGCCTTACTGGGGGAGAAGCGTGGTGGGTTATCATTCACATCCGACAGGGTAACTGTCACAGACGTGGTGCCGGAGAGGCCGCCCATCTGTCCCACCATATCCTTGGCCTGGATGACCAGCAGGTACTGGTCCCGCGCCTCCCGGTCCATGCTAGGGAGGGCTGTCCTGATGACCCCTGAAAATGATACCTTTGTGTTACTTTTCCATTCTGAAAAAAAGGCATCTGTCTGGCCTTCCACCCTAAGATGGTGCTTATTGGCTGGACATTCAGACTGACACATTCAGCCCAAGAGCAGTGTGATGTCACAGGTCACTGGTGAATAATGAGGGGTGAGCTTCTGGTAGAGACAGTGCCAGAGAGAAAGAGAAAAAACACAGTGTATAACATCTATGCGATGGGGAGCATGAACACAAATTAAAACACAAACCTCATAACAATGTTCCTTCAAACTTTGTGAAATGTATTATATGTGATAAAATCACGAAGAAGATTTAAAGCATGAGCGTTCTGTGTCTTTTATGTATACTGCCATTCATATATACATGTATTCATGTACAGTTTCCAGTATCAAGATAATATTAGCACAGAAAATTGTTGAATAATTAACTGTATGGCTTTATTTCCACTTAAGACCATGTGTGGTAAAAACAAACATGTTAGCCTATAGGTCTTGCTCCCAGGCTTGGATATCAGACATATTTTCCTCCTCTGCAACAACTTCCATTTATTTAAGAGCTAAGGGTTTACAAGCATTTCTCCAGCCTGTATAACAACCACTGTAGTGCATTGTACAAGCCAACGGAGCAGAGAAAAACAATCTGGGCGTCTGCGAGGGGAGCTACAAGCAAATATATTAAGTCATATGCAGGATATGGCGGCAAGCACCACATAGGTCACTGTTCTCCAAATGTCTGCACCACAAGCTATTTCTCTAAAATGAGCCGTAAATTTTAATTACAATTTCTTAAGAAGACCAGGAATAAGTAGGGATAATATGAGTTACCTTCAGTCTTGGTGAGCAAACTAGCCAACAGAAAAGAACAACCAGTAGATTTGTATGACAAAAAAGACTTAGTGCCACTTGTGAGCTCCTACTGACCCATGTTGTTCTGGGGATAAATTTGGAGGATTACGTGCTGGATTAACCTGGACTACAGTACAAAACCACATAGACTTGGGGGGAGTAACATATGGGAATAACAGGTATGCTTATCTCTCATTCACAAGACATTAGAATTGTATTTTTTTAGAACGTTAAAAACATTTGCAACCTACAAAAACTGTGTAAATCTAAAACAATTGTTTGCACAAACCCACAAAACGTATTAATTCTATTCACCTGGTGTGCTCTTTATCCCAGTCATTGCTGTATTTGTACTGTATGAGAGAAGAAACTTTTTTTTACTTTTGTTTTTGCATGTGTGCTTCTCCATTCTGTTCTGTACACTGTATATGTACCTGCTCTGCTTGTCATGGGGTAGATACTGGAAGATGTAGCAGTAACAGTAGAAGAGGCCGGGGGGAATCTGGTGGTAATGCTTCAAAGCATGATCACACTTGATGTCAGGCACAAATTTTCCCCGCTTTTATTTGCTCTGATACTACTGCTACTAAAACTTGGAATTTTACTGACCTGCACTATTTTGCATCAATTTCAATGCGAACAAAATTAGAAACCTTCATGTATGTTATTCGATCTTCACGTGTGATCCTACATCAGTGTGGCCCTGTATGCCATGCAGAGTTTGTACCTTTATACCAACTCGCTGTCTACTCTGAAATGATATGCAGTTTGCAGAGCCTTTTTACATGTATACAATATTGCTTACTGCGCCCTGTATCACCCCAATCTGATGACTGTGTAAGACAAATTTCCTAAAGATGATATCTATCTGGTTTGACTGTGGGTGTTCAGACCTTAGTTCTACATGCTGTGATTCCCATCGGACCCCATTTATCAGCTGGGAAAACTGATAGAGCAAAGCCAGGCGTCTGCCCTCCTCCCCTCAGCGTATGAGGAGCATCAGAAGAGATGAATGCAGGTGAATTAGTCAGAGGACAAGTTCATGTCTCCTCTCCACAGAGGTGGAGTAAAAGAAGTTCGACCCAGCACCCGTGTCGAGACTACCAGCCACCAAGGGTAGCCCCCTGACCTCTCCACACAGAGATCTAGTTCAGTCAACACTACACCATGAGCTGTCACAGCATTCAACACTCTCCAGGGCACCGAGCATCTGAACCCAAGCAGAGCTCTGGCTTACACTCCTCTGAACACAAAAGTGTCCACCTTTTTTATTCAAAACAAGTGATCATTACACAGCCAACAAGATGATACTATGAAACAAATAATTAGTTGACTCTATGGCTCTAGCTGCTGAGACAACTATTTTCTCTGTAACTCGTGAATCTGCAAGGGAGCTGTGGGTGCTATCCAAGATTTAGAGACCACAGTACACCTGGGTGCCTGCACCTCCCACAGCTCTGTGGATGGCCTGGCTAGCATAACCTATCATTTTGGTCAGGCCCATGTCATATGTGGACCCAGCCTCTCCCTAGTGGTACCCTGTGTTGTGTTTGTTTGCATCTGGAAGCATGCGGTTCATGAAACTAACTCATAACTCATGCCAGATGCTGCCCTTACAGTATGTCCCCAGCACCCTACCAGAAAAGGTCAACAAATGCATGTGCTCCTCTTAGTTTGTCTAAATTTACGTATATCTCAAATAAACATCAAACAATCTACACTGTAGCTCTACATTAGGAGCATATTGCAGTTTTTAAAAGCTTTGATTTGAAACAAAATATAGCCCACTGTCAGTATCCAAAACCGATTCTCACAAAAGTTCAGCAACTGCACCAGTACGTAACAATATATCTTCTGTAGTATCTACCATAGTCCAAAGTTAACCTCAAAGTTGTATGCAACAGAAGAGAAGCCAGAATGTAGTCAAAGTCAGTAGTCATCAGAGCAATCAAGACAACTTCTATGTAAACACTATTCCAAGTGCAGTAAGTACAAATTGCATATCTGAACTGCAAGTCTGTATATCTTAAAATCTTTCTGTCAGTTTTGTTACTACTTTTTCACTTTGTGAAATGGTATCTGACACACATAAGAATATAAGAACACATGGTATCCATTCTCACCTCACCACATGATTGGGCCTCAACAGTGGAACCCACAAATTCTCATTAATCAGCCAGTGGAATTGTGAAATTGTGAAAAATGAAGAAATGAAGACGGCACACTCAAAGGTGTTTTAATCAGGACTTGGGCTGCTTTCAATGATGATGGTGTCCATGGATGAAATGAGAAACGGATCCACCATCCCTGTGCTTTAGTCCCCGCTGATTGCACTGGAGGATTTCGCGCCCTGTAATCAGGTGAGGCTGATGTGTTGCACTACACTAATGTACCAGAGACCTCATTACAACCTCATCACACCAAGTCCCATACTCAGACGGCTCCATCACAATAGCCGCAGGCCTCTGCACCGAGCCCGCCACTCTGAATCATCAACTAAACAGCGGCGATAATCATACGCCATAACAGGTGTGATTCTAAGCTCACACACAGGTCTGTCTCCGTAACATTCTTGAGAGGAAATGGCTCCTTTAGTTAGACCTGTAGGAGAGCATATTTCAGCGACAGCTCGAGAACATTTCCTATCAGACTGATGGTGGCTGAAGTGCACAGCAAATCAAACCAGCGGTGGTTTCTGCACAGGCCAATTAAGGTGAGAATGTGCTTTCTCCTGGACTTAAAAGGTGATGGTGTTTATTGGTGAAATGCACAATTTGCACAAGTGAGCTAGTGCCAAATGATTAACCTCACATTCTAGGTAAAAAAATACCTTACTGACAAAGGTAAATTTATACCAATGTTTTATAAATGTATGTACATATGTACGTAGTTCTGTCTATTTAAACACTACATATCAATGTATTTATGCACTCAGTGACCCTTTGTGCGTATATATATATTTTTTTTACCTGTTTTGGGGTCCACAGAAAAGTATGGCTGTCCCTCCAGGATGCTGTACACCACCCGAGCACTGTTTCCATATGTGGGGTCATCTGCATCTGTTGCCACCACTTGAACCACTGATGTGCCTGGGGGAAAATGATTGGTTGAGTGGAACAACACTACCAAATCCTTAACTTGAAAGACACAGCTTTTAGTATATGAACGTCTGTCAGCCATTTGATCACACAAGTCACCGGTGTATATTTAGGCAATCTATCTCAGCTGTCAATATAACAATATCCACCAGGCACATACACCAAGATGTCTTGGGCCAAATTTCATACGGCTTTGTAATTACAGCAGCCAATGCAACCACTTCAAATAAAGTGCTGATGTAAACTATGCCTGGTGCCTATTTGGTCTCTGAAAAAAAGTTCCTTTAGCTTACTGCAGGTTTGAGTCTAAAAATATGCACCCCAAAAGTGTGGTTCCAGTCCATACGTATGAGACATTTTTTTTAGACTTCAGTGGTCCAATTATTTCCATCAGACCAGTGAAAGAGAGCTTTGGATGTGAGTGTGCTCACATGTGGGTGTGCATGCATGCATGTATGTGTGTGTGCATGACCATGTGGGTGTGTGTGTGTGCGCGCGCGAGTGCAAGTATGTGTGTGTGCGTGTCTGTGTTTACACTCAGTCGTCGTGGCAGATGTCCTGTTTTCCATGGTTGTCCTGATTGCTTGCATGTGTTTCCCCAGTCCTTGGAGAGGCACACACAACCACAAGAGACTGGGATATTTTACACACACAGCTCAAAAATTCTGCCACCTTCAAACGTGTTCGTGTCAGAAATCACAATACTGCCCAACTCAGCATATGTACTGTCAACATAAATTTAATCCTAATAATATTGGGCTGTTTGGGAATTTTCTCCCCTATCACATATTCAGTGTAAGGACTCTGGGGGGTTTTCTTTGTCTGTGTCTTTGATGCCTCGTTCATTGCATACTCTGCATGTTTGTAGCCTGTTGCTCAATTGTTCTACTGCCAGCCACTTTCTCTGCGATAATAAGCTCAGCTCCAAAACAGCATGCAGTGTTTGTGTGGGCACTGCTCTTTTCTCCCTCTCACTCTACTGAGGCTCATTCTTTGGAATATTTCTTGGGGCATCAAAAATCAGTGTCAGAACATAAAACACACAAATATAAACAAGAGTTCTCAGTACTGAAGCATGCAGAGGAGCTGAGAACTAGCACTGCTAGATGTATATTTCAGACAGATTGCATATAATAGGGTAAAGGCTAGATGGAAACTTCCAGACATTCACTTGAGGCCAATTTATGGGCCTGTACAAAACTACAGGGCTTGACCAAAAAGTGAGGCAAATGATATTATTGTTTAACTGGTACCCTGTCGTATATAGCTAAATACAGATATTTGGTGAGGAGCCCTCCCATATTGTGGTTAATCTCGAAGGCTGACTACTGCAGGGAGAAATGGCACACAACCACAATGTGGATAACTCAACATAAAGACTAACATCAATAAACAGTGGACAGGGTAAGAGGGCGGAGAGGGTGAGAGATCTCTTTTTTGACTGCGTGGATATGGATTATACTGGACATCAAAATTAATTCAGAAAGAAAACAGCAATAACCAAGTTTTTCGTAAGCAGGCTACTGGCTTAGAGGGATATGGCACATTAACACAAAGGTCTCTACGTACAAACAAACGAGGGCCCACTTCCTAATTACCAAATTAAATTAATCATTTTCTTGTTAATCAAATCCATTCATCACTCCTTGGCTGCTAATGATTTTAAATGGATCTATAAAGACATGGCTGTCCAGAGAGGTCAGTTTGTTTCGCAGAGGCTAATGGCAGTGTTTAGAGATTGCAGGAGATTTGAGGAGGCAGGACATAAATTGCACTTGTAATACAGGCCGCCAGCCTAGCCTTTAGCGTCGGCTGTTGACGCTGTGCCATTCGACCCCACAAATAAATCAGCTCATTGTCTTCTTCGGCACGGGCGGGTGACAGCCCTCAGGCATCTTAACATAGTGGTCCCTGACAGGAGCGATTTCCTGACTGGACCAAATGCTTTGTTTGTGTCTTATTTCATAAGGGCATGACAGGTTTATCCACATGCTCACCAACTGGGGACATCTCCGGCACTCTGGCGTTGTAAGGTCCATTCGGGAACTTCGGCTCATTGTCATTTATATCCTGGACCTTGATGACAAACTCCGACTCGGGCTCCACGGGTCTGCTGGTGTCATAGTCCAGCGCCTGAGCCCGAAGCGTGTAGTAGGCCTGCTCCTCGCGGTCGAGGCGCTTGATGGCATGGATGTCTCCTGTGTTCTCGTCTATGGTGAAGATGGATGAGGCGCCCTCACCTGAGAGCACGTATTTCACCTTGCCCTCTCCTTTGTCCACATCAGAGTGCAGCTGCGTGAGAGAGGAAACAGACTGTCAGGAATCTCAGATGTAGCTGTAGGTTTGCCATCATCTCTGTCTGAAAATCCAATTTACGGTCCATGAAATTTGCCAAAAAAAAAAGCACCCTATATGACCAAATGTCTAAATGTCATCACAATTAGTATGCTTGCCATAGGCTTCCCACAGGCAAGCACACTATTGTTCCTTTTAAAGGTTGTATATTATTAGTGTGCTAACTCATGGGCAGGCACATTATAGTTCTTCTGAAATATTGCTTATTTTTATTAGTGTGCTTGTTAGGGCTATCACACCATTGCAACATACAATATTGCAATATATATATCGCAAAACATGACTTAACTGCAGTAAATTGAACATTTCTATAAGCTAGAAATGTTCCAAGTTTGTACAGTACATTTCTAGAAACATGTACAAACATGTCAAATGCCCCCACCCCATACAATAGGCTACTCACTGTCTACTGACTACGGTCTGTTGGTGAAGACTAGGCTATAATACAGTAAATCTATATATTTAATTGTGTTTTTATTTATTACAAGTCATATCGTCATTGCCACTTTAAGCAATATTATCACATATTGCATATTTTCCTAATATCATGCAGCCGTGGTGCTTGCTAAAGCATACATCATCGCAAAGCACTTCTGTGTTCCTGTTTATGTCAACACACTACTGTCATTCCTAAGGGTTGTTTATTATTTTGCCTGCTCAAGTACATAGCATTGCAAAACAAGTACAGCAGAGGCAAGCACACTATTGTTCGTCCTCAGTGTTGCTTACTGGTGTGCTTACTCATGGGCAAACACACTACTATTCTTCACAATTTTTCTTAGTTTAGTTTTGTTAGTGTGCTTGTTCTTAGGTTAACACAAGTTTATCAATATGCCTCCTGAATCACAAAGCACTGCAAAGCAAGCACACTAAGGATGTAATTGTATCAAAATCTTATGGCACAATCAAGCTTATCAATAAACAAGCTTATGATATAATATTTATTGTGATATTAAAAAAAAATACAAACAAAAAATAATAACAACAGTGAGATCAGTTATTTGACCCTACTATTCATAAAGTTGTTACCCTAACATAGTTTTAGCAGTGGTCTGATTGTGTACATGGCCATGAGTTAGTAAAACTGGATCCTTTGCAAATAGCTTTATTTTATCATTAATGTGTATGAAGTTTATATGTTGCAATACTATCTTAGCTTTTATCTTTAAATGAATGTGTATGCTACAGATTTTTAAAAATATATATTTCCATTTAAATGTGTAGTATAGCCTTCTACTACTGATTAGTCTTTTTTACGATGAGTTGAAAAATATTGTTATTACTACTACCACAACCACTGGTTTGGCTTCTTATTATTAAATAATTGTTATTTTTATGAGTTTATTATTATCCTCTTGTTCACTTGTTTATTTTGTCCAATAGAGAAAAACAGACACCTTTTTATCTCTGACATGCCCCGTCTGAACTGAATTTGATCAAAGCTAACCATGACAAACAATGACAGTCATATTTTATGCATATGAAGCCAACCAGCTCCAGCTGTACATCATATTAATATAATTATAGAATGCAAAGTGTTCTACATTATTACTGCATTACAACTTTGTTTATTGATTTATTTAACTTTGTTAATAATTACATCAAAGAGATTTTGCTCAGACCTCATACATCACCGTAAGCTATGCATATTCAGTTTGCTCTGTGATTTAAGCATACTGACACATTAAGACATTAAGAACATATATCTCTCGTAGAAAATGACTGATTGAATTTTGATAGCTGTCAGTTGTAAACAATAAACTGCTACTGCTATTGTCTGGGATACATTCTAACTACATCAGGTTACAGCCTTAGGGTCTGTTCACACCAGGAATGATATAAAGCATCCACACTAAAGAATAATATTTTAATGTCAAGATTGATGTTGTGAATGTAAACATTGTTTTGTTCAAAACAGGAGGCAACTGCCTTGATGACTCGCTGCCTAGAGAGGTGCCTAATTAGATATCACTACTGAGTGAAGGCAGGCCTGCCGATGGGGGAGGGGCCAGACCCAGGGAAAGGGTGGACCAGAACTGGTCCCTCTTTAAAGGAAAACTTCCATGTAAATGAACATTGGCATGTTAAAACATCATACCGAGTTGGTATTAAAAAGTTCTTAGTGCCTCCTTTTCAATGCCAGAAGTGGAGTGTGGAGTTTCTTCGAGCTGTTTTTAATGGTTTAAAACTATCGTAATCTTGCTTGCATGCTTTGTCTATGCCCTTAGCACTAGCCTTGTTAGCCTTCTGGGCCAAATGGTAAAAATAGTGAAGTTCTAAATGCAATAGTTTTGCAACAATTTTGCTCCTCAGCAAACATACCAACTAATACTGTTTTAACATGGCAATTTTCATTTTACACCGTTTCATTTTACATGTTTTCCTTTAAATGATACAATATGGGGAAGGGGGGCACGTCAAATTATCTTGTCCCAGGCCCAGCCAAGACTGTCAGCGGGCCTGGGTGAAGGCAACTTCTGTAAATGCTGGGTTAGAACGGGATTTTAGGAGAGCATATGTTACGGTATGATTTTAGCACATACTGTAGCAAGAACTCGAATAAGCTGACGTAAGCTAGTTGGCTAACATTAGTTAGTTGGCTGATGGTACATAAATCATACAATATGCTATGAATAGTTAAAGTGGTGGAATATTTAAATAGTACATTGTTTATTTCTCATCTGATTTCTGAAGTCCAAGTGATACAGTGCCAAACAAAAGACATTTTGATACAAACAGCTACCGTAAAATGCATTTTGGCTACCATCTTTACGTTTCACAGTTCTTTGAAAGTCAGCACACAGAACTGTGGGTAATAGGCAGCACTGAGCAGAAGTGCTGGAATACTGCAAATCCAAAATGAAGTTGTTCTGCTTTTGACTTAGGGAGCGTTCAGACTGGGATGCTTTTTCCGCTTCTAAAATGCGAGAAGCATCGTATTCTGCTTAGTAAGCACTTGCTGGAGATGTCAAGGTTCGTTTGATGTTGCTAAGTTACATACGGTCTTAAATGTTTTGCAGCTGACATTTTCCAGCTGTCCGCAAGTTACTATAGCTACGCAATGACGTATTGTAGAAAAAATGTGCTCCAAAAGTTGAGCAGATTTTAACTTTGTGCGTTTTTTGTGTTTATTGTTTGTGCTCTTTTTTGAGCGAGGTGCGTTGCAACGGTCAAACCGCTTGTCAGCTGGGTCATTCCAAACAATTGAATTTGAGTGCATGACAGAGAAAAGCACCTTAATAATGTGCACAGCCAGTGTAGCCTGTCAGAAGGAAAAAGTATGATTCTAGAATGCGGCATGACTAGAAAGTATCCAGGGTAGCCCTAGCGTAAGACAACTGGTGGAGGGACGTATACTACAAATATATATAGAACAAGTAATACGTTTGCTGAGCCAAATGAAATAAAGCCAAATGAAATAACAAATTATCAAACTTTCTCAACTGTGTCACTTGTCAAGTGTTTTGAACTTCTTAAACTTTGTATTTCTAAGGCAGTGGTTGGTTACAGCTATTCCAAATGATAACTAAACCTCTACAGACCACAACCCTGACATTCTCTGCTGATTTTGGTCTTTACATACTATTGCATAAGGCATCCCTGAACTCTGTTGACTCTGGGGTGTCATGTGGCTTGACATGCTCTACTGTGTCAAGCACTGATGCATCTTTGTTTGTGATCCACCAAAACACTATAGAATCTGATTAAAGTAAATGATAGATACATATGCAGATTTCATAGATTGTTGATAGATGTAATATATTGTTGTAGATTTGTGTTTCCCTGTTGGTTCGGTATTAATTCATTTGAATATCAAATTAAAAGTAAAATAAATATACATATGCATTCGATGGCATTTCGAGGCCATTTTTGGATGTAATACCTTTATCATTATATAGCTTTTGTGGAAGGCATTTATTTGTGTGGTAAATGCATATCACATAACTGCCATATTGCCTCATTCACTACATTATAGAACAAAACTAACATGATTTTGATGTGAGGATGTGAAATAATAGGCTTTTTAAAGCAAATTACTAATGACCTCAATGATGCCGTGTTGTATTGTAATTTCCTTATGCTTGTCTGCTTTTTGCCAAATCTCACAATCAATCAGAACCATAATTATAACCTTATAAAAGTTGCCACTAGAATTTTTTTCCAGATAGATATGTTCTATAACAATAACTAACTGCTTACCTGTCTATAAAGTGGCAGACTAGCTCTTGCCACTATTGGCAAATCCATCACCAGAGGTTCAGTAGATGTTTACTATACTGGCAATAGGACTACAGATTGCCAAATATGTCAAAAAAGTTCACCATAACTTTGCCATTACTGGCAAACTGTTTTGGCAAATCACTGGAAAACACATTTGTTAGTAGTGGCACGTTGTCATTATGACCAGAACATTGCTGTAGGTTTGCCACTACTGGCTGACAGTGGCAAACTTGTGGCAACATCCTCTGGCACACTCCACTTTCCATTTGCCAGAAATTAACCACAAGTTTGTTGCAAATCTCCTGAAAACAATTGTTTTTCATAAGGGTAGGTAGCCTATTATAATGTGTTGTTGTTGTTCCATGTGCATTAACTAACCCTAAGTAACACCTGCCGACATGGAGATAAATTCATAATTTCTTCACCACCAAAACAAAGCTGACAACATGTAAACAAATCATGATCATAACATACTGTGGTTAAATTATTTCGTCTTCAGTAATGTTTACTGAGAATAAAAGGGCATTTAACTGCAATTGTAAACAATAAACTGTCACTGCTGCAGTCTTTCGTGCTGTAATTCATCAGGCCTGGGCCACAGGCTCTGATAACCTGCTGATGACCCCCTCCAATGTTTGATCAAGAACATACAAATGTTTTTGAAAAAATATTGTCTAGTTATTATTGTGCTTGCTCAAGCACCTAGTAATGCAAGGTAATGCTATTGTTCTTTTACAAAGACCCAGTAAAGTCAAAAGAATATTGTCTTCCTTATGACAATGAAAGGGTTTTTATTAGAGGGTTATCTCCTCAATTGTAAGTAAATGTGTATGTTACCAGAAGGAAAAACCAAACCAAGTACAGTTTTCACTTTACTGGGTCTTTAAGTAATGTTTATTAATAATGCATTTACTCAAGCACACAACATCAGGGGTAGCAGTTGGCGGGGTTGGATTGTGGAATCATGTGAAACAGATTTAGTCTCAATTGCTTCAGGTCAAAACGTTATTCTTTTATTCTTTATGTCTTCTAATGCTGACTTCAGCAATGCACTTTACATTTTTCACTGATATATACTTGTTGAGGTATTAACAACATAAATCTGTCAGAATATAAATTATAAAAACTATAACTACAATAAAGTAAATGAATAAAAATTTGTGAACAACTTGCAATGGCTGCAGTCTATAGATTGTTGCAATTGGAGGGTTACTACTTCAATCCCCCTGCCTTCTGACCAGGTCAAAGTGTTCTGCTGCGAGACACTGAACCCTATAGTCTACTCCCCCATGCCCTGTTTATGCCTTTCTTGGCAGCCTTTTGCCACTGGTGTGGCAATGAGTTAATGTGAGGCATTCCATGTAAAGCGCTTTGGGTACTCTGCTGACTTTGCGTATACAAAGCACTATATAAATGCAGTCCATTTGTCAAATGTTGGCCAGGATCTAATAGGCTAGCTTAATGTTATGATACTTCCAACCAGGAAAACCAGGAGCAGAGCTATCATGACTTTGGATAATCCATGCTGCTTATCCAACGACATTGTACAGTTGCTTAGTAATGGAAAGTGCACTCTCAGAAAGGAAGGTACAGAATTGTACTTTTAGGGGTACAAAGGCTTGTCACACCGGCAGTACCCTAAGGCACATAATTGTACCTTTTAACCACTGTTTTTCAACTAGTTTGTACCTTCTCCAGAGCTGAATAGGTACACATCGGTACCTTAAGGTCCAAATATTAGCCTTTCTTGGTACATTAATACTGATTGTACCTTAAGATACAGATTTGTACCCCTACTGTCCCCATATTTCTGAGAGTGTGGTTCAAACAACATAATGTGCCATATTTCCCTCTAACCAAGAACACAAACCCTTTGCTACTTTTAAAGCAGTGGAGTGCTGCAGCACCTATTAAATTATACACAGTACACACAAATTCCGCAGTACTAGTTAGACTACCTGTGGTTTTCTGCAGGCAAACAGTGCAAGAAAGACACCCCTTGCAAACATATGAGGAGATGCCTTCAGCCCTTCATTCCAGTTTCTTTTGGTCAGTTACTCTGACAGCTCAGCAGCTGCTAGGTCAAATAAATACTTGTTTATAATTTTCTTGTTTTGTAACTATATGATCATGGTGCCTTATAAATCACTGCAAAAAATGAAAGGGAGGAATATTGATGAGTCTAAATGTAATCAGTATTCTGACTGCTGTTCACGATGTTAATAGTCTTGCTACTAAGACACTAGATGTTAGCAGGTGATCTGACTATTTATCCAGGCCAAATGGATAAAAAGCTGGTTGGCTTAATGTTTTGGCAGCACACGTTCACATATCTGTGATGCTGGTTTATTTGGTCTAAAACGGTGTGGTGACAAAGCAGGATGGGCATGGTTGTTAAGTAGATTTGTTCTGCTTTCTCCCAGAGTGAACGCATGCACAGGACTGCTGAAAAGGTCAGCCTATGAACACACAGTGGAACTAGACTTGAATATAAATGGCCTAAAAATTATTTACATTTTAATTAGCATATTAAGCTATGTGAGTAATATAACAAGGCTATGTTATGCTGGGGCTACTGACTTAAACATGCAATGTACTAGAATTACTGCTAAATCAGTTATGATCAAATTTGGACTGTAATTTAAATACAGCTACAGCTATTTGGTAAATGCCTAATGCTTAATGGACATTATGGCTTATTTATTTTACCAAATGATAACACCAATAAACTAAGTTTATGATGGAATTCTACCATTGCATAGCTTGTCACCTTAACTTAACTTAACTATGTGGGCCAGAGCACAGGCCCAGATATCCAGTTGTCCCTTTTCAATAGCTGAGCAAGATACTTGTTGTGCTTGTGTAGGCATAGCATTGTTGTGGAACTTGGTGTATTGTATTTTCTGAGTAAGATATGGGGTTTACTTACTAAGAAGTAAGCTGGCTGGCTGTCAAGCATTTAGTTGTCCGGAGGAAGCTGTTGCATTTCTACAGGTTTACATACACAATAATATTGTGTGCACCCTTGCAATGACCTCGCCTATATGCTCTGTGTTTTGTTACTGAGACTAAGGCTCAAAGCCCTGCAAAGGTCAGGTGTGTGGAAAAAAGTAATAAACGATTGTGTTGAATTACTAATTTTCAGATTTGATACTACTTTCTATTATAAACCATTTGCACCATCTCATAGTTTTCAATGTGAGGTTGAGTTGACTGTGCTTTTTTATAAAAGAAGGTTAGCTAAACAACCATAGTGGAGCCTGCTATAGTGAGTTTAACTTGCCGGCGTAGTAACTAGGTGGCACAGATAGTAGCCTAATCAGAGGGGGCAGCTCTGTAGGCTGGAGAGCAAGAGCAAAACAGTCCCCTGTTCAGTATATTGAATAAAATTACATTTGCACAAGGCCTAGAACACAATGTATCAACTGTAATCATTTATGTGCTCTTCTTAATATGCTGTAGCATACTAATGGAACACTGTGATGAAAATCAACACAATGACTCAAAGTGAAAATGTCAACATTCTAGGCAAATAACCTGACAGCAGGAATGAAGTTGAAATGAACCTTGGCTTGTATGCTTTTGGTAGGTGTCAGCTACTGCTGGGCTTGAACACTTTGCTTTTCATCTGTGGTAATGCAGTCTACAGTACAGTTTGTTTTTGTTCTTTGGTTATGTGTTAGTGTGTTTCTACAAAAAAAATCAGTTGAAATAGGTTAGAACTAATATATACATCCACTCACACATGTATTTACCTCCTACACTAGCAAAACCTATTTACATGTAATGGTCAAGTGTTGCCAGCATAACTGCCAACATGTAGAATTTCCTTCTCACAGTCATGTTCGGAGCAGCATTAGATTACATCGGAATTCATGAATAATAATGGCATTCTACGGTGGAGCCTTGTCTTGTTCAACACAATATATCACCACTGAGTAACTGAGCCTTTCAAGTATCATTCCTGGTGCCCCACTTTGTAGGATACTCACAAAGCTGTGTTTATGTCTGTCAGTTTACTTATGCTAGCTGCACAGTGGGGTATACATGCTGATGTGTGCGCACATTTGTCAAACATCTTTCATTGTTCAAGCAGTCCACTTTTTCCAGCCTTTGGAAAAAGCCTCTACTGTTGATATATTGTTGATGTAAGATAAAGTATGTCATGAAAGAACCACAATGCCTTACATGGGAGGTGGACTGCATAGCAATTCAGGATTCAAAGAGACACAAACACAGTACAACCGTAGTGACACAGATAGAATAATTTAAGTGCATTTCACATTTTTTGGCCATTTTTCAGACATTACATGACATCTACATTGACCAAGAAAAAAAGAGGGGGGGGGGGGTGTTATTTGGTTATTGCTCTTTATCAATACTCAATTACTGAATTACTGATCAATACTACAATACTGATTTTCTGTTCATATGTGCCAGTCTTTTTGGCTCAAAGGGTTTGTATAATGCCATTTTCTTGGGCCTCAAGCACCACAAACACGACACCTTGTCTTTCCCTGTCTATAAACCATCTAGGTGGCTGCTTTCTGGAACAGAGGTGTTTCGATCCTAAAGGAATATTTGTTTCTTCTATTTAGCACACTACATGTAACCACATAGAAAAAAAGGCATAAAAATTAGCATTCCATAAGCATGGTCTCCATTGTGCAACTAAAGGCACCATTACAAAAACCCTTCTTTGTCTTGTTTTCCTGAGAGGGGATTTTTTTTGACCAGTTACGAGCCTGTGCCTAATAATATTCCTGCACACTGTCGAAAATAGGAATATTTTGCCCTGCGACCAGTAATTTCCCATTACACCATGACCAATCCAGGTCTTTCACAGTCTTCAGTTGCACATATTTTACAGATGCAAGCTCTTACTGGAGAGAGACCTTTTGTGGAAACCAATAAAAGGAAAGACTGCAAAGAGGTGAGTGGGAAGCAGAGGTAAGGTGCCTTAGAAGGGAGAAAAGAAAAGGGGGGTTTTGTGGAAGTCTTGTTCCTGTTCACTGGTCAAAAAGCTGGTGAATTCTAGCATTTATTTTGAGATGGTGGATACAGTAATCCTCTCCAGAGCTGCCCAAAACCATGGAACTATTCCCAATTAAGCATCAAAAACTGACATTACGTATTATATTTACATTACATAAAATTATTAGGTGTATTACAAGTCCATGCAGCAATGTGCTGTATATATTATGTTATTACATTTATATATTTTAAGGGCCAACACTCAACATATAAAAAGCGTGTGTGGGTGAGTGTGGAGGACTATGTTTGTTTGTCTTAATGTGCTTGTGTGAATCATGCACTGCCGTAACTGTCCTGCATGACAGGCCCTACTAACAGCTTTGCGTTTGCCTGCTGCTCCGCTGTGCACGGGCAGCGGCTCCCTGAGCACAGGAGAGGAGAGCTGGAAAAGCAAACAGACAGAGGCTAACAGGGAGATCAAGAGAGAAACAGAGGACAGCAATAGGGGAGACAGACAGAGCTGAGATGAGAGGAGAAGAGCGGAGAGAGGAGACTATGAGCAGATGACAGAGCAAAGTGACAGTGGAGGCGAGAAACTGTGTCCATGTATGTGTGTGTGCATGAGAGAGAGAGAGAAAGAGAGAGAGAGAGAGAGAGACAGAGAGAGAGCGAGAGAGAGAGACAAAGATAGAGCGAGAGAGAGAGAGAGAGAGAGAGAAATGGGGAGAGAACAATGAGGAGAGAGGTGGAGAGGTAGTGGTTGAGGCAGAAAGGTGGAAGACGCGGATGTCAGGCTTAAAAAGGGAGAGAAAAGAAGAATGGCGAATACACCAAGGATTTTACAAGAGGGAGAGTGAGGATCTGGTGGGAAGCTATGGAGCGGGGCGGAACCACACTGAGAGTCTCCAGCTCCAGCCTTTTCTCTGGCATGAGGCAGCCCACCACGGCTGGAGATGACATTTTCCTCCCCCTTTCTGGGTCTAAATCACTGAGCGTCCAGTTGGCAGAGAAACTCACACATCCTCTGCCCATCAGGCCAGCCATTTTTTTTTAGCTGAGTCACATCTGTATAATCTCCCCTCAGAAGCAACAAAATTTGTTACAAGAGCTTTTAGTCTAATTGTTTACCAAATTCCACCGTTGTGATGGCATGTTACATTTGCGTCCGGAATCATCTTAACGAGGATGTTATATTCAAGCAGATCATGTTGATGAACTGCTGGGTGATCTAAATACAGAACTGAATTAAGGACAAATTAGTGCGCCCCACTGCTAAAGGACTTTGCTAATATGGACAATAGTACAACAGGCATCACACTGTATCTGCACCCACAGAACTGTTGCCAGGCTTCCCTTGCCAGTGTATTACTCTGCAATAAAGAGAGACAAATGAAGACTGTCATTACAAGCCTGTCATCTGTCTCTGGCAAGCACCAAGGCCCAATTACACTCCCAGATTATGAACACTGTCTGTTTTCCACGCTGCTAATTTGGTGTTCATCTGTCGCTTCCCTCCTATGCCGTCCTGCTGGAGTGCCCTTAATATGATGTCCTCTCCCCTCCAAACAGCGTCTGATGACAAATATGGAGCTGCCAGCTCCGCCAAAAGGCATCAATTGCCTCGTTCAGAGTGAGCCTCAACAAATGGCTTTCAATTTACAATTGACTTTGCGCTGGCAAATAGCTGAGGTGAGTGTAATTTTTTGAGTGGCTGGCGTGTTTCAGTGTTCGTGCACTACTTTTAGTGTTGTGCAGTTTATTTGCATAAAAAGGATGTGACCAAAAATGACCCCTTTTAAAATTCTTCAGACTGTCTGCTTCTCTCAACCGGATATACAACATTTATTCAACTTTTGAAGGAGCTTTTTTATAAAGTGACCTTTAAAGTAAATTGCTAGCAAATACCTATAGGAAACATTCACATGAACTTTTATTCACACACTGCAATCATGTCAGTCTGGTACAAAGACAGCTCCATTAAAAACCAGTGGATACACCAAGAGCTTTCATAATGTTGTACCTTGTCAAAAAGAATATTCACAGAAATGAAACTCATTACACCTTAGCACACCATACAAATGGTTCGTACAAATGGCTCCCACCAAACATGAACATACAGGCAGTGAATAGAATCAAGTTATTATACAGCTCTTTAGAATGCTGACGACCATCCCATTGACTTTCAATAGGCCACTCCAATGTTCGGGGGTCAAATATTTTTGTATAATGACTGCTGCAAAAGTATAATGACCGCTGTCAATGGCAATGGGTGGTGTGCTTCTTTCATATCATTCCACAAGTAGTCTGTTCACTTATCTTAACGGAATATAAGCTGCAACCAGTTATTTAGCAGCTGGACATGTTGCTATGCAACACATATACATTCTATTTTCTCTATTAACTATTTTTAGCAGTGGAGGCCATGAAGCGGCAACAAAAAATTTAAAATATGACATTGTTAGAAGTTTCCAACTTTTTATTATTGTTTTTTTTTGTCAAGTAGCCATATAATAAGCAGGATAATGTTCTGCGTGGCGGCCATTCTCGTGGAATAAGCCCCTTTAGAGTGATTCAAGACACTGCTTTGCGTCCTGCATCACTCTGTCGGGGATTATTGACAAGAATGACCGCCTCACAGAACATTATGCCTTACTTATGTGGATACCATTCAGAGCTGCTCAGGCCCTGAATATTAACAGACATGCTTTGTACATGGCAGAGCAGCCTATTTTCAAAACTACTGTGGGTTAAGGTCTAAACATGAGCAGTGAGAGCTTCACTAATGGTGGTTGTGAAATGGCATGTGACATGACGAATGCAATATATTGTGTCATCATCACTGTCATAACACGGTTACAGTGGTTCTGATTGAAATTCCAAGCTAAAATCCTCAGTTGAGCCACCAGCTGGGCAAGGTACACAGGGAAAGAGAGGAAAATCATTTCTGACAGTTTTGAATTGGACAGCCTCATTTTCACGGCCTCGTCTTTCTAGTTGCACTGCCGCAGCTGCAAACAATAAGCATATGGTCTTGGAGGAGATGTGTCAACTGGCATTTGAAAGATAAAGTATTGAGACTGACCACATGTGACACAGTCGTGTGTAACTTCAAAAGCAGTGCTCCAGAGCCCTACACTGGAAAGCCACCGTGTAAACGCTCAGGAAATAAGAATTAAGAAGCAGCTGCAGGCCGACTTTCCTTTGAGCTGAGCACTGGAGTGCTTCAGAGGAGAGCCAGCATGTGGGCGACCCCACTAACCAGGAACACAGTCACCTCATGGTTATGTATGTAGAGCACAACACTGCATACACAGCACTCACAATGTGACCCTGTGACAGAGCCTCAGATAAACTTTTTTACATGTTTAACCATGAATGGCTGCACATGCAGGTCCCACATAGCATTCACATTCAATAACCAGAGCACATATAAGCCAGCCCTACTCTGCACAAAATATCTACAAAATCTTGTTGCTGATGTTCCAAAAAAAGTTACACCTTCAACTATGGCCACAGAGGTTTTAAGCTGTGATATCCAAGGACAAGTGTCAGATCCAGGGCATGTGTTGACGTATCATGGGAGAGCTCAGGTGTGCCTGCTGCCTTGCTTGTCATCTACTGGAGTTTTCTGGAATCACTTTAACAAACACTCTGAACTGCCAGAGCAATTAAAATCCAAGAGACAGACCTCATGATGTAACGAAGGGTCCGAATCCACATCAAGAGATCCTTATGTCATTTGTATGCAACAGCTCCTTAACCCATGGGACTGATTACTCAGGCTTTCTGAAAGCCATCTAATGGCGAGAGGTTCTTTTCCTCCCTCTGTGTAATATCCGAGGTGAATCAACACCTAAGAGAGTCCTATATAAATGCAAATGCCATTGTACCGCATTGTGCTGCAGATCCATTCTGGGGAAATCTATACCTCCGTCCATCTGCAGATACCAGCGAGGAATCTTCCCCTTTCACGCTCCCACCCCCTCCATTCATGTCATTAAATCCAGAGGTGTCAGCTCCTATCATTCTCCCAACAAAAAGGAAGGCTACCAGCTTCCATCAAAGAGACCTGCTCATACTGCAAGGAACTCTGCAAGGAACCCTATTCATTCTCTGCTATTCACAGTGTCTCGGTGGGGGTTCAGGTTGGGAGAGGGCATATTTTGTGTCCACAGCCTGGACAAAAAATATATGTATTGTTTATGTCTGTATGTATTTGTGTGTGTATGTGTGTGTGCACACCCATGTGTGTGTTTGTGTTTGTGTGTGTGCTTGTGTGTGTTTGTGTGTGTGTGTGTATGAAGGAAGGAGTGAGTTTGTTAGTGTGGGTTTGTGAGTGAGTAAAAAAGTTTGTGTTTAGGCTTGTGTGTGTGTGTGTGTGTGTGTGTGTGTGTGTGTGTGTGTGTGTGTGTGTGTGTGCGTGTGTGTGTGTGTGCCCGCACGGGCCTATGTGTGCGCACCCTGTAGGTGTGGCTGAGGCTGTCACTGGCCTGTGAGCCTGTGATTGCCAACCTGATGACTTTCATCTGCACTGCCGACAAACGGCCATGGCAGTGTTGCATGCAGCTTGGGAAGCAGATGAAAAAGCAAGCCCTCTCCTCCCTGTTGCATTTCATTAAGAAACACATGTTCGAAATGACTCCAAAGAGGATTTGGGGTTGGGGTGGGGGGGGGTGTGGTGTTTGCTTGTTGATCCCCAACATGAAAAGGCTGCTTCCTGCTCCACTACTTCATTTTGTTTAATTCAGCTGCTGCGAATCATTGATGTGGTGGGAGGAGGAGAGGAGTGGAGTGGAGTGCACATGTTTAATCTCCCGACTGGCTGACGAAGGGTTTCCAGTGGCCAGGCTGGGGGAGGCACCTCCTCACTGCCAACTGCTGTAAAGGGAGGAAAAGAAAGATGGAGAGAGAGAGAAAGAGAGAAAGAAAGAGAGGGGACGACAAGAGGTGGGCGTGCCAGGACTGGTCCTCATTAGAAGTGTGTTTGGTGGTGATGGTGGTAGGATGGGGTGTGGGTGGGGAGGACGGCATGGGGTATAGGGGACGATGTGGATAGAGGAGGGGGTTGAAGTGCAAGTTGGTTTTGGCAGCCCAGAAAAGAGAAATGCAAATGCAAATAGACCACTGCTGGAGTGGATTCCCCGATGCTCCCGTGCAGGCATCCACCATCAAAGGCCCAGCTCCAATTAAGGCAGGACTCAAAGCCCCCACTGCCCCTCGCTGCATGCCGTGCACACACCCGCGCTGAATATGATCGGACACTCCACACCCAGGGATTCCTCAACTTAGGCCGCATGGGATGCCCAAGTTGAGGAATCGTTTTGACGGACACATTGGAGGAGATATTATTCATACAGGCATCCACTAGAGATGAAGTGCACTGCATGTTCCTCACTCTCTTATGTACATCTACAAGGAGTGATTGTCCCTTCGACAGTACACAGATAACCATGAAAATTGAACCATTAAATGCAAAGGCACTAAATGAGCCTGTAAGTGAACGTGCTTTCAGTGAAGACACTGTAATCATACCCAATAATTGTTGATATTACCAAAACCCTCCTTTGAGACATGTGCATGCATTATTCATCTTTCCCTTCCATATCTGTTCACATCCACTGGGCTTTAATTCTGTTGCTTACATTCATATTCATCAGTTCCCAAAGATTTGCTATTGGACACGTAAGTGCTGGTATCAGCCTATGGTGGGAAATGGCAGGATGTCATAGGTTGCTTGGACACCACCCCAGCACCATTGTTTAACAGGAATCACAAATGCAAGGCCCTTTGTGACCTACTAAAATATATTATGACACATGCAAATATCTCATGTATGCAAACATATTCTTTTCTGTCAGTAAATATCAGTGACTCCAGGATCAGAATGTCTGAAGTAGGTTGAAATAGAAAAGGGGGATTGGAATGTTTATGTTAAGAGTGATTTGACAATCCTTGTGGTCAAGTGTCAATCCAACTGGGCAACAAAACCATCTAGATAAGATAATGCTGCTGCCCTGTGTCTCAATGCCAGGACAGGACAACCCTTTGCCTGCCCGTACTCTCAGAAAAGCCAGCCAAGAGGTCTGCCTTAATGCACGACCGGCGTTGGGATTCCAAAAAACACTCTGACTCATCTCAAACTCACACTGTTCCACAGAGGACGGATTCATCACAAACTTTAACACAAGCTACTCCTTGCACAAAAAAAACCTGAGCTGACATCAAGGCTGTTCAGCCTTTAATTTGCCAACACGAAATTACTTCCATTCTACACAAGGCAATCAGACAATGTTAAGGTCACCAGGGACAAAACTGTAGGAACAGAAGAAAAGGTGTTTGTCTGAGCCTGTCCCCTGCCCAGTGGATAGGGTGAGAATAAAACTATGGTCTGCCTTTTTGCCTTGGCGCTTACAGGTATGAAGTGTATACGGCACAAGTGATAGTTGTGAGCAGAATTTGTTCTGTGCTGCTGTTTACTGACTGTTTGATGACAGAAGGAAGAATGGTGCTAAACACAAGCTCAGGAAAAATCTCAGCCTGACAGCAAACATTATTAATCAAGATTTAGTGAAAACTAATTGCACCTTGTTGCACCTTGTTGTTTGACTCCCCAAGGTAAACATTTGTCGTGTTCAGTATGCTCCTATCATTTGTTAGGTCTAGTTGGGTCTAGTTCAACATCCTCTTCCTGCAGATCACTCTGGGATTCACACTTTTACAGAGAGAGAGCTACAGTTTTGAATGACAGAGAAATGGTACATTATCAGAAAACACCCTGAACGAGTCTATAGGAGCTACCAATTATATAGCAGGTTCATCTGTAAGCTGTCACATACAGCATGTTATATCAAGACAAATCTCCCACTGTAGCGATTCATTATTAATGACCTTCCCTTGTTCTATAATTAAACAGGAACAGGACCCGGACACTGAACAGAAACTTGGTCTAGACTGCTGGAGTGCAAAAAAAGATCAAAGAGCACTGCACAGACCACAAAGCACCCAGAGTTTCTGAGATGGTCAAGGAACACACTGTTTCCTGACCACACGATGGGTGGACTTTAAAGTGGGGACAAGGAGGAGACACTCGACCAATCTGATATTTCTCTCATGTTATTCTCAGAGGGACATGTAGGGTGCGTAGGCTACTCACTATTGCACTGCAGCCTGTTTAGCTATGGGAAATAGATGACTAGTGGCTGCAATGCTGGCTTAAAGTCAGACACAGTTTGAAGAAATCCAGTATATATTTTTTTAGCACAGAATATACTAAAAAGGGGGAAAGAAAAGACAAAAAGTCAAGTGATGACATGCTTTCAACCCAGCAGGTTGGATATGTAAAGGGGGCTGGTCCCTGTCAGTCTCTGATGTCAATTAAAATGTGAGGGTTAGACCGATGACTGGCCGTGAGAGCTATGTGAGAGAGCATGATGAAAACGTCTTAGAAGACAGTCAGGTTCTATGCGGTTCCCCTCCCTATTCCCTGGACGCTCTAGGCATGCAGTCCACAGGCATCAAATCCATATTAAGATCAGACTACTTCACTAGTTTTTTTAAACTTTTATTAAACTGACAGATTCATCTACTGTATTGTGCACCAACGTGTTCTGGGAGAGTGTTAATTAAATTTTAAAGATGAAGGACAGCTTTGAAGACTCAAAATGTCTTGACTTTGAGGTGATAAATTTTGCCTGTGAAATACCAATATGCACATGCTAATAACAGAGGAACCTCTTTGATATGTAAAGAAAATTGTAATATGTGCTATCCGTGTGTCTCAAGCACATCATAGACTGCTTAACAAGGGGATGTCTTTTCAAATAGCTAGGGCTGGGAGAAATTTACAGATGGCTTTATTCTGCTTTTACTATGAGTTGTCTGTTTCTATATGACACAATTTCTCTTTATTATAACCTGTTTAAATATGTGAAACAATAAACTTTGAACATTTCACAATAAATTTCAAAACAGCTTGTTCTTTTTATGTTTGCACATGTGTTATATAATAGTGCATATATGTTTATATAATGCACATCCATATTAAACTCAAATACATGGCATCTCTTTATATAGTCAGTATTGACTAACAAAAAAGCATTTGAGAAGGTATGTTCCAGTTTTAAAAAGCAACTGACTTCTAATACCCCTGGAGCTTCTCAAAATAACCCTGCCCCAGAGACAATGGCCAAGTGGCAGATGTAGCCCCAACGCCAGGGCAGTGTTTCCCCACAATGGAATGCAATGGCATCTCATCACCTGCCAAAACTCTGGAGCCCCTTGAACCAGGGAGGTCACTATGAGAGGGAGGTGTGCACGAAAGGGCAATGTCAAAGGAGCAGGCTTGTGCGTCACAGGGAATCACCTCAAACCTCTGCAGTGCAGTAACACCTGAGCTAAATTTAATTTAATTCTGTTCCAGGCCTGCACTGAAAACAGCAAACTAACCAAGGCTTCACACAGGCTCCAGATTAGCATATGCACTGGCGCCTGTCAAACATCTCTATTTTCACAACACTTCCCTTACCTTGCCAACGTAGAGCGGTTCGTCGCCTGTGAACTCCTCCAGGACAAAGAACTGATTCCACACCCAGCTGCGCTTCTGCCTGTGGGCCAGCGCTCCCGCACCGGGCCTGTGGGACTGGCGAGGGGCCCGTGGGAGAAGAACTGAATTTAGAGTCATCCCATAGCATCCCAGCTCCCACTGGGCCACCAGCAGCAGCAGAGTCTGGCTGATCACACTCCAGATAAGAGGCCTGTCTGCCTTCATTTGGACAGGTGACGGTGAACAAAAAGGGACAAAAACCAAATGAAATGCAGTATAAAAAAAAACAAGAGTGAAAAAAGTACGAGAACTGCTTGGGACAAGTTTTTAAGTGTCAAAGACACTTAGCACATGCGCTGGTCCAGGCTTTCTCTGTGACTCTCAAAAGGTTACAGTCAGGATTCAAATGGTGGGCTTGATCTGTCTCCACAACATCCAGCTTGAAAAATACACACAAATGTCTCAGAGCTGCTGTGTCCTCGCCTGCAACAAAAGAGTGAAAGAGATGGTAAGTGGTGCCCAGGAAAGTATAGCGATAAGAGTAGGGACATTTTATGAACAAGTGTTTGTTGTGACTTATGACCCTCTGGAACGTGGTGCTGCTTTCTGATTGGTTGCTAGGCATGCAGTAAAATCGTATATCATGCACGCCTTGAAAGTAGTTCTGGCAAAAAAGTTTAAAACTTCAGCACCGTTCCATATCAATACCCAATAGAATGTACGTACCTACTGTAACCGTCTCTATCAAACTTCACAATTTTGGCAATGTGGAGTACAATTTCCATGAACTTAGTAAACCGAAAATAACAAATAAATCAACGTTTTGGAATAAGTATTGCATGTGTCGCGTTGCTCAATCCAAGCTAGCTAACTCCTGATGAGCAGTAGCAATCACCTTACCAAATGAAAGGTAACCTTGACAACCAATTTGGCTAGTGACTGAAGGCTGCGTAGCGCTCTACTTAACGTTACAAATATTAGGCTACATTGTAGGCCACATTGTAGCGAAACTGAGTCTAAGTTAACCCTCTAAGTTAATTGAGAATTATTTTAAAAACATTCTACATAATTGAGTGGCATTAACCGGGTCATAAGCGGGGTAACATCCTCCGAGGCGTGCACTATACAGTTTTAAGTCAACTTGGCGGAGCAAACTTCCCTCCGCTTCGCGTCGGGAAGTTCTTAGGCTCCACCTCGTTGACTTAAAACTGTATAATGCACGCCTCGTCGGATGTTACCCCTTACTTATGACCCTCTGGAACGTGGTGCTGCTTTCTGATTGGTTGCTAGGCATGCAGTAAAATCGTATATCATGCACGCCTTGAAAGTAGTTCTGGCAAAAAAGTTTAAAACTTCAGCACCGTTCCATATCAATACCCAATAGAATGTACGTACCTACTGTAACCGTCTCTATCAAACTTCACAATTAATGGCAATGTGGAGTTCAATTTCCATGAACTTCAAAAAAAAAAAATAGTAAACCGAAAATAACAAATAAATCAACGTTTTGGAATAACTATTGCATGTGTCGCGTTGCTCAATCCAAGCTAGCTAACACCTGATGAGCAGTAGCCATCACCTTACCAAATGAAAGGTAACCTTGACAACCAATTTGGCTAGTGACTGAGGGCTGCGTAGCGCTCTACTTAACGTTACAAATATTAGGCTAGATTATAGGCCACATTGTAGCGAAACTGAGTCTAAGTTAACCCTCTAAGTTAATTGAGAATTATTTTAAATACATTCTATATAATTGAGTGGCATTAGCCGGGTCATAAGCGGGGACATAAACTTGGTGGAGCAAACTTCCCTTCGCTTCGCGTCGGGAAGTTCTTAGGCTCCACCTCGTTGACTTAAAACTGTATAATGCATGCCTCGTCGGATGTTACCCCTTACATATTTCACAGTCTTCTAAAGCCTTCACGCAGGGCCCAGCAATTGCCTATGCCATTCTCAGGGACTCATCCATGGACGGAGTACGATACAATGTCCTCTGAGGCTTCAAAACATGGACACAAGAGGTACTCTACACCGGAAAGCGCCCTGCTGTAAAGAAGCATCTCAGCTCTGTCCATAGAGAGCGATAGAAAGGGGTTTGTGTGTCTGCAGCTGTGTGTGTGTGTGTGTGTGTGTGTGTGTGTGTGTGTGTGTGTGTGTGTGTGTGTGTGTGTGTGTGTGGTGAGGGGCACTCTTTGAATACACTACTATAATCCAAAAGCAAAGTTCATGTCTAAATTGAGAGACTATTGTGAGGATATTCTATATCCAACGCTGAGCTGCTACAAGGAGTAGTGAAGCAAAGCTATACCAAGGTGCCACGCACCAGTGTTATTAATAATACATAAAACAAAAGCAACCACAAAAAAATCAATTGCCAATACTGCATTTAGATTGATTGAGCTAAAAAATGTCTTCCTTAACAAAATAATGCAATCGGCAAAAACAGGTTGAATGACACTGAGCTGTAAACAAGCTATATATCACATTTACCTGCCAATTTTTTTGACAAAAGAAAAAAACGTAACATAAAATCAAACTATCCCAAAAGACTGCTGAAAACAAGGACGTGACACTGTGTTCCAACAGCAGTGTACAACTGCCTTTCAAGGCAATATAACCTTGGGTAACGCAAGAAATGTTCCACTTGCAAAATCCTCCTAAGGGGTCCCAGGAGGGCCTGACTGCATGGAAACCTTTTAGGTGTTTCAAACAGCCTTCTTAAGTCAAACACTTACAGTCTGGGGGAAAAGAGAAGTTCAAACATGATTCTGGGCAGAGTAATACAGGTTCTCTCCAGGGAAATCTGGCCTTCCTACAGTTCACAAAGAAGTAGTGCAGGACTCAAACTCACAAGGCTTATTTTGATTCTTTAGTGAATTGTCACAGAAATCTGTTCTTATACTCCAAAAGATTTTTTCAGGCCACGATTTGTGAAGGCAGATCCAGTTCAGCCTTCTGGTATAGACACTCTGTTTAAACAAATGATATAACCCCTTCTATATGTTATAATAACCAGTGCATAGACCACTGTGTTTGGGTTTGCCTGTGTGTGTCATGATACATTGGATGATAAGGGTTATAGTGCTCAGGGGAATAGAAATTCACCCACTCCACAGATAAGATTCTGACATGATAAATGAAATCTGGCTGAGCCTGAACAAGCGTGTTTTTTCACCACACTATCAAAGCATCTGGAGGGAGAATCTACACAATCAGTGTGTCCAGGCATGGTGAGAGGTAATTCCCTGCATTCTGCCAGGCTCCCCTAATACTGGTCACATGGTACGGCCACCAACTTTGTTCCATGCCACTGCTGGAGAGAGAGGGAGTTGGGCGCTCGTTCTCCACAGCGACAGAGCCAGGCTACCTCTTAGGAGGGAGATGTCTGATCTGAACCCGCCTAATCTCTTTTATAAGCCTCACTTATAGGGGAATTACCAGTGCTTAGTGGCTGATTACATCTCGAGCCTTTTAAACACCTTCCACAATTTGGCCAATATTTGAAAATGACAGAGGGATGTGAATGAAGATTTAGAGCCTGCAGTGGAAGGCTTTAAACGGTTGAGTCATCTGAGGATTTTTATCGCCTCCATTGTAACCCGAGCTTATCCCCGAAGAGATGTTTACATTCTGCCTGCTCAAAGTGAGCCTGACATATTCATAGAATAGTGGACTATCGTTTGACGAACAGGACCACAGGCAGCCTCATCTCCATAAGCTCATTTATCAGCACAGACATGCATCCATGATGGAAGGTCTGTGTTCAAGGGGGAGAGAGGGCCTGGCTGAATGCAACGCTGTTGAAGCGAACAAGTGTGGCACAGCCTGACAACATTTTCAAAAGGAGTAAAAATAAAAACAAAGGATTCACTAATTCAATTTCTATTCATGTATGCACCACCCATCTCCTTTTGCTCAGTGGCACTGGAGCTACAGTCCATTTGGCCTTTTCCGTCTTGGCCTCTCCCTCCTCCTCCCGCATCCCTCTCTCCCTTGTCTCTTCCGTCATGTTTAGCCCTGGGTGAATCTGTTCGCTGTCGGGCTTGGCTGCCGACCCAGGCTTTATGTTCAGCGCAGCTCGCCCAAATGGTGTGGGACAGGATGATGAAGTCTCATTAGCCTCCCGTGCCATCTGACGAGTGGTGCCCAGGCCTTCGCAACGGGCCCCCTGTAGGGAGAGCGACCGCAGCCACCCGCTCCGGGAGTGGAACACAGAGGCACAAAGTCACCAGTGCTAAACACCCTCCCACCGCCCCCCCACCCCCGCTGGGAAAGAGTGATGACGGCACCGTCCAGAGATGGGGGCTCTCTGAAATGAAGGAGCAGCTCACTCCGCTCCTGGCATCTGGACATCAAACACGGCATGGGGAGGACTGGTAACATATGGCCTCGTTATTGTGGCTGCCTTCTCAGCCCCGTGCACATGGGAGGGGCCGAGGCAGCCCGTTCACCAGGGAGTTGGCATTCATTGCAATGCAGACTCAGAAAGAAGTAGAGTAACTAAGACAGGCTCTTTTTAATTTAAGCTACCCAATGTGTTCTCCCAGGGCCTTCCTTTTCCAAAATAGTGGCACAATTATTCCTAACTTTTTTTTCTTGTGCTTCAGCCAGCCATAGTCTCCATAATTGTAGTGCAGTACATTTTATAATGTAGGCTACACTGAAAAACAGTGTAAATGTGTTTTCTTTAGAGCAACATGAAGAGATTTTATCTACTTATTAATATGTTTGGTGCGTTTTTAGTTCCAGTTCTGTTAAAGGCAGCTGTTGCTGTAGGAATTCTTTACACTTGTTCTCTGAGCTTAACGGCTATTCCCGTGAAGGTATTGTACAAGCAGGCTCCGCGGAACAGCCTGTTTTGCATCTTACCCGTTATTTACACCACCTAGTGGACAAATGAGACTCAACAGTGACAAGGGGTCGAACGCTGTTGAGAATAATTTACTATGCGCCACCTTACATGCAATGTAATGTACCCGGTTGATATTTTCCTTAGCGCTTTGGTGACGAATGGCTTGGCACCGGTGATTTGGCTGTATAGTTACATGTAAATTGTGTTTTATTTAGTCAATAAAAATTACAGTGATGAAAAGAAATCCGAGGGAGGCAAGGCACATATCCATATGCCAACATATTCATACTATATGTTCATAATGCATTCAATTTTCTTAAGTTCTCCAGTGCAACTCTGAATCATTCATTAAAGTAAAGTCTTCACCTTGCGTGATATCAACCCCATAGTTCACTACTGCAACAACTTCAAAAGCAGTAACATATATGTGCATATGTGCACATAAATAAAACTAGGTGTAAGTAAGGAAAGCAACAAATAATATTTATCGCTACTGACTTAAATGAAAACTCAAAGTTTGTCCTAACCTGCCGCGATGTGCAGGCAATGACAAAACAGCCGCCTTGTAAGAATCTTAAAATTACCACAGCCAACTACATCAGATAAAAAATCTCGGCACAACAGTTAAGCCGATCAATTTTACAGGACTTATCTACAATTTACTGAGCGGCTCAAGTATGCCAAAAATCGTTCTTACCAATAAGATGAATGTAAAGACATTTAAGATGGCTTTCTCTATGTAAGTTTTCATCAGATGTGCTTTCCTTTAAACCAGTATGAACGGAGCTGGACCACATGTAAGGCAACCAAACAGCCGTTTTTGGAGAAAGTAAACCATGTTTTTAAGGTGGAATATAAGCCGTATGAATAACATTTCTAATAGACTACTCTGTGAAACATATAAGCCTTAATGCTAATTATTAACTACACTTAACTTTAAGACAATTCCCTCGCAAATATTGCTGTAGAAAAACTGGTATGTTCCCTAGTCCTTTGCGCAGCGTAAATTACTGACAGTCACATAGTATGCACACGGAAAGTACAAAATCGATATATTCTTAAAGTGTCATGCACTTGTTTTAAAAATAAGCATCTTATGCACGCAGTATTTCTTACCGCCACATTCGTTAAAAATCTGCTGTCTTGCTCCCGCACAGCCGGACGATGCCAGAGACACGCAGCTCCCTTCCCCGCTCAGTGTGATTACATTCACTGCGCCGCTCACTCGGCTCGTCTGCCCTAACAACGTGTTGTCGCTACAATGAGTTTCATTGAGGAGTCGCAGCTGCAGCAAAATGCAGGCAGAGGCGACTACCGCATACTATCGAGGGTGTTTCAGAGAAATAAGTCCGGATACATTGAGGTATTCGTACCTCTGAAAAAACTTATAAAGGACAGTATTAGGGAAAAAATGTTGCGACACTTTTTTCACCTCTACAGCACAACTGCACAGTTCGCACTGGCACCCTCAGCTGCGTGTCTATCAGTGCGCACTCTGGATTCAACTGGCAACGCAACTGAATGGATTTTGAAAGGGGTGGTCCTCACGTCAGTTGCCTTTTACAGAGTATACTGTCCAGGTCGTATGAAGACTTGTTTCTCAGACTTTTCTGCTATTACAAATGTCACTTACAACTAATTACTGAAACATTAGGACGCATATGGCACAAGGATGGTGAAGGAAAGCATGGCTATTCTCTACTTCCACTTAATGGCAAGAAGTCAAGACTGCTCCCCAGATTTTTTTCACACAACAACAACAACAAATGCTTTTGCTATAATAATAATAATAACTACAGTAATAAATTAACTGCAACAGTTCAGACTTAAACCTTTCTGAAACAAAAACCTATGTGCTGGTAGAGTAAGAAGAACCAAGGAAGCTTAAGAGAGAGAGAAAAAAAAAATACAGTATATATTTTTTATGCTGGGCCACAGATAGTTGCGGATAGACGGTTCTGGGTCACATTTCTTTGTAGCATGGATGCAGACACACAATATGTAAAATTTACCTCATTTATTTATGTTGCCTGAAGGATACAACTTGGTACCATCCACATAACAATAAAAAAGTTGTTATTTCTGTGAAAGTTGTGGCTATGGGGCAATAGACAGAGAACAATAATAGTAGCAGCAGTTGCAATATTGACTCATACAGCACACACACGAGACAGGGCTGGCTGAGAGCACATAACAAACTAAGTATGTACATTTATGATGTAGACATGTACAGCAGTGTCTGAGCAACTGTTTTCCTGCCTGTTGAGTACAACTCAATGTAAAAAATTTCATGTGGCCCAGAGGCTGAGTTAACAGTGTGAAATTCAGAATGTACTGAAAATACTGTAGCTGATCAGTCTTCAGTTTTGAAGGGTGAATGATGGTTGTGGACAGTAAAGTTGTCTTTCTAATTAATTCTTGCGTGAGACAGCCAACAGAATCCTGCTAGGATAACACGAGACTAATCACCTTGGCTGGGTTTATTTGGCAGTACTCATCAGCAGGTTGCATCGCTACCACTGTTATACTGACTTGTGGTCTGGGCCAGTTCTCACTATTAGGAACACAGTAATGTCACTCCGTTTTGGCTTATACTAAGAACTTGTGGATTTTGGTTGCATCACTGCTATTTGTTAGCTGTGTGGCCTCCATAGCTTTTTCACTGCCACTTTTGCTAACTCTTAAAAAAAAATGCTGACTTTGTGTGTACCCCTTTGTGTGAATTGATGCTGATTTGAAGGCACCTGCCTAAATCTTTGCACAGTACTGTATCTTTTTAGCCATCCACATGTTTAATGTTAAAACACCCATGAGGCTGAAAGGATTTGATGGGCATAAGTTGTTTTTTAACAAGTTTTAGGCAGGTGCACACAAAGTCTACACACACAGGGGTACACACAAAGTCAGCGATTTTGCAGGATTATAGTCAGGTGCATGATCAACAAGTTACACCAAATTGGTTGTATATGTCAGGAAGCTTACATCCACAGAGGATCTGTAGTTAGTTCTTGAAGATGTTTGGTGTAAGATACCAGCTAAGTTACTTCAAAAACTCTATGCAAGTATACCTAGAAGAATTGATGCTCTTTTGAAGACAAAGGGTGGTCACACCAAATATTCATTTGTTTTAGGTTTCTCTTTCGTTCGGTCATGGCATTTTGTTAATTGATGAACATAAATGATTAACACTTCCATTTTGAAGGCATTCCTAGTTGACAGCATTTTTATCACACCTGCCTACAACGTTTGCACATTACTGTATATGTACACTACTTAACAAAAAGTTAAGGATATTTGGCTTTTGGAAAATGTCAAATGTTTACACTACAGTGGTATTATATGTCATGAAAGTATGGCATTCAAGTAGAAGCATGCAATAGTGATTTTCTCTTCTCAAACAATTTATTGAAACAAAAGCCAACAGCAGTGGTGGGTATACAACAACAAAAAATGCCAATGCCTTAATAACTTATCAATTGTTAGGTGTCTTCTTGGTCTTATCATGTCAAAATGTAAATAACATGAAGACTGTTTAAATACCTAATATACCAATAAATCCTAATTGAACAAGGAAATGTATTGGTCATTTCCAACACCTATTGTGAATTTCGCCATTAAGCAACTTGTAAGAAAACAGTAAGATGTGCAAATAGTCCTGAAACACTGAACTGTGGTACACGTGCATTCAAAAGTTTAGAGAAGTTTACATTAAGTTCATCTGTAAAGGTTATAGTACATTTTAGGTTCATCCTGAAATTTCACCCGAAAGCCGAACATCCCTAACTTTAGTAGTGTATATGTACAGTAAAGGATTGAAATTGCATTACTCTCTATTCCAGCAACACCGATAAAATACACAATATGAAAAATATATAAACATAGAAAAACTTAACAACAAGTGAGCTAAGGACCTTAAGGGCTTAGCTTAATACAAAAAGCTAAAAGACAATAAATATCATAAATAAAAAAAATACAACACTCAGGACAATACTGACATAAGGCACACATGGTAGGGCAAAGTGATGCTGACAGTCTTGTGGATGAACCCAGTTTTTAAGTCTGACCAGAGACTCCACAGCGTAATTCCCGATGGCAGCAGGCTGAAGAAGCTGTGAAAGGGGTAAATAAGGTCACCAGAAATACAGAGGGGTTCGCAGACGAAGCGGGTGTTGTACAGTACTGTAGATTTCCTGGTGGCACCCCCACCCAGCAGTGTCATGACGGGAGGAGGGTTGTTGCTGCTTAGTGGCAACTATAAGAACTGTCGAGCCAACAGTAGTATTTTTATTATTATTATTATTATTTTTATTACATTACACTTAGCTGACGCTCTTATCCAGAGCGACTTACAGATATTTACAGGGTTTCAGTTACAGTCCCTGGAGCAAGTGTTAGAAGCCTTGCTCAAGGGCATCTCAACCATGGGTAGGTCGGGATTTGAACCGGCAACCTTCCAATTGCAAGACCAAGTCCCTAACCACTAGGCCACAGTTGCCCCCCAGTAGTAGACATCACATGTATATGTATAAAACCTGGCAAAGGTACAAGGAGAACTCCAGGACACTGCTGCACATATATTACTAAGAACAACTCCTTTCAGTGCAGCCCATGACGTGGCCATACTCTGTGTGGAATGTGCCCGTAGGCCCAGAACAAATGTGAAAGATGGCGTCCAGCAGCCAGTGAGGTAAATGCTGCTTCGACGCTGGATGGCCCAACTGTTTATTCACACACATCTGTGTGTGAGCTTGTCTCAACTGCCGGGTGTGCTCAAGAAAAGCCTTCAGAGCCCTAACAGTGCACAGTGCATTAGAAGCCACCTCTGTCCGGCCAGCTGCTTCAGGATAATACACCTCCAGTTCAATAACATGGTTAATTGATTGAGGGTTTAAAAATGGGTTAGGCCAGAGGAACACGCCTGTATCCTCAGGTTTCCACCTCATGCATACAGCACTTACAGACAGGGCATTCAGTTCACTCACCCCTTTAGCAGAACACATGGCTAAGAGAAGCACTGTCCTATGAGTCAGCTACTTCAGCTTAGCTTGCTCCAATGGCGTATATGGTTAAAGATCTCAACGCCAGGTGGAGGTCCCAAGACAAAGTGCACAAACATTGGTCTGGTGCTGGCGGTTGGCACCCTTTAAAAATCAAGAAAACATAGGAAGTTTCCCAACAGAAAGACCCTCTACTGGTTCACGGAACACAGAGATAGCTGCGCTGTAGACCCTGAGGGTGCTGGCTGCCCTCCCAGCATCCAGGAGGGACTGGAGAAAGAGGAGCACCAGAGCTACTGGACATGTTTTGGGTTATAGCCCTTGACTCCGACACCATGCAAAGAACAAACTCCATTTATATTTTCTGGTTTGAATGCATGGAGGGTGCTCTGGTCTCCAGGCCAGCGTCATTTAATGACAAAGGCAGGGGTTGAGGAGAGGCCAGGCCCCATGGTTGTAGAACCACTGTCCTGGGATGCCAAATCCGACACCCTCCTGCAACAAAAGGTCCTCCTGAGTGGCAGAGGCCAAGGATGGATGTGCACCAGGCGAAGGAACCGATGTCTCACCAGCCAGTGTGGTCCAACTAACAGAACTCTGAAGTATCCCTGAGAGACTGTTTAACACAAGGAATGAAGAGCAGCCAGGAAAAGCATATAGCATATAGCAATCCACTCAGGTACTCATGAGATGAGTGCATCCAGTCCAAGTGGGCTGATCGGATGACATTGGGTAGTGGTTCAGTTATTTTGATGCAAACAGATCCACCTGGGGTACGCCAAAGCATGCCCACAGACTTGTCACCACATCTGGGTGCAATCTCCATTCCCCCTGGAGAGACAGGGGAATGAGAGACAGATGGACAGAGGGACAGAGGACACAGAGAATACAAACCGCCCTCAGAGGGGTCAGACATGGGAATGCCCAGAAAAGGAGTTTCTGGGCTACTTTGAGACAGCGCTGGGAAGTTGTACCCCCATGTTAATTGATGTGATAAACAGTTGCAGAGCTGTCTGTCCGTACAGGGAGAGCTTTGAGGGCAAGGTGTACTGCCGTCAACTCCAGAATGTTGATATGTTTGATATTCGAGGGAGGATCCCAGCTAGCAGGCTCCAAGGGCATGTTGTTGACCTCCCTCTTAATACTTTTTGGAAGGGATGTCTGGGCTAACCAGATCTGCCTGCAAGTCAGAACTGCTGAGGACATAGCTGCCCATACGTCTCAGGTTACTTAAGCACGAGTAGACAAGGCAGCATCTACAAAATCTTTAGTATCCTGGTCACCTGCACTAACAGTCTTCCTAATAGCTGCTAAAAGGACAGCCAGTGCATTGGCGGAGCATGCAGCACGTGCTGCAGCATTGCAGGTCCTGTAGGTTAGGCGATCGGTGTTGTCACACTCCCTGCTAGAGCAGCATGGGTCAGCGGTCACCCTGCCTGGGCCAAGGGTAGTTAAAGCCACCATTTCCCTCTCCACTGGTGGTATGTTCCCCAATCCTGTCTCAGATGGGTGTACTGTAGGAGGGCTTGGCCAGCCTCCTACAGTAGCCAACTGCAGCTGGGAGAGAAGTTGACGGATGTCATTGGGTGATACCAGCCCAAACATGCTCAGTGGGGAATATTCAAAAATGAAAGTCGCAACAAGAACTATGTTTACCGGAATTGTATTTGGTAAAGATGTCGAGGCCGTACTCCCCACTGGGTTGAGAAAAAGTGATTTTCCAGCTTGCTATGTTAGTTCCAGTAGTGGCTTGGCTAAACGCTAGCAATGCTAAGCCTGTCGTCGTAAAGCTTTGTAGATTCTTTCACAATGCGGGGCACTGCATACATCACGACCAGACTTTAGTGATTGGGTGAAGGCAGACACAATCGTTTTAAACTTCAGCAGAGTCTACACCTCTAGGAAGCAAACGTTTCTCAACACAGGACAGCCAGACGCTCTGTGCGAAATGCAGTGTAGTACGAAGGGGCTAGTTTACCAGGCTAATAGATGCACTAACTGTTGAGTTTCTGAGGATGTTAGGTCTAAAAGTGCTTCTTTGCACATGCTTGTGGGCTTCATGAATTCCCTCTCTTGCAGTGAGCAGTTGTATTTTTGTCCAGTCGTAGAAATTGTGTGTGCACAATTTCACTTGTTCGTCATACAAAACTTCATGTTTAGAGCAATGAAAAAATGAAAATGAAAAAAAAAAAAAAAAAAACGTTTTGGCTGACAGAGAGTGTTGGGAGGTAGGCTAGGTCAATGTGAATTTCCTCTTTCCTTCACCATGAAAATCAACTGTTTAAAAAACCCTCACTCTGTCTGTTTTGTAAGATATTTGGAGTGTTTGTCTAGCATCTCTTTATTGCTGAGAAAGAGTCTATTGGTGTAGCGAGGCTGGGTTAGTTGTGATAACTGATGGTTTACAATTCCTAACAATGCATCTAACATCATTTTGTTGGAGATATAGGGTTAGGGTTAACATTAAGTTATAGAAGATGTAAAAACGTCTATATTTTTATTTTGATGTTTGTGAGATGTGTCTGTTTTATGTTGTGCTTGTTATGTCTATGT
>CM050221.1:23572500-23652500 GCA_027475355.1 Coilia nasus
GCTCGCAGAATGGGCTGGATGGACTTGGCTGCGGAGAGGCCGGCCAAATGAGACATGCTGGATTCTCCAATGAGAAATTACCTCGGAACAACTGCAGATCGTGGCTGGAATTTTTGCGCAGGTTTTCTGCTGCATGCGTTTAAAGCGGGAGGCACGCAGCAGCAGCAGTCATGCACATCAGGCATATGTGCACGCAGGTGTCTTGCCCCAAACACTTAAGGAAAAGAAAATACCCTCCAAAAATGATTTTGTTTGGGGACACCGATAAAGAATGATCAGAAACATTGCACATCAACAGCCACAATTTAATTTCCAAGTTGTTCTGTTGGATGTACATTTGGAATTTAATAGGCAGTAGCACAGCTGAAATTAGTGCTCTAACAGATATAGTGCCAGAGTATGGCATTTCCTAACCCGTTGTAATTGCTGCACTGCATTTGGTAAAAACTGTCAGAATATAGATAATTCACAAACTGATTGAATGAACAATGAACAAACCCTTAAATGAAAAAGACAATCTTTGTGTGAACGAACAATGTTATTTTTTTAGTCATTTAAATCATCTTTGAATTTGGCTGCCCAGGCATGCACACAGCAGAAGGCAACAGGCAAAATAAACTCACTTTTCCCGACAGCTTTAAGTAGAACTGAAAACCTGATTCACTAAATGCAGACATAAACACAATATAATGAGAAAAGATGCAACATGACAAGTGTTTTTTAGCAATTAGATAGAGAACCCCTCCTTTGAACACCACCCCATCTTTTCTGATCCACCCCACTGGCTTCCTTCCATAAGCTGGAAGTACATCAGTTTACTCAGCATACTGTAGACTGCCTGTGCAAATCATGTCTGTATAAATTTCACTGTTTCCCAAGTAAATACACCACATGGCCCTCTGCCACATCTGAGGCAGTCAGACATTTTACTGGAACTAACCCATGGCCAGGGCGGGCTGGTATGTCTGCCCTCTTTGACACACCATGAATGAGGTCGCGAGGGTCAAAAGGAAACGATGAAGAGGCATCTGGCATCTCCAGTAGATGCTACACGTCTGTATAGTACAGTATATCTTGGAGTACTGCCATTTAAAATACCGAAGAGTTCATAGAAAGAAAGAGGGGAAAAAATATGTTTTGTTTTTTTTTTCATGCGATGTCATCATGCAAATTGGTTCTGCCATGGCCCCGGTGGGAGTGGCAGCATCTCGCAGGCTAATAAAGCACACATTAATGAGAGTTTTTACAGTGACCTTCCAGAGGTTCTGCCTCAGTGGCCGTCAACCACACACGCAGCCAGCTCAGGTTCTTTTTACCTCCTGCCAAAAGAATTACAACCGCCTGTCCAAGTCAATGGACCCCTGGCAAAGCATAGGTTTATCATCTATGTTAACTTACTCGGCATGAAAGCTTCAAGGTGCTCTTTTCCTTTGTAGTTGGATAATGGTGTCTGTGAAATGTTGAATGGTGAAGAGATTAAACATGGTTAAGCTGGATATCTGTCCATGCCCATATGAATGTTGAAATAATCAAAAGCAGTGAATGCCATCAGCAAGACTGCCAGCACACAGAGCAGTGGCTGGTAATCTATGCATACTGTAAAAACACCTGTCATGAAGCAGTCCGTCTTAGTGACTTGTAAAATTGGATCATAGTGTGACCTCGGAGAAATTATGGACAGTATGATGACTTGGTATAGCCCCCACACTCAGACTAACACACACACACACACACACACACACACACACACACACACACACACACACACACACACACACACACACACACACACGCGCGTACTCACACAGAGAGAGAGAGAGAGAGAGAGAGAGAGAGAGAGAGAGAGAGAGAGAGAGAGAGAGAGAGAGAGAGAGAACCAATGTTTAATGTGAGAATAAAATGAATTAAGAATGGTGTGAAGCACTCAAGGTCACACAAAACAATATCCACCATGTGCAGTGCCCACAGCAGGTCCTGAAGGTTCATAAAAACCTGTGGCTCTTTTGACATCCCATGAATTGTGGGAAATATCATGGCTAATGCCTTTGAGCCAGACTTTATTAAATCACATCATGTCAAAGCCAGGGACATGATATGATACACAGTGTTGTGTAGAATAGGTTCATATCCTCTGGCATCTTGTGTATCATTAAATAAAAAGACTTAGGTGAATATAGAGCTAGACTAGAACTGTCAATGTCACAAATATCAGTGTTCTAAAATTTCAATCATGTTTTAGAGCCAATCACAGCACAGAGGTTGCCCTTAACAAAATAGTAAGACATCTCAGACTCAGTATGGCCGCAAACAAAGTCTCTGCTGTGGTCCTCCTAGACCTAAGTGCTGCCTTCGACACAGTTGACCGCAACATACTACTAAATCATCTGAAAACCTGGGTGGGTCTGTCAGGTCATGTACTAAAATGGTTTGAGTCATATATTACTGGAAGACAATTTTATGTCAGTATCAGGGACCATGTATCCAAAGAACACAATATGACCTTTGGGGTCGACCAAGGTAGTTGTCTTGGCCCCCTCCTTTTTTCATTATTTCATTATTGGGCAACATCATCAAAAAACATAGCATAGACATATGATATGCCGTCGACACACAGCTGTATATTTCAGTCAAGCCAAACAAAGCCACTGCCCTAAGCTTATTAACTTCTTGCTTGTCTGCTATCATGCAATGGATGAGTAACAACTTCCTAAAACCAAATCAAGACAAAACTGAGCTATTACTTATTGGCCTCTAAGATAAATGAGAGGCTCTCTACTCCAGTCTGGAAAACCTAAGCCAGCATGTCAGAGAAGAGGTAACAAGCCTAGTTGTGATTCTTGACTCTGATTTAACCTTCAAACCTCACATTGATAAAGTAACTAAAAACACATTTCCATCTGAGAAATATTGCAAAATGTTGCCTATTCCTGACCCAGCAGGATGCTGAAAAACTTGTCCATGCATTTATCTCAAGTAGGTGAGACTACTGTAATGCCCTATTTACAGGACTCCCAAAAAAAGTAAATCGAAAAACTAAAGCTTATTCAAAACGCAGCCACAAGACTGTTAACAAAAACAAGAAGGAGAGAGCAGATTACTCCAATGCTAGCCCACCTGCACTGGCTGTGTCCTACAGAACTGACTTTACAGTACTCTTACTAGTATTCAAAACTAGCCCCATGCTATATTACTGACACATTGTCCTTTTACATTTCTGCACAAGCCTTTACATCCACTGAGGATGGCCTCCTGAGGATTCCAGTGGCACCATTCAAAAGGATCGGAGAAGCAGCCTTCTCATACTATGCCCCAAAGATATGAAATGCCCTATCCCAGCACATGCAAATGGCAACTGAAGACTTAGCTGTTCAACCTTGCCTACACTTAACTGCCCTGCTGAAAGACTCTCAGAGACCTTCCCCCTACCAACCCCAACAGAGGGACTCCCCTTTCTCGAACACTCAGAACTTTCTCTCTACCAGCCTGACAGTTGAGCTCCCTTGGGAACCATGAGGGACATTAGTGGAGCTCTACACAGTGCCCTGGTGTATTTCTTTGGCACTACTGGACTATAACAAAGCTTGCCATGTGTATCTCTGCCCTGTGTTGCTTTGGCAAACTGTTACAGCACTTTCAGCTACATCATTTGTATGAAATGTGCTATACAAGTAAAGATTAGTAATAGTGAGAAAAAGCTAATTGCTCACCAAAAACGTCCTAAAAAATACTTTGCAAGCAAAGATCTGTCATTAACCTTTTACTTCAGCTCTGCATTGTAAACACACAGGTATTCAGTCTATTGCCAATTAGCCTACAGAAAGGTCATGCCTTTCAAGTGATCTTGGCCAAGCCACATATGTGATGGAAATGACCTGCGTGAGTCAGGCTCAGGTAATCAAAGTGAAGCATTAGACACTAACTCATCTCATTATCACTTGCCATTTTATCATAATCCTGAGACCATCCACGCCTCTGCACCCATGTGGCCTTCAGGAAAGAAGCACATTTCTTTAGTTACCATTAAGGATACATGGGCACACTTGAGAACCCCTAAAAATAAAATAGAAGCCTGCTGTTAATGATGGGGAAATTCAGGTGATTTGCCCTGACTTGCTCCGTCACCACCCCACCATGTCCACATCCCCACCAGCTGCAAAATGTCTATTTATACAGAATACACGACACATATGACCTGATAACAAGCCAGAGGAAGTGCAAGGGTGTGACTGCCTTGAAAGCAGTATGAGATGGCCCACTGTCTTGTCTGACACAGATCCGAGGTAGCAGGGGAAGGGGACCCCCACATAATGACATTATACGTGGGTACAAATTCCACACTGTGTCGGTCCCTTCTCTCATCTTTGGCCTTTAACTCATCATGTGGTAGAAATGTCTTCCCACACAGAAAGGTCAAGGATATCATATCTAATAAGAGATTCACATCACTATCTTTCACAACACCTTGAGTGTCAGCCCAGTCACATTCTGTCAGGAAGGAGCGACGGGGTGATATTTAACCATATGTAAGCCTATTTGGCAAAATAAGCCACGGTGGCCCCGAATCAAAATTATAATTAAAAATAATAAATTAGTTTTATCATTATAATCAAATCCATGTCATTTGTCATATTTATTACACAGGAAATATGATTTCAATTATCTGTTTTGTGTTTAAAGAGCAGAGATCTTGATGTTTCAGGCCATACTTTAATACACAGGATCACATGGGATTTTAAGAATAAGCTGTGTAGGAATACCTTTAATTTAGGACATTTTTGGAAATGTACAGGTATTCGCAAGTAAGAGAAGCATACAGAAGCACTGTTCGCTAAATTGACATTTTTGTAACTTATATTAGCTGTAAGACTGCAGGAGATGATTCTTGAAAAGCTTTTCCTCCTTACAAAGGAAGACTTTTCACTGATTTTGTGAGCTCTGGTCACATATTTCTACTTTGTAAACAGGCCAAACAGTATTGATTAGGTGGTAAGTGGTAAATGGCCATTAAAATACTGTAGAACAGGTTTTAGGTTTATTTTACTGAATTTCAGATAAACACAGGTGCATGCATGCATAATACACTTGCACTTGACCACAATGCAACATTGACCATTAAGTCAGTTTCTTCAATGTGTGTCATGACACACATTTCCTTGAACCTATTTATCTTCATGTCCACTAAAGTTTATACCAAATGCATATGCATAAACCAGGGCACAAACTCTGCAGCATTAAACCTACAATACCTGAACACATTAGCCCTTTCCTTTGAGAAATTCAAACATATTTCATATATTTTATGAATGCAACAGCACCTAAGAAAGGAATACCTGATCAGAATTTGGATGATAAATCTCAGAAAAGTGGATGCATTTGGTACTTGTAATAGGGAAAAAATACAAACTGTTTGTGACTAAACAAGAAAAACAGATTTTACTTTGGGGGAGATGAGAATATCACTAGCAGGTTTAATTGAGGCCTGAAACCCGCACTCTTAGAATGGATGGGTCTCAAAAGGCAACTACATACCAGTGTCACATCAAAGTAAAAAATTTTCCTAAAGTGAAATGTTCACCAGTGGCGATTCAGGTATTCCCTGTCCTCTCTTTTGCTCATCTGTAAATAACTAAGAAAGAAGGAAAGAAAGAAAGAAAGAAAGAAAGAAGAAGAAGAAGAAGAGGAGGAGGAAGAAGAAAAGAGAGAGAGAGAGAGAGAGAGAGAGAGAGAGAGAGAGAGAGAGAGAGAGAGAGAGAGAGAGAGAGAGAGAGAGGCTGACAGCAATCTGAGTGGGTGTCTAGGGGAAGGTGTGTGGATTGCCTGCTGTGGGGTGGAGATCCATCAGAGCTGCCTAAGACATGTCCTTCCCTCAGAGGACGTGGGGCTAGGACTGGCAGCTCGCTGTGACCAGATTGGACAGATAAGACAATGATGAGAAAGAGCGTGTCATTGTGCTTCCCAGACTACACCAAGACAAAGTGTGTAGATATAGACACGAGTTTCATTCGAAGGCCAAACTCCTGAGGCTGGGCATGTGTGTGTGCCATGCGTGCAGCTGATCCTTATGGCTCCAAGGCTTCATCCTCCACATCACAACATCTAGAACTGAGTCACCTGGGCCTTTCCACATTCAAACAGCTATCAGTGTTACTACAGATGTGTAAGTGGCTACATTACCAATTTGATGTATAGTTTTGGTGACAAATTAGCCCTGCTAGTTGAGTAACAATGAAAGGTGTTTATTACTTTCTATATGCTTTATGGATCTCAAATTGATAATCAAATTAACAACTCAGTAAATAGACATCTGGTCTGACATTTGATTACACAAATTAATCCTCAGTCCCCAAGCCTGCCCAAGTGCAAACTATGGCACTCACTGCAAAGCCCCCTTTTTTCAGTAATCACAGTAATTCCAATTAGGAGATTTCTGTAATGATATGCCCTCCCAGTCTTCTGTCCTTTTTATAGAAATTAATTTAGTTGAAACGATTCATCAATCAGACAGGATGGATACCAGCAATGCTAATCTTTTCAGTGTGAAAACACAATCCTAATCCAGATCCTATAAACAACGCTAATGTCAAGTACATGAATCTTCTAGCCTGCCATACTTGGGCAAAGCCCGGGCTGGTAAGCCGTACATCATTTTAATTTCTTAATTCTTTCCCCGCTCTCTGCTGCTGTCCCCAGGGGAGCTAGGAAACAGCCCCTGAGCCTGGTTTGGGGCTGGGTGGCAGCATGGCTGGGTGGGTGGGTGGGGGAGTCAGTCCCAGAGGAACCAGTTATAATGCGTGCCAGGATTGCACAGGGAACATGACATATGTAACAAATTAAGTCTCCACACACACACACATGCCCTGAGCCGAGCAGAATACTAATGAGTGCGAGTGCTGCTCATATCAGGCTGTTTGGATTCAGCCCCAGCACCCCAGCCCCGGCCGCCCGGCCCCGCTCCGCACCGCACCGCTCTGCCCCGAATCAGCACCACCACTAAGTGGATTAATTGATGGTTTGGTGGAAGGTTAATAATCAACATCAACATTCAGGCTGATGAGGAGGCTCAATGAGTGGTTAATGTTGTTCTATTATTAAACAACCAAGCAGGCGAAAAAAGGCGGTGGAGGAGGGAGGGCTAAATAAGGGGTTGGGGGTGGGTAGGTGGGCCGGGAGGGGTGGGAGGTGGGGGGACAGCTGATTGAGAGGTCATTAGGGGAAGTGCAAGCCCAGGCTATCATGACTCCTCAGTGTGTGATCAGTTTGCTGCAGGCATTCCTTAAGTCCATCCATTCACATGTACCCTTATGGTGAAGTTCGACAGGACAGAGGAGACTCACCTGTCTTTGTCAAGTATCTTTTTTTTTTTTGCTGTGAGACAGGTAAGTTTAAAACCTCCTGACCAAATCAACTTTGCGTAAGCCTTACTTTAAATGGTAATGCAGAATTTTGCAGTAGGTAAATTACATATTGCCCAAGTATTGCACTAGGCAGTGTTTTCAGCTGGTTTTCAAATTCTTTATTTCTAAATTGTTGCAAAAAATTGCAGTTTTCCTTTTATAATGGGGACAAATGTTGTCGGACATAAAATCTTAGGAGGTAATCTCTCCTCTCCTGTGAGTAGCAGTATGCCAACACATGGCATAATTCCCTCCAGTTTGAGGTAGCTGCTTTCACCAAAAAGCTGCACATTATCATGGCTGCTGCTGGCATACCTGTGCTGGTAGATTACAGTATGCCACATGGGGTAATGCAAATGTGACAGCTTTCTGAAGGCAAGATGAGACCCTAACAAAGGCATGCTTGGTACATGTTTAATGTTATTCGGATGTTGACAGAGCTGCTGCACATCGATGCTTAAAGGAGCAGACGCCCTGTCAGTGGGTTCAGAGGTCTTTGAAGCTTCTCCTCAGTAATGGCATTTGCTTTCGATGCATTTGCTCAGTACACAGTCTTTCAAACTGTGTTATTTAGAACTTAATATTTCATCACCCCATTGCTTGAATGCTCTGCTCTGACATGGTGTGATTGAAATGGGAATACTAGAAAGTTTAATGACAACCGACCATGTCAGCGACAGACAGATCATTTTTAGAGTGAAGACATTTCTAAAGTCATACCCCTACTCGACATATTAGTTCATGTAATGCCAAATGTACTGTATATCAGCTGTCTGAAAAGAGCTCTTGAGCAGTATTACATATAGCACCATACACATATAGTGTACATACATGTTGGTTGTATGGAAAGACCGTGCCAACTGAGAGGGCTGACATATGATGGAAAGAACTACCCAAATTAAGTCTAGCATATATGAGGCCTGTCTCAGTTGTGTCTCCAGAGTTGCACACTACCTTTCAAATGTTACTGATCTCCAAGTAACTCATGTTCTCGCAGCTTGAGTGAGAAAACAAGGCTGCTCCCACCTATGTTCCCTGTGGTAGCCACGTTGAAAATAACAGGGCAGAAAATGCTAATGATCCTAATTATTTTTTAATGAGCAAAGGGTAGAACGAAGAGCGCTGTGTGTATGTGGAGGGGTGCCTTTGAATCTCACAGCACTGCTCTGATATCATGCCGCGCTAGGATCGCGAGAAAAGACACGCTCACACTGCCATCACACTAATACTCCCAAACCCGGCAGCACCCCCCACCACCACTGTCAGCGCTGTGTGATCCGGACCAGGATGTAATTAAACTCTAATTCCCTTTGGGAACATGTGAGGAAATGGCACTTGAGGTCCAAAATGGGATGAATACTGTTAGTGACCTCAGGACTTCCCCTCACCCCAACCCCACCCCCACAACACAACACAGCAATGTCGTTTTAGTGTAAATTTGCTAGGAAATTTTAATTTGCATGGTGTTTTTGTTGTTGTCACTGCTGCCTCTGTGCTTTTTTTTTTTTTTCATCTGAAGCTCACACATGCTTGTGCACAACTGATTGTTTGTAGGGGAACATGTGGTAGTCCTTGTACATGCAACCCACAGGCCCACAGTCAGCTTCATTACCACTGTCCACATCTCTACTCTCCCTAAAAGAGTGTGTGGCTCTCAGGTCACCCCTGCGAGGAGCTGGACTCCTCGGCCATTCGATGCAAGATAATTACAGATCTATGAAGCAATGGGAAATAAATTAATGACTGCGGTGTACATGGAATACATCAATCATGCTCTCAGAGACCCTCCCACAGGCTTTACCGCTGTTGATTTTTCTCTCCTCTGCTCGTACCAAGAGGGGGGGATAGGGAGGACATGTCGATCCCGAGTCGATTTCCCCCACAGCAAGGGTGCGAGGGGATGCAGGGAAACATTGGGGGTGGGGTGGGGGTTGGGGGGGGGGACGTAGTGGTTGTGGTCAGGTGTGTGTGTATGTTGGGGGGGGGTGTTCCAAATTGTTGCCAGCACCTGACAAGGACATTCTGAAGAGCTCCCACACGTCCCTGAGCATCAGCATTAACCAGAGAATCAATTACACAGAGATCTAACAGCCCCTGGGAGTGGACTGGGACGGCATACCCACAGGAATTTACCTATGTTATTACTAATGAAACCAGAGACCCTTCTGCCAGCTTCAGCATAGTACAGTATGTGCTGTTCATGGGTTTGAGTAAAGAGTTTCAGCCATGCATATGCCTTTGACATATGTATCCTGTCTTTTGCATCGAATGTTTTGTTGTATGATAATTAACTGTTGCGGTAGACAAGCACTTTGTGAGCACAGAGCTTGGTTGATGCAAAATGCTGTGTCTGACAACAGCAGCTAAACTAAGTCTGCAGGATTGCCGCATGATTTGGATCATAAACATTGGATGGGTTTTTGATTGGCCCATTATACACCATTCCATGTTTCATGTAAATTGGGCAAACAGATTTTTCATACAAACACACAACTTAGCTGAAAACATGAATTCCTGAGCAGAGAAACATTGTCATTAAGTTTACTAAATGGGGGGTAACGATAAGCAGAAGAATTATCAGTACATCAAAATGACAACTAACTCCCATAGACCCCTCCGACCCATACAGTGTGTGTTATGGCAACTCATTCCTCACTCTGGGAAGAATGTCCAGGAACAAATGGAGCTGAGCTCTGGTTTTGCTGTGGGATTGGTCAGTAATCTTATCCCACCATTGCAGTGCATTCGAATAACGGCACGACAGGAAGCCAGGAAAAGTCTCCCACATGTCAGGACTGAATGCTTATTCCAGACCTCCTCCATCAGAACTTCAATGAGGCTGGAGACTCATGCATGTGGATATTACCCTGAACAGTCAACAGCAGATTGTCAATGTGTTTACTCTCTTCCCCCTCCCTTCACCATCACCACCTCTCTCTAGCATTCAATGTAATCATACCCCCTGGCTAAACAGAGACAGTCGAGGCACATGTTAAATGATTCATTCATTTTAATATCTTCAGGAAGCACGGTACAGTCATTGTGCTGTCAGAGGCAATTGATATACAGGTGCCTTGCGCTGAGTAATTTCCCCGTGCTTGAATAATGCAATCCATATTTATGCTGCCTGCCTTTACTTCATACGTTTGTGCCCGAAAACAAAGGCGTAATGAGATGAACACTTCAGTATTGACAAGCTGAGCTGTTCTGCGGATCAACAAAGAGCAAATATCAAAGATTGATATTTATAATGAGACAGCAACAAGAATAAACCCTCGGGGCAGCATTGCATAAAACAGAGCTCCTCACCTGAGGGCACCCTAAGCCAAATTAGGCACAATAGGGGTCACTAACCAATCTCACATTTCTCTGTTATCAAAAGAGCCAGTCACACGATTTTAAGTGGATGTATATTAATGTTTTGCTGTTGAGAAATTAAGATTTTGCTAAAGGGTTGAAGGGCTGATACATTTCACCAAAGCTCCTGTAACTCATCTAACAAGAGCTGTGTATGAATCTATTATGCTGAGAACAGCACTGCTTGGTGCAACAATGGGAGTGCCTGAATACAGGTCTGGAAATGCCTCTAGCTATACCATTCTGCATTGTAATAGCGTCAGCCAACAATACAGCAATATGCAGTGAAATGGAAATTCATAGTTCTGTGCAGAGTATATATTTAGGTGAAAAGACCGCAGGGTTGTGACTTGTGGTATTAGCGGTGGGGGTGGGGTAGTCAAGACAAGTCGAGACAGAAAAATAACATTTTAACAAAGAATCCATTTGGCAGGAGTAATAAGTAGTACACAAAAATGTTTAGTTTGCAACCAACAAAACACAAAAGTCTTGTTTTATGTTGCAATGTGTCCTGTTTAGCATTGCCCACATACTTACGATGCTTCTTAAAGGGAGTGAGTCTATTTCCAGTTGATTTACCATTAATTACAGTTAAGTGACATTTGGAGAAGGTCGGTGACAGCTCCATTGAAAAACCAATTTCCCCCGCATCCAGTGTATAAGGGTCAGCCTACGTGACCTGTGAACACACTTCCCGTATGTGTGTGTATGAGTGCATACATGTGAGTGCACCACTGTTGGATTTCACAGTGATTGTGTATGAGACATGTCAGAGAGATAAATTAACCCCACATCTATTTTCCACCTCTGGGCTCTACACCAAATGCCCTGACGAAAGTGTTTTTTTTTTTTTTTTTTGCAACAAGGTTGACGTGCCCACCACTTGACCCCCTGAAGCCTCTGACAGGTGTTCCATCTCTCAAATCAAGTGTGGTGATAGAGTGTTTGAGTATGTGCACTGCAGAAGGGCTTTGGGGACAGCACAGGAGGTTACACAGTATGTGTGAGCTGTAGGAGGCACATGTGTATATACAGTGGGTACACATTGTTCTGTGGTTTGACAAGACAGCACTCACAGAAGCCCACTGTGCGGGCTGTGTAGTTTTCTTCACAGCCTGTACTCTTATCTACGCAGGGCCACTTTGGGTGCTGTTAGCAATTACCTGCATCACACAAAGTGTCCATTCCTTCAGAATTACTACTTTTCAGGAAGTTTATCTTGCTCCTTCTCCTGCCTGCAACCAGAAATCACCCATTATCTCAGTGCCATGTTTGATAACTGCAGCATATGTTGTGGTGCATCATCTGTGATACTTCAAACTGCCCCATAACAAAAAACTAAAATAAACAAACAAAAAACAAAAACAGAACACAATAGAACTCTTTCACTCTAGCACAGCATCTTTACTCCAAGTCATGTAGTCCACCATTTTCCAGGAAGAGGTTAACCAGTGTAGGAGGGAGGGTGCAGATATGAGCTACTGCATACTGTTTGGCCTTCTTTCATTAGGTCTGCATTTATTACCCAGTGTGTTCAGCACTTACTTACTCCCCTGCTGTGCACAGAGGCAGTGAAAACCAATACTACAGCAGACGGTCTCTCTCTCACACACACACCACATCTATTGTAATGCATGACATAAAAGGACCGGCGCGTATTTCACAACCTCAGATGGTGGGAGAGCTGGAGAATAAAAAAAATAAACAGATCCCCGGTCTCTGAAAAGCCTTATTAGTATGGTAATAAGTGGATGGTTTATTTTGAGTATTGTAAATGAAGTAAAGTGCAACAGTGCCTTCCTCTGTGCCAATGCGTCAAGTGGTACATGCAGTGCAGTGCGCTATATCTGTCATGATCATGAGCACTTGGAGAGGACGAGGGCTCCGTGGCAAGGTGAAGAATAACTATGAAGGCCTTGTGTATGTGACTGGAAAGTCATCAGCTAAATGTCAAGGACGATGTCTGTCAGTGTTTGAACCCGTGTCAGGTATGCTTTTACATTTTTAAAAGACTGAGGCATGTGGAGGTGCTGAAACTGCCATCTGTTGCCTAATGAGGAGTAATTCCTTGGCAGGTAATGACTATGGTTAGACTGCCCACACTCCTGCAAACATGCTGTAGAAGTCAATTGTTTTCGAGGTAAGAGTCAAAACTGGTATATTCAGGCAAATTCAAGAAAATCTAACATTTAAGGATTCCATTAGTAAATGCCAAGTGAAAGATTAGAGGATGCTTATGAGTATAACCTGTGCTCCCTCCACCCAACCCCCCCCTAGTTAGACTATGTCTTAATTAAAAAATCAATATCAAACTATTTACTTCACCAAACTATTTACTTTATCAAACTACTCATATATTTTATATAATAATAATAATATATAAGAAGAATATCATACTATATTAATTGTGCAGGAGTACAGCAGTACACCTCTGAGTGCTGTAACTCGACAACGACAACATCACTAATTATATGAAATTTCACAGCATTAAAAGTTCTTTTGTGTCCTACCTCATCGATACCAAATCACACAGTAAGTACTGCTGACTCACACTGACATAGTAGGGTTTTGTTTTTGGTCAAATTTGAATCAAAAACTCTTTCTAACTATATACATATTATAAATATCCATGCAATGTCCAAATCGTCTCATAATGTTTGCTTTTTACATCAAATACATAAAGAACCAGAATTGTAATGAAGTTCTAAAAACATAATATGCACAATCTCAGGGATGTATATACATTTGGGAATATATGTATATGTGAAAAATACATGTGGGAGTATATGTCACCTAATGTGACTTCTTAAAGCTGTGTACAATGCTTTCTGATCCATAACAAGAAACAGACAGAACTGTAACATCTTGCTGTATTCAACTGTTAATTGCTTGTTTTGCCATCCCGTAGTCATATTAATACATAAGGATTATTAATACAATATATAAGAATTTTGATGTACACTTCATGTACACTTCTGGTTTTAGGAAACATATGGCATCCAGATTATTAATGAATGCCATTGTATGAATATATTACAGCATATTAAATAGTCATGATGAATAAGGGTGAGATTAATGAAAATAGGGCACTGTATGTGGAACCACCCAGACTCCATTAAGTTTCAAGATATTGGGAGAACTCCCAGGTAAGTTACCTGTAAAATTAGTATATTAGATGGGACGGGATAAAGTAAATTCACTGTAAAAGCAGGAACTGGAAAAGCAAGTTAGTTGTTGCGAAAAGAATTTAATGGCAAATCCAACCCAATAGATTTTACTTGTGGCTGATGTCACGGCCTTATGACTGAAAGACAGAATGCAAGGGCCTCTGTGCATGACTGGCAAATCAGCTTGTCTACTTCTCCTGACAATAATTTGCTTTAAATCTACATCTGCTGAGCATGTAGTATTTAGTTTGGGGGGAGTCGAAGCAGAAGAGACAAGCTGTTATTTTTGACTGACTTGCTGTGGAAGCTGAGATAGAGCAAGCAGGCAATATTCCTTGATTAATAAACACACGTATTTGCATAGCTCAGAGCTCCTTATCCCTCTAAATGTCAATCCGATAAACACGCTGATGCAGACTTCCATTTGGGCCGGTAAGATGCAGCCCTATCCCTTTCAGCCAAGGATAATCTCACAATAATGTATGCAAATAAACAGAACTAAAGGAAATAAATAAATACAGTGGGGTGGTTTGGGGTTCCCAACAAAGGGGGCAAGAGGCCTATTGCCTGTTCAGCAAACTTCCAGGAACAAACAACTAGGTTCCACCCAGCGATTGGATGCTGCAGGCAAATGTAAGTCATCTGATTTATGCGTGCATCCACAGGGATGGGATATAAAGACTGTAATTATGCTCAATGCAAATTCTAAGCTATCTGCTTAGCGAAACCCACTTCATTAAACACAGATGCTTTTTACAGTATGTGTTGGGATACTTGCTATTAGTTAGATGCGGAATATATAGAACATTTGTGATCAAATCACAAATACATAGGCCACACCCTGATGCCATGGTTTGTATAATGGTTTTCAGATAAGCTAGTACCAAAAAGTGCACACATCAGCATCTAAGTCCTCAATTAGTTTTTAAAATAAAGACTTTATAAAGAACTTTAGTGGAAGAAGATTTAACTTTCATCCCAAACTTTTATGCGTGTGGTTTAGTTTTGCAGCATTACACAGACATCAACCGCGATTCATGTGGGGGCCTTGATTGAAGTCCGTGGCCGGGGTTGGGAGTGGGGAGGAGGATGCATCACATTAGCAAGTACTCTCTCTTGCAGAATAATTTCAACATGTACGCTTTCTGCTCTGTATTAGGGTATGCACGATGGTTGTGTTTAAATGGATGTGGAACAACACTCCCAACGAGAGTCCGTTAGTGTTACAGAAACTTGTATGTGTAGAAAAATGTGCCATAATCAATGCCAAATGTTTAAGGACTATAGACTACTCAGTATTCACTGGAAAATACCAGTGCGCTTAATAGCTATTGATTGCTCAGTTCTTTTTTCCTGCACTGTGAGGCAAGCATGTTCAGAAAGGTTTCTTCTTCATTAGCAGACACATAGAATTTTACATACAGCTGAAATTTAGTGGGCTATGTGATGCAAGAATGTACATACAATTATTTGTTTTATCAAATAAACCATTCCACATGAAAATATGTCTCTATATCCACATTAGATTATAGCCTTCTGCCATGTGTGAGTTATCCTATTGATGTCAACAGTCCTGACAACTACCAACTAGCAACCAGTTCAGGTTTATTGGCCACTCTGTCATGTACTAACACTGATATAAACAGATATCAAGTTCATGTTCAACTAATTAATAATCTTTTTTTGAAAATTATGTTTTTCATTATGCATAGTGTTATTATTATTATTATTATTATTATTATTATTATTATTATTATTATTATTATTATTATTATTATTATTATTATTATTATCATTATCATTATCATTATTATTATTATTATTATTATTAACATTATTATTATTATTATTATTATTATTATTATTATTATTATTACCATTATTATTATTATTATTATTATTATTATTATTATTATTATTATTATTATTATTATTATTACTGAAATAAATCAGTAAGAGAAGGGACCATATGACCATAAATAAATAATATTTATGAAGTGTGTCTGTGTGTGTGTGTGTGTGTGTGGGTGTGTGTGTGTGTGTGTCCTAAGCCTTCAAGACTTAAACTCGTACATGCAGAAATCCAAGCTCTTTAAAAAATGAAATAAATCAGCATTAGTATTCATCTTGCAATGTAAATCTGCTCCCCCTGGTGAAGGCAGGATGAATAATGAGCATCAGGGTAAATAATATTCACAGGAGTCGCTGGCTATTATTACACTGTAAAGGTAAGCAAACAAAACCCTCCAAGCTGAGGACAGTGATTTTTGCTAGACTAAAGGGGACGAGGATCATCCAGGGAGCAGGCAAAGAGGCCTTAGCATCATTCTCATGCCCCCATCATCACTCCACTACCACCACCTACCCACACATCCACTCAGGCACTATTCCTCCCCAATACACAACACACACGCATGCACGCACGCACGCACACACACACACACACACACACACACACACACACACATGCACACACACACACACACATGTCATGGCACCCTGAAATACCCTATGGTTTATTTTCTGAACACATCCTCAAGGTGAGAGCTTCTCACCCCGGGCAACCTCCGTCTCGCTAATAGGGAATGGTTAGGGAAACAAGAACCTCCTGGCTCCGCCAGGCAGAGCGGCAGCGTAGCGTTAACCACTTAAGTACATTCGACATCAGAGAGAGTGTGTTCAGTGTGCTCAGCCCAGCGCTTTCTTTCCCTCTCTCCCTCTCTCTCTCTCTAAGCTTTCTCTCTCTCTACAGTTTGATCATGTAATTACTCGCTGGCAAACAGTGCATCTGTCAAGCGCATTCTGCCTGAAAGAGACCCAAAAGTGGCAAGGGGAAGCCGAGCTTCTTCTCTGCATTTCTTTTTTTCTGACTGCTGCGATTACAAGTAGGCCAAACGTTTGCTCTCGCACTCTCCGGTCTCATCAAAGCTGAGGCAGGATGAGCCCCCTCAGTGGCGTATGATAGATGATAGATCCAGAAGTAATGAAGGTCAGCAGGTGTGAGCGTGAGATCCCTGTAGTGGAGCACTACCCCCCATGCAACCCCCCCCCCACACACACACACACCCACGCCCCCCACGCATCCCTACCCTACCCCCTCCACCCTCAGTAGCATGTGAAGTGGAGCAACATGGTTGATCAATCAGATGAAACGGCAGCAGTGGTGGTGGCAGCGGCGGCGGCGGTGGTGGTGGTGGTGGAGGAGGCTCCACCGAGTGGAGCACGGGGAGAAGCAGCTGCTGCTCCAGGTTCCTCTCCACCTCCTCAATTTCATCTTGCCCCTTGCACTTGCCACCTCTTTAACAGGAGGCCCAGGGTCCATGTTGGGGCCACAAACCATGAAAGGACTGTCACAGCTGAGGTGCTGTATGGTTTATTTGCATTTATCAGGAAAGGAACACGAGGGGTGGCTGAAATCTTTATCTTACTTTTCTTTACTGAGAACATTTTTATTTATTTCTTTACTGCATAGTACTGCATATGACTCTCTGTAACATACCCATATCATAACAATATTGGTTATTAACTGGTTTTAAAATGTGGATAAACCGTTTTTCCACTACTTTAACTCTGCCAATGCACTAAGAGTACTTTAAACACACCGTCTTGTGCCTCACAGAAGCTTTGACATGTTTATGGCACAGCAGGTTAAAGTACTTGGGAAGTTTGAGAATAGGCACAATGACTAAAAGAGGCGTGGGTACATAAAACACAACTGAGTGAGAGAGGTGAGTGTGTTGGCTCTGGTCATGCCATATTTCCATCTTTGGTCTAAAGATTTTGCCCTTGCTGAGCATAAAATGGTGGCAGCCCAATGGGAGTTCCCATAAACTCTGCGGTGCAGTCCCGAGCTTTGCATTTTGTCTCCGTCGATGCGAGGAGCACCTGCTGAGAGGAGGTGCAGAGGGAAGAGGGAAATGTCAGCCTCCCCTGCTCGCTCAGTGGCAGCCGCACAGAGAGCGAGCTCGGGGTCGGGCAGCGCACACTCCATCCGCTGAGGCCCCCGTGCCCCTCGCTGGGATCAGGTTTTCTCTTCCTGCTGTGCGCAGCCCATTGCCTCAGCACATATCTCTCTTTCTCTCTCTTTCTCTCTCTCGTTTTTACTATTTTACTATCTCTCTCTCTCCCTCTCTCTCTCTCTCTTCCACTCACTTTCAATCTCAAGCTCTTTTTTTCTCTCTCTCTCTATCTCTTCCTGCTTTTTCAATTGTGATATGCATGCAGAGCCACACTGTGTGTGAAAATTCAAGATATTAGTAGATGATTTTCAATTTCCCATACAAAACAAAACAGGGGCAACAAGCAAAGGCTAATTTTAAAGAACTATTGTACTGAGTTAAGATGTATCACAGATAATTTGGGCACATGCAAAAAAAATAATTTCAAGAATTACTGATTGATGACACTCCCTTACCACTTTGGGCAGTTCATTGAGTGGTGTATACTTAAGAACTGCATTAACATGGTTTCACATATATGCTAAAATATAATATTAAAAAAAAATCGCTTATTGACCTGTCTTTCCATTACTTACACTTAATATTCTTCCATAAGTTTTTCATTTTTGTTTTCACCACAGATTGGTTAGATGTCCTATTTTGAAATGTCTTATTTCGACACTTATTGACCAATTCATGTTTATCATAAATACAGAGTTTTCGAATGATGGCAAAGACAGATCGTGTCAAAACATGTTGGATTCACTTAAATAAAGCTGAACACTGTCATATTTTTTTGACGCGATGGACATGCTGTAACAGTCACAGCGGCTTCTCTTTGTACTTTGTGCTCTTTGTGCTTTGCTTCGTATCCATGCATAGCAAAAGCCACACCAAAATACATGTATGTACTTTAATGGCCATTCTGTTTTGTATCATTGCTGCAGTATCTCCTTGAACATGCATCAGTCTTTGCTAACCAGCCGCTGTGTTGTCCATTATCCCTCACATATAATTGACCAGTTTTACAAAGGAATCACGCAGAGCTCTTTAAACAATGGGCTAGCATTCCCACTAACCTTGAGCAGATTGCATTTTTATTCCGCTCCACGACTACTTTGATAGACCTTTTTTGTCTTCATCTGTTTACATGCTTTTCTCTCTCCTTCCCACTTACAGTCCTCCAGGCCTAGATGAAATAGGGTCCGGCCTAATCGCTACTACTGAAGCGCTGGCTAATTGAAATTTTGCAGGCAGAGTTTAGTTTGCTAAAGGTACTGTGATAACAGAAGCAGTGATCCGTAATGCTCCAGTGGATCCATGGTAAGCTGACCTGCTTAAAGGCATTGAGGGGTTCTTGCACAAGTCCATGGAGGTTTTTAATTAGGTTAGTGTTTGCCATCAAATTGGTGCCTCACAAATGCAACTTGAGCAAAGGATTGAAAGTTGCTGTTTGTGTAATAGAAACCAAGACTAGACAACTTGAAGTTTCTCACTCACATTCATATCTGTCTTTGCACCAATCTGTAAATGTATTTTCAATGCCAGACTAATAGTCTTCCAGAGCGGTGTCGCTACGATTGAGAGTGTGCTCTGACTGCCATATTAATGAGCCTGGCACTTGTGCAACACCGCCAGTCAGGGTACAGATTTATTACTACCCACACCTACGGTATGTATGAGGCTGGGTGAGGCAACAGACCCCTCCCTTGATTTCTGATATAAAAAATTAACATAAATACACTCGGGGATAACTTTCTGTGATTGAAATGTCACTTTGTATCTCTGTCACACCAGTGTCCCTGCTGGAACTTGTCTCAGGCTGCATAAGGTCATCAAAGACAAAGTGAGACATATTTTCACACTTAATTGCTTGTTGACTTGAAATGTGGATAAAGTGTGGATTTTGTTAATGACTCTGAGCCAGCAACTAGGAATACACATGTACCGATTCTAGTGGTGTGGCTGCATTCATTAGCTTTAGCAAATAAGCTCAGCATAGAAAGACAGGAAAACATTTCACCTTGTCAAGCATCTCAAAGGCATTGCATATGGCAAGCAGTGCCTGAAATCCTGACAGTTGTCTCAGAGCAGACATGAGAGAAGGTGTTTGCTGACTGTTGCACTGACACCTTTAATTGTGTTAATGAAAATGGACATATAAAGTATGGTTGAAAATATAAATAGTCAGTCCTGAACTCCCCTCTGTGGAAATGTTTCCATATACCATTTTCATGGTGTTACTGAACTTGTTGGTATAAATCGTGACTGAAATGCAGCGTAAAAGGGTATCTTCAAGCTCACATTTCCAGTACAAACTCAAGTTAAACAGCAGAAGAATGAGATGCTTTGGTGGGTCTCCTTTGGATGGTAGAACAGCTGCTTTGCCAGTACAGAGCCCAGTCCACCTGCAGCTGTGCCACCCAGCAGCCCTGTCTGGGAATGCCCAATTTGTAAGCAATTACTTGCACTATGTGGAGTGGCTGACAATGGTCCCACAGCGGTGGCTCCACCGCTACCAGTGCGACAGCCAACTACAAATTTTGGCTAAATTGTTCACTTTGTGATAAAAAAAAAAAAAAAAAACACTGTTTTTGCGCAGGCACTAATTAAGGGTTGCTGCAAAAAAAAATGAAAAAACTGATTTTAGCCACTTTAATCAACATGTAATAGTAATTTCATGAGAGGTTTATAATTATAATCATTTACATTAAGTGTAAGACTATGATATTTAATCAACTTATATGATTACATAACAGCTATATTATCACTCTAGGAGTTAAGCATTACAGGACTAGTCAACGTTCTTCAAATTCCAAAATGTACTGCACTACACATTATGGCTGCATCCTGTATGGGCCAGTTCTAGGGCACAATACAATGGTGCATCTAGATGCCTAACCACCAAGGAAACAGAATCATGGAAAATATTAGCGATAAACTGAGACAATAATATATTTAAATAATATGTCTGAAACCATTCAGAAATGATGAATAGAGTTACCCTTCATCAAATAGTAACTTTTGACAGTTGGTTGTGATAATATAATTAGTAGCCCTCTCAAAAAATGGTGGTCATGTTGAATTGTCATTTGTCTAAGCTTTAATTGTTAATGAGTAGTCTAAAGTTAAGCCACATGTGAAATGTCATGCTTGTTTCACCAACAGAATAGCCACCGCACTATCCTGCTGCTGTGCCAATGCAGTCAGCTTCTTCATAACACTGCCATCTGGGAGGATAAGGGACAGTCTCCTCCTTTGCGTTGGTTGGATGACTCATGACTCTGTGGGGGTGAGTCTGAGTGGTCAGTGTGGTGAGGCACATCTTTAAGTCTCGCCTTTAGTCTAAGACAGGCTTTTGCCCTCGTCAGACTAATTTAGGTTTACCTGGGGGTGTTGGGGGATTTGAGTACAACTGACAACCCTTGAAATACTAGTTTATTGTGGATTAAACATGCTTTCAGAGAAGGTGAGGATTCTGGAGAACATCATGTGCTACACTTTGGCTAATTCATGGGTGCTCTGATAAAATTATATAATGAATGCTATTTAGATTCCTAGACACATTCCTCTTAGCAAACAATTCTTTAAAACAAATTTTGATGTGATATTTTCATTGTCTACAGTATGGCAATTTCTTGGTCAATCTTCTGCCCATTTAATCAGGACAATTTTTTTTTTCAAAAACCAAAAAAGGGAAAGGGTACAATAAAAAGGAAATAACATTTAAATCGGTAATGAAAAAAAATAAAATAAAAATTGTATCATTACAAAAGTGCAAAGCATAAAGAGCTGTAAAAACACTTACTACATTTGGGACAAAACACAGCCATTTTGTATCATAACAGCTACATACCGCTCCACCCTGTTTAAAACTCTACTAACTGTACTTTTACTGTGGATATGTTTGGATATGTTGTATCCACGGCATTGCTACTGTCACTCCTGGAAAAGTTGTGGCTATATCTTCAAGAATGGTCAACTCCTCCTCTGTCTGATTAAGGATGAGCTAGCTTCAGTGCTTCTCTAGTAGCAGACTGCCTTGAACCCCTTGGTTTGTCTCTCTATAGTACCGCCAGCTTCCCACCAAAGCTGTCATATCCTAGCCTGGCAGACCACACTCTTTCACTTTGTTTCATTTTGTTTGCAAAGAGCCTGGAGACTCTTAATAGGCATGCACATACTTCCTGGTGGGCAGATACTTTCTGTGAACTTTTGCAAATTCAATTTTACAGTGTCAACTGCCTCAATGCAGCATTAATACTGAAAATTGAAACTAAAGTTTAACGTCATCGATTCCAGTCTTCCTACCGAGCAACATAGTCCTCCTTCTGTTCGCTTATTTGTAGCCAAAACCAGTTGAAATTAACCTTAGCCTTAGGTGAGTTCCAGAAGAGGAACTGTCACAATACATAACATTGAGTGGAGGTACTATGACAGCGCAAGTCTGGCTAGTGCTATTCTGGCACATACAATCAACCACCCAACTGCTCCACCTGGGCTTTGGTGGTAAGGGGGTGGGGGGTTGTCAGGATGGCGCTTCTGACTCACAGCAGTGTAAATCATGTAGTGTTTGTAAATAATGTAGTGTTACTACTGTCACCTTCACAAACTGTGAGTGGAGGTTTTGCTAAAGGAAGATGCAAAATTGTGTTCAAAAGGTGCATGTATCCACGCTGCAACTCACACTATATTGGTATCTCTATGTGATGAGCACCATTAGCTGTGTACTCCGTCGCTGAATGGCATCAGCTAAACTCTACAGTAGGTGGTCCTTATTCATTGTCTGACCCTGGAACCACCAGCACTGCTGGACCTATCAATCATAACCACAACAACCGCAGCTAGCCCTACACCAGTTTTCACCAAGTCTCTCCGCCTACTTCAGCAGCAGTACTAGTACTAGTAGTAGTAGTAGTAGTAGTCTGTCAATTTTGATAGTGGGTCATTTGATCATTAGGTATTTAGCATCTCCTGGTTTGTTATCACCTGCTATTCTTAATGTGGTAAGAAAGTTAAACTCATTTCAATTCTCACATACTGGCATCTGACTTTGGTTTGGTTGTAATATACATTTAAATAAAAATGCATGATGTCATGGATAGCAAATTACACACAAGTGGTTGCCATGGAGCCGTAGGGTTGGTCGCCTATCTGCCAGCTATTTATGACCGCCGCTAGCAAAGCTAGCGAAAGCGGTCATATTGGAGTTGCTGCAAAATTTTTCCCTTTTTTTAATTTTTTTTTTTCACCGATTTTTCGTCAACGATTCCCGGGACACTGAAACTCGGGGAGACATGAATGTTTGTAGGCATATAGCCCAAGAAGTTTGTGAGCGAATAACGCCTTTTGGTCCCCCAGGGCCACCCCCCCCGCTGTGCCAGTGTCCGTTAAAGAGGGGGAGACCGGCAAAAGTTCCAACCCACTGCCCACTTCAACGAAAACAATTTCCGTGAAATTTTAATATTGCAAAAATGAATCTGAACGAACTCATCATAGGCCGTTCATGTGAATCTCACCAAATTTGGTATATGTCATCTACAGACAATGTTGACAAAAAGTTATCAAAGGATTCATCTTGAGATAAACCATTCCGAAGTTACATGTCAATGAACATTTAACACGTAGCTTAAAATTCTTCATATGGCCGTATCTTGGCTATTAATTGCTCAAATTTGGTCAAAGTTGACATGCCATCTCTAAACAGCTTTCTTTTCATGTGTACTAAATTTTGTGACATTTTGTCATAGGGGGCGATGTTTATTGGCGAAGCTAGGTGTCAAAAAACAGTTTTTGTTAAATAACTCGCCAACAATTTTGCCCAAGACAACGATTTTGTGTTAGTATGTCGGTGTTACAGAGATGTATCGACCCAGCCCATAAACTCTCACTTGAAGCGTAGCGCCACCTAGTGATATGGGCAAATGCAAAAATTGGGATTTTGAGTTGCCAATATCTTGGACCGAGAAGGTGGGAACTGCGCAAAATACGTCATGCACGATCACCACACAGACCTCTAACACCACAGAACATGCCATAAAATTTGGTCCATAGGGGGCGCTGTAATTGTAGAAAATGTCATTATGCCTATTATCTAGAGAATGCTAATGTTTACAACTTTTTTTTTATCATGAAATCTATTGACTCTCACGCATTGAAAGCACTGGTCAACACCCACTTCCAATGAAAACAATTTCCGTGAAATTTTAACATTGCGAAAAAGAATTTGAACAAACTCGTCATAGGCCGTTCATGTGAATCTCACCAAATTTGGTATATGTCATCTACAGACAATGCTGACAAAAAGTTATCAAAGGATTTATCTTGAGATGAACCGTTTCAAAGTTACACGTCAATGAACAATTAACACGTAGCTTAAAATTCTTCAAAAATCCATATCTTGGCTTTTAATTGCTCAAATTTGGTCAAAGTTGACATGCCATCTCTAAACAGCTTTCTTTTTATGTATACTAAATTTTGTGACATTTCGTCATAGGGGGCGATGTTTATTGGCGAAGCTAGGTGTCAAAAAACAGTTTTTGTTAAATAATTTGTCAACAATTTTGCCCAAGACAACGATTTTGTGTTAGTATGTCGACGTTACAGAGGCGTATCGGCCCAGCCCATAAAAACTCACTAGAAGCATAGCGCCACCTAGTGATAAGGGTAAATGCAAAAATTGCTATTTTGAGTTGCTAATATCTTGGACCGAGAAGGTGGGAACTGCACAAAATATGTCATGCATGATCACCACAAAGACGTCTAACATCACAGTACATGCCATACAATTTGGTCCATAGGGGGCGCTGTAATTGTAGAAAATGTCATTTTGCCTATTATCTAGAGAATGCTAATGTTTACAACAACTTTTTTTTTTTATCATGAAATCTATTGACCGTCACACATTGAAAGCACTGGTCAAAAAACTGTTTTTGTTAAATAATTCGTCAACAATTTTGCCCAAGACAGCGATTTTGTGTTAGTATGTCGGTGTTACAGAGGCGTATCGGCCCAGCCCATAAACACTCACTTGAAGCATAGCGCCACCTAGTGATAAGGGTAAATGCAAAAATTGGTATTTTGAATTGGCAATATTTTGGACTAAGAAGGTAGGAACTGCATAAAATATCTCATACACGATCAACACAAAGACCTCTAAAAGCACAGCACATGCCATAGAATTGGCCCTATCTCATGCACGATCAACACAAAGACCTCTAAAAGCACAGCACGTGCCATAAAATTGGCCCTATGCGGGCCGCTGTAATTGTACAAAATCTCATTTTGCCTTTTCCTTTAACAAATCACTCCTACACACTATTCAAACACACACAATGTAATTCATTCAAAACCCACATTCATGCCCACTTCCAGGAAATCATTTCCACACAAATTCTGACCTCACAACACTGCTCTACCACACACTCATCATACCAACAGTTCCCACATTTCAATACACTGCGGCGGTCATACCATGTACCGCTATGCGGTACATCTAGTTATAGACTGTTTTTATTTAAAAAATAAAAATAAAAAATTAAACACCTAAATATATTTAAGTGGACCACAAGAGATGGTAACACTCTTGTATATATTAAATATGCTTATTTTATTTTTAATTTATTTTTTTTATATCTAGTAGTGATACACAGTATTTGGAGTCAGTGGACCAAGCATTTCACTGCATATTATACTAAGTATGATTTGTATGTGACGAATAAAATCTGAAACATTTTAATTTGACAGTTTCTCTGCACAACATAACTGAACATTTTGGAAACTTTGGAAAACTCTTAAAATGTGACTACTTTTAAGCGTGAAATGTGCACCCTAGAAAAGTAACAAAGGAAAAGCCTAATAAACGCATTCAGTGTATGACTTTGAACTTCCAGTCCCTAGTTTCTAACACACATACACTAATGTGATGCTTTCAACTAGGAGTGCCTTCAAAAATGGAAGTGTTAATCATTTATGTTCAGCAATCAACAAAATGCAGTGAATGAACAAAATTCTTCTAGGTATACTTGCATACAGTTTGTGAAGGAACGTGGCTGTAACTTGGCTGTAACTTGCTCCAAACATCTTGAAGAAATTGGTTGTCAAGGTTACCTTTCATTTGGTAAGGTGATGGCTACTGCTCATCAGGTGTTAGCTAGCTTGGATTGAGCAACGTGACACATGCAATACTTATTCCAAAACGTTGATTTAGGTGTTATTTTCGGTTTACTATTTTTTTTAAGTTCATGGAAATTTAACTTGACATTGCCATTAATTATGAAGTTTGATAGAGACGGTTACAGTAGGTACGTACATTCTATTGGGTATTGATATGGAACGGTGGCGGTGCTGAAGTTTTAAACTTTTTTGCCAGAACTACTTTCAAGGCGTGCATGATATACGATTTTACTGCATGCCTAGCAACCAATCAGAAAGCAGCACCACGTTCCAGAGGGTCATAAGCTCCAAACATCTTGAAGAACTAACCACAGATCCGCTGTGGATGTCAGGCCGGCAAAGCAATGTGACACTAAGCAAGGACATATTAATGCAGTGTGTCTTTGTCCTGATTGTCGCCCCCCCCCTTCCTTTTTTCATGCACCTCTACTACCCATTAAGTGTTAAACATTAGGGGGGAAATCTGTCCTCTATAGTGCCTTCTGTTTGAAATGTTTTTTCCAAAATATTTACTGTTACTCAGCCTATTGTTGTACACTAAAGCAACTTAAGCTGTCATGCCTGAAAGCTGAACGTTTAAGCTAAGGACACATCGCCTCTCAAACCAAGGGACAAGTGACATCATACAACTGACACATAGAATTGAACTCAGCTGGAAAATAATCAATTGAGGCTTGATGGTGGTCCAATGGGTGCAGTCCAATCGGCTACTCTTGGATCAATTGCTCATCGAGCTCCAGTTAAGAAGGCAGTTAATAAGGATGTTAAGACGCTTGTTAAGAAGGGTGTTAAGAAGGTAAAAAGGTGTCTGGGAAACACTCCTGTCTTAACGCTGCCTCTTAGCAGTTCTCTTCTTTGAGGCCTTCTTAACTCTTTAAGAAGGCTCTTTATTATGGCTGTATGGCTATCATAGCTCTATTTACAATGACTCTTAATAGTGACTTAAGTTTGCAAGTGTCACTGATCACATGCCTATCAAATGATCAAATGTCCAAAATCAAATGATCAAATGGCCATATAAACAATAAAAGCAGTTGGAATTTGTCAGTTTAAATCAGGCCGAAGCAACTGTCATCTAAAGACAAAGATTGATATTCCCTTGCTTCAAGTAATTTCCATTTGTCATTGTGATCACACAGCACACAGTGCACACAACGAAGTTTAACCTCTGCATTTAACCCATCACACATGTGAGCAAGGGGCAGCCATGACAACGGCACCCGGGGAGCAGTGTGTGGGGATGGTGCCATGCTCAGGAAACTGCAGTCATGGGGGGAGGATGGAGGAGAGTGCTGGTCAGTCACTCCGAGTCGGTGCGGAGAATTGAACCTCTGACCCTTTGGCTGCAAGTTCAACTCCTTAGCTGCTAGCCCATGACTGCCCCGGCTTTGCATTTCACTCTAATGATGTGTAAATAAACTTGACTCTTTGGCCCTTTTCAGACACTGAAAGACAAGGATGAGCTTGTCCTGTACTGGCTGAACTACACTGGCTACCTGTATCCTATAGAATTGACTTCAAAGTACTACTACTGGTATTTAAAGCTGTAAATGGCCTTGCCCCATGCTATATTGCTGACGCATTATCCTCTTATACCCCTGCACGAGCCCTTAGATCCGCTGATGCCGGTCTCCTGAGGATTCCAGACGCACCACCCAAAAGGATCGGGGAATCGGCCTTTTCATACTACGCCCCAAAGAGATGGAATGCCCTACCACAGCACATCAGAAAAGCAGAATCCATCGACATCTTCAAGCGACAACTAAAGACCTACCTATTCAACCAAGCCTACACCTAACTACTCAGTCACCGACTTCCCGTTACCAGCCCCGGCAGATGGGCTACCCTGGGAGACGTGGTTCTGCCTGAGGTTTCTTCCTAGAAAAACAGGGAGTTTTACTCACTGATTCCTGAGGTTTCTTCCTGAATTCACACAAATCAAACAAACAGGGAGTTTTTCCTCACCCCTGTTGCTCCCTGGGGACACTAACAACCGACTGCGCCTAAATGAACTTTCCTCGTGTAGTGCCCCTGGCCCGCAAAGACTGCCGACCTATGTCCACATAAGAGCCCACATTAACAGAGCGTTGCATAGCTCTAACGCCACTGGACTACAAAGATTGCTGACTAGGGCCTACAAGGACTGCCTACCTGTGTTCATGCAAGAGTCAGTCTGCTTCTGTATTTATGTGCTCTGACATCACTGAACCGCAAGAAATGTTGTCTTGCAACAACCCTGCCAAACTGTAAAGCACTTTGAGTTGCATATTGCATGTATGAACTGTGCTATACAAGTAAAGTTTTATTATTATTATTATTATTATTATTATTATTATGTCTTTGTTTTTCTGACCCTCAAGCTTCAAGTTCAAAGTTTATGTTTCCCTGCTCAATGAAATTCTTTCTTTGCTGTCCAGATAAATGGCAGATGTAATGCCATGAATGCCAGACATTAAGCCATAATAACAAGGAATAAGACATAGAAAAAAAACTATAAATACAACTACAAAAAAAGTGCCTGTGCAATGTTCACGCTGGTCTGGGGTCTCTGTGGAATAGTTCAATAACAATTCAAAGAGATTGAGTCCCATGAGGTAGCGATGCCAACTCCTATCAGCTGTTTAGGAGTCAGGTGGCTGTTGGGTAGAAAGAGATTTTGAGCCTGGAGGTTCTACATTTCACACTCCTGTACCTCCGGCCTGAGGGTGGAAGTGGGGAGATTCCATGCTCGGGGTGGGGTGGGTCAGACTCTGGGTCTGTAGGCTCTGCCGTGTTAGATGATCTGCAGAGAGGGCAGATCTTTGCAGCTGTCTTCACCACTCTGTACAGCCATTTTGCGGCCCACAGCAGTTGTACTAACCATCGCATGCAGTGATGCAGTTAGTCAAAGTGCTCTCGATGATGCAGCTCTAAAGTTGCTGAGGTCCTTAGGTGACATACTGACCCTCTTCAGCTTCCTCAGGAAGGACAGCCACTGTTGAGCCCTCTTGACCAACTGCGTGGTGTTCGGTGTGAGATCGTCACTGATGTAGACACCTACTGCAGGTACTTGAAGCTGCTCACCGATGAGGTGTCCTCTTCTCCTTCATGTTACGCCTGAATTATATATGTATATGTATAAATTGAGATATGAGTCTATTAAATAGTGGTGGGCATAGATTAATTTTTTTAATCTAGATTAATCTCACTGTAATCATAAAATTAATCTAGATTAATCTAGATTAAAATGGCTCATTTGAATTCTGCCGAAGGCATTCAGAATATGTGTGCTACCTAAATGACTAGAAGTAAGTCTTTGAGAACGGGTTTCTTAAGCCAGGTGGCGCAGTAGACCAGAGGCTCATCTCCTGTTTCCAAAATGCATCACTAACTGCTTGAGAAAGCTGTTCTACTTTGATACTTGGTGATGGAAATAAATCATGTTCAATAAAATGTACTTGTGTTTACTAACTGTTTATTTAGTTAAACATGAACTGAATGAAACATGAAACATGGATTTTGAACTGTAAGCCTACATAAGAAGTTGTGATGAACTGTTTACAGTCAGTAGCTTTGTGTCAATCAGTCCAAGCTCTATTTCTCCTTCTTCCACCAGTCACTTAGGCAGACCAGCTTGTTCACATTTTCTGGTGACAAAGTAGATCTCCTTTTCTGCACAATATGGCCTGCTAAAGAAAAAAGTCTCTCGCATGGGACAGTTGTGGCAGGAGTCCCCTTCAGTGCAATTCGGCTAAGTATACATCCGCACTAAAATATAGAGGTAGGGTATACATCCGCGCTAAAATATCAAGGTGAAAGCAGAAAGTGTTGAGGAAGGGAGCCGTTTACTTCCGTGTTCTAATTTCGCAAGGGGGAGGGGGGAAATCCCCCTTTATGCAGTGCAGAGCAGATTCTAGGTTCGTTTCACTGAAATGAATGGGACACATGTGGAGTTGAACTAATAAATTGGTCATTACGTTTTTCTGGAGTTGTTAAGGTTTTTTTGGAATCATGTGTCACAATCTGCAACTATTTGTAATAATTTCAAGCCTAATAGTGTAAGTTGTTACTGTTTGGATTTTGAGAAAATTAGCTTTATTTCAGGTCAGGCAGCAACCACTTACTATGTGGTTGTTAGCGCGCTAACGCTAGCGAACTACGCTAACGTAATGTTTTGAATTGAAAGCTGTCACTAACACCCACCTAGATACTGTTACTGGTTATAGTGTAAGCAGACAAAGTAATATAAAGTTATAGGGCTACAGCAATGTATTAAATTCAAGGTGAGACCAATCGCTGTTAGCGTTTAGCACATGATGTTGTTATAGTTACTATTCACTTGAATGAGCTAGAGCTAGTTCGTTAGCTTGCTAGCTCGCTTTACAGACACAGCACATCGAGTTCGAAATAGGAATTTGTTGGCATTTTGGTCCCATAGTAACGTATTGTGTTGGCTTATCTTTGTAGAATCTAAGATCTTTGGTGAAAGGCATCATAGTTTGTGTAGGCTAGACCCAGCTCCCAACCCAACTTTGAGAATAGATTAACGGCGATATTTTTTTTATCGCGCGATAAGAGTCTCGCGTTAACGCAGCACGTTAACGCCGATAACGGCCCGCCTCTACTATTAAAATACCCAGATTTTGTCCAAGAGACCAAGGGTCAAGGGGGCTACTAATGCTAATGCTCTTCGATTTGCTGCCAAACACAATAACCCCTGTGTTGTCCTTCAATAGTGAAAATAACATTTGGCTCATAATTTTTTTTTTTTTTGTAAACATTGATGCAGTGAATCTGGCTGTCAGCATCTGCTGAGAGAGAGAGATCAAGATGTATCTTTCTGTCATCTAAACAACACCGCTTATCAGCGTTCTGTAGAGTCTGGCCCTGAGGTAGCACATAAAGACAATAAAACAGATCCGAGAACTGATCTGTAGGTCCAGGGTCACTGGCCCCATGTCATGGCCACTTTGTCAGATTTATAATTACCAATGGTAACAAAGTAACTGTGGCCTCTGAATAGTACCAGAACAACTTAAGAAATGCTCCAAAGAAACACAGTAGTGTTCTGTGATCTATAGTCTTAAGTGTAGCATTGACACCTTGGCTAATAAAACAAGAAATTAAATTTTACTTTAATGAATATTGGGGATTTATAACAACTAATTCAGTAATGTGGTTAGGTTTGGAATTTGACAAAAGACCAGCCCAGAAGATTCTGCAGGCTGCAAGAATTAGTCATATTAGGCTTCTCATTAAAGCTTATTCCGATGCACTCAGGGATAACTTATTGCACAGGTATAGACCCACTAGCATTGAGTCTGTGTTGTAGTATGAAATTACAATTTTTGAGCTCTTGTTATCTCTTTTATTAATGACATTACCCTCATGAATAATCAGGACAAATACAGTAAAAACACTTAAATTAAGGAAAGGATTAAGATAAGTTAGCCACTGGGGTTATAAAATGATTATCCTTTTGTTCTTAGAAAACCAGTAAAAAAAATAAAAGTATAAAAATATTATCACCTTCATTCCATCACATCCTGCCAGTACAGTACAGGCTCTCTCAGAGTGAAGCAGCTCTGGCCCACTGTGTTCTCTTCAATTTCTCTGATGGAATTGCATTGCTGTTGTGGTTACTAACAGTGTTTCCCATCATACATAACCTGCCACGTAAAGTATCTGTCATATCCAGCACTACGCCCCTGATGCATATAAAATAAAAGATGAAGGCGAGAGGTGCCAGAGCTTCGCTGCCACGGCCGAGAGGGGAAGTTTATGTCTCTGGTGTCCTCTGGTCCTCCAACCCTGTCGTGACCTCTCACGGAGCAATCACATCCCACCCTGGGTCACGACGGAGGGTCAGTGTTTCAATAACATTATTTCTGCCATTCGGTGGTAGCAGCCACACTTAAATTGATAAACATTACCAAGGTTAATAGGATATGGTGTCGGGGGCGCGGAGAACCTGGGCCAAGGTGCATTATTCCCCCATAAATCTGCAATACGGGCAGCCGTGCTCCTCCATCCAGCACGTCCTCAGGAGGGCTAATAAGACTCATAAAAGCCTGTTCTGTCAGTCTGATCCATCTGCTTACACTGTCATGAAGCCATGCCATTAATAGGAGACCAATTTTTACTGCTTTGCATTTTAATAGACGAATCTCAAAAGGGGGATTATGGATTGCTTGCTGAAATATAAAGATTGGTAAGGTGGTCCGGACTTCTATAGCTGTAAGTAACATAATTTGCAAAGAGAGGGTATTAGCACTAGCAATGAAAACAATACATGATACAGGGTTCTTTTCCTGAGCCTGTTTATAAAAACACTGCATTCCATTAAAAGAGCATTTTTTTAAAGATCTTAAGAGACATTTCTTTCCACTTTAGAAATCCAGTGGCGGCTGGCATAGATAGCAACTCTTTTTTTCTGCTAATGCTGCTAATTCTAGATTCATACACTTTAGTTATTGGCTATTCATCTTAGTTGGTAAGCAGGACAACAGAGCCTCCCTAAGAGCAAACTTGTTCTACATATCACATACTCCTAAACACTCCCTGGACGATCTGGTTAAAACTGGGAAATGTGATTAAAGGATTAAAATCAGGTCATCACAAAAGGTCACTGGACCACAACAGTTTTTTGCCTTTGATGCTACTGCACATTTTTGCAGGCAACAACTTTTTCGACGGTTGAACTGCTTTCAAATGCAAGTAGTAGTGTGCACTCTTACACAAAATCTGATCCAAACTTTTAAAAGTGTGTGTTTCATTGTACAAGAAATGTAATCAGTTGAGGAAATAAGTTAGAGACTTGATGCATTTTAAGGAAAGATTTTATTTTGAGATAGGAAACCACATGAACATATTTATTTAAGTGTGCATTACTACATGAGTTTACTTGCTCTATTTGTGTGTGTGTGTGTGTGTGTGTGTGTGTGTGTGTGTGTGTGTGTGTGTGTGTGTGTGTGTGTGTGTGCGCGCATCTGTCTGGCTGGCTGTCTGTCTGTCTGTGTCTGTGTGTGTGGTGTGTGTGTGAGTGTCAGTGTATGTTTATGTGTTATGATTGCATGCATGCTCATGCTTGTTCATATAATGCTCTGTATGCTTATTTGTGTGCATGTATGCATTTATGTGTGCCGTCTTAAAAGCTGTGTTCACATGTACAATTTGGGTCTTTCCACCCTGATGAAGAGTGATAAATGTGACATCACTCTGTCTAAAGATCATTAAATGTCAAGTCCTGCAGTGGCAGCAAAATGCACTGGCAGAAAGTCAATAGCAAGAGAAGTGTGTGTGTGTGTGTGTGTGTGTGTGTGTGTGTGTGTGTGTGTGTGTGTGTGTGTGTGTGTGTGTGTGTGTGTGAGAGAGAGAGAGAGAGAGACAGAACGACAGAGAGAGATAGATAAAAAAGGGCTTGTTGGTATGTGCATGATGTATGCATCTCTCTCTCTTGTGTGTGTGTGTGTGTGTGTGTGTGTGTGTGTGTGTGTGTGTGTGTGTGTGTGTGTGTGTGTGTGTGTGTGTGTGTGTGTGTGTGTGTAAAAGACAGAGGAGAGAGCATCTGTAGGATTGAGGGAAAGGTTTGGACAGGAAGTAAGTGATCACTTATTTCATTCTAAACCACCTCCTTCACCGTCACAAGATCTTTAGTCGTGGCAGACTCAATCCTGGATCTCTAAAGCCATTTTATTTACTTCACTCTTGCACATTACACCAGCATTCATTCTGTCCACTCCTGAAAGCATGCCGCTCTTGGCTTCACAGCACTACATAATACAGCACCATGTCTATCCCCAAAAAAACTCAAGGCAACACTGACACAGACAAATGTCATTGTGTTTATAAATAACAGTGCACTATTCTTATTATGTACAGAAAAGGGACTATAAAATGCATAATTTTCATTATGACATCCAGTATTGATGACATGGCACTGCTAACACAGTGAGAGTAGTTTCAAGAATGCTGCTAATGAATCTGGTAGGGATCTGGCACAGTAAAACGTGGGTGGAAATTTGCCCTGCTCCGTTTTAAGCTCATTCCAAAATTTATTGTAATGCGCAAAGCCCACAAAGCCCTTTAGAAATAATACTACATATCTCTCCAATGACTTCTATTAAAGTAGTAATAATTCAGTTTCCTCCAGTACAGCACTATCGACTATGAGAGTGAATTCCATTTCAAACGTGCCTCACAATGCTATATTGCATGCATAAAAGGTGATTAATGTGCATATAATTAGTTGCATGGAGACCTCTTTCAAGTCTAATAAGTGTTTGAAAATTAAATGCACGTAAGTGGTAATAGCATTACTCAGTTCCAAGGTCACCCAGGCTGAATTGGTGTAATTACTGTCTAAAAGTCCACTGCGGGGAATTTCACCTTGCCATGAATATCTTACCGCATCTCGTTAGCGGGACGCACTTACAGTTCAGCTCAGATCACCACTGCCTTACCTTGCCTTCCAGTAAAGACTTCCTGGGCGATGGAGTGTCACTGATGGCTGCTTTGGGTCTCTAAAATCACCCCTTCTGGGTGTTGTCTGCGCTCTCTCCCCAGGGACCGATCAAACTGTCAATCACTCTGAGGGAAGGATTACATTAACAGGCAGGCTGATGTAGCCTGAAGCCCTCCACAGCTTCAGTAAGCATTCACATAGGTGCAAATACACACACTGCCACGTGCGTGCACACACACACACACATACTGTATGCATGCATGGGCACACATATAGAATGTACATTAATACACACATACACATACACATACACATACACATACACATACACATACACATACACATACACATACACATACACATACACGTGCACACACAGATCCATGCATGGACACACAGAAAGAAGTGCATGCAAACCCAGACAGAAAGGCAGACATACACACACACACATGCACGCACACGTGCACACATGCACACACCACCCCTGCACACAATTGCACACACACATAAATACAAACACACACACTCACCACCCACACATACGCACACGCACACATAAACACACACACACAGAAAAAAAAGAAAGAGACAGAGAGAGAGAAAAGGAGTCAGAGAGAGAGAGAGAGAGAGAAAAGAGTCAGAGAGAGAGAGAGAGAGAGAGAGCAAGGCTGTCACCTGTTTCTAAAAACTTGGTGTGACTGACAGACAGATGGGGGACAGGATAAGACAATATTGCCATATCTTAGTTTACGGCTCAATGATATCTCAAACACATGGGGGTATTATTTTGCGCAGATCGATCTCTGTGTTGGCATTATAGCTTGACCTGCTGCCTCCTACGTCATGCAGTAAACTCTAAAGAAGTCATAAATCCTCTGGCTACAAATCATTCTGAACATTCAATACATGGTTAATTAGATCACACGACTCCAGCATTTAACTTAATAATTAAGGCCAGATGAACCACAGTGAGAGACAACTTAATTAAGCATCAGCATCCACTGTTTATTAACACCTAAAAGACAATCTCTGCCTTCATTGTTGGATGTGCAGAAATGCCAGGCTGTGCACATGGCTCTTCTGAACCTGTCATTTCCTCCTGCAGACAATGGGGCTCCAACTCCAGCGTGCCCTGCAGGCATTCCACAGCACTGAAGGTATTTACTACCCCCAGCCTCCTCCTACCAACATACACCATCAGTAATAAAACTTCATAACACAGACAGAAGAAGCGAGAGAGAGAGAGAGAGAGATAGAGAGAGAGAGAGAGAGAGAGAAAGAGAGATAGACAGATAGAGAGAGATAGAGAGAGAGAAATACAGAGAGAGAGATAAAGAGACAGAGAGAGAGAGAGAGAGAGAGAGAGAGAGAGAAAGAGAGAGAGAGAGAGAGAGAGAGAGAGATGTGCTTTCCATTATGAAGCTAGGTTTTCATCTGTGGAAGCAGGTACGTGTTTCACCACTGTAATCCCATCTCTATAGACCTACAGGCCTACATGTGACACACTACAAAGAGTATATTCATGTGATGTGTAAGTGATAGCGTACTATAACAGCAATTCTAGGCCTAACGAATATATTTTATTTCTGCATTACAATCATTAACTTAACAGAAGAACACATCAGCTGCAGTCCAGACCAAACATGTCTTACATGCATGGTCTATCCTCCGCACATTCTAAATGAGTCTGAGAACAAGGGTCAAATACAGCAGGGTTCCTCAGTGGTTCGCATGATTCATTGATAATGGTGGTTCAAAGTATGCCAAATAACACTACAAAAGACTGCACCGGGCTGTCTCCAGACACAAAAAACTAGTTTTACAGCACAAGATACAAACATACTGTAGCCTGAATAGTTTAAATAATGTAGTTTAAAAGTAAACTAAGTACATTATCTATCTACTAAGTTTGTCTAAGATGCAGTGTAATTTGGTGAATGCCCTATTGATGTTAGAGCTATCATAAGTTAGTTGGTAAATACATTTTTAAGGTGTGACATACGTGATATGTTACTTTCCCCGTGGATAATTGTATAATTTCACATGGCCAGACAGAGCACATCAATATAACATCAACTTTCACAAGGCCGTTTCTGTTCGACGTAGGAAGCATCAAATGGGATGTTTAATTAAACTTGGGATACATAAATATTGACAACAAAATTGTGTGCCCAGGAGCTAACCAGTATAGGCCTTCTTTAATACTAAATGGTGCCACTTTGGTATGAGTATTCAATACACATCCCCAGTCATAAAAGATGTGAAAGTCTACAAACCTACTCCAATTACCTGTCATGGTCAAGCCACTTGCCCAGCACTTATCGCTTTTCATCGGCTATACATATAATCCAGACAATACCCTCAATGTTTATGTAGCCCTTGGGTCTGCAAGGTCTGAAACCCTAAAACTGTTTTACAAGGAAAAGCTGAGCCACCGCTCTTCAGACTAAAACAGCGCAGTGCAGAGGTGTAGGGAATATTCAGTCATATTAGCAGCAATACCTATACATTCAAGAGACCTCAGACCAGCAGACCACACCTCCTGTGTCTGAAAAGTGTTTTAATACGCAACCCTCTCTGACTTCCTCCTTTGTATGTGCTGAGCGTCTTTGATTCAGCATTCAGCATTTTGGGGGAAGCGATCTGTCCTGTAAATGCTTTACACTACAGGATGTCATGTGTGACCCTTATTGTGTTTGTGCATGACCCTGAATGAACAAACAGACATGGACCAAGAGATTAAATATTCATTAAAGTGAGTTTTGGCCTCCAAAGCACAATTCTATTACTTCCACTCCAAGACAAGTACCCCCTTCAAGCTTTCATTCTATTTTTTTTTCTTTTAATTTTTTACATATGGGTCAAACATTCAGTGCTTTTACACTCCTCCTTTCATTGAAAGACATATTAATGTTTAATGTTATGATGAATAAATATTTTGTGTCTTCAATATTGAATTCAGCACTTTCCCACCCTGTTGGATTAATTACAGGCAAAAATCTCAGTGCTTTTTTCCTGAGGCTCAATGCATACATATTCACAATACCAATGAACATGAATAAAATGATCCTAAATGCCCTGATTTGTAATGGGAAGAAAATGAATAATTAATCCCCCTTTAGGTTACTGTTTTCTCTTTAGGGGTCCATTTCCATCCGACTAAAGGTGAGCTCAATCTGTTATATGTTTCCGGTTAGGAAAGAAGTTGTAGTTGACACATGAATATTTGGAAATAAACAACTGCCTGGTGATGAACTGATGACTTTGTTGCGGTTGGCTGGATTGCGACACATCCCCAAGGCTCAGCCTGGAAGTACTTACTGAGTCTTGGGCTTGTGGTGGCTGTTTCAACTAAGCTGTCTTTTATTCCACATAGATTTTCACATACAGCATGGTGCTTCATGGCACCAGCTGTATAGTCGGGAGGATCAGCCCTGTCCTGGGCTTTAGGGTTGGAAAACGTCCCAGCAGAGGGTTAGTGCCCAAAATGCCCACACATTGTTGCAGCAGTATATATTTTAAAATCTGGTCAAAGTATCTTATTATTGAAAGACACTGTATAGGTGACCATCTGTTCAGTCATTCCAAGGACTGCAGTTTTATTATTGAATGTGCAGTGGACCTTTTCCATACAGTCTCACAGAGAATTAACTCCGTATTAGTCTGTTGCTTGCATTCTGCACATCAAGTTTTTTCAGTTTTTTTTTTTTTTCAACAAGAATCAGATGATTGGCCTGCTCAGGACTGGATCTATGGCATGGTGGAAAAAAAATCGATGGTCAGTTGAGGGTGGTCATTGCCTCATTCATGGTGAGCATGAAGACACAGCATAGGGGCAGAAGATGGCTAGGGTAAAAGGCGAAAGGAGATAGTGTTATCAGGAAAAAAGGACAACCTGGGATTGAATATAAGCAATCCACTGCGTCTACTTTAACTAAATGACAGCCACCACACACCACCAGCCCCTCCCCCACCCCCACACATCCCCTCTGGGAGCCTTGTCACTCGATGTGACACTAAGCAGATACGACAGGTCCACTGACATGTTGCAGGTCTTTCTGCTGATGTGTACAAACACTTCTTGTGCTATGATAGGCAATACAACACACAGAACATTCCCCTTGCTCCTGACCCTTTGCACTGCACATCAAAACTGGAAATATGTGCTAAACTTAATTTCTTTCCAGATATTTCATTTTAAATAATTTCCTCTTGACAAGACAAACCAAATACACCAGCTACAAAACAACAAAACATGTGTAGACCTTATTCACTGTTTACTTGTTTGCATACTTCATTTTAATGTCTGCATACTCAATTGGTCTTTCTCTGCCGTTGTGTTTCAGCATAACTCTGTTTTGCTCTCAGTTTATTTGTAACTTGTAATAGGTGTTAACTTAGTGGTTGATGACTGTACTATCAGGTCCTGTCAGGTCCAACCTTTTCTTCTCTGGTGTTGACGCAGTGTTGACATTGTTGACAACCATTTCATGATTGATCAAAGAATTATCTGGCTCGCTTAGTGAGGACGCTGGAGTCAAGTTGGGAAGCAGTTTCACTGCATGTCCTACCCAGTATGTCTATGCACGTGACAAATAAATATCCTAGTATCCTTCTATCCTTGCATCCGTGTAAGAGGTTCTGTTTGTTTTTTCTTGTTATAGTATTTCACTGCATTTTTACTCCATTGCACTTCTTTATGCTGTCTTTTTGTAAGATTGTGTCTTTGTATTTGTCTTTTGGACCTTAAAAGAGTAAATAATTACCAAAAAAATTTAATTTACATAATCTAAATATTGAACACTGTGTATCGGTAATGAGTCATGAAAAGTTGTGTAGGCACTCTGGCAAGCAAACTTTTAACTTTTATCTGGAGAGACATAAAATGAGATGCTTAACAGGTAGCCATCTTAGGTGTCACAGGAAATGGTGTCCCCCCTTCAAAATTGCTTGTGTTTTTTTGGTTTTGTGGTCTTAAATAATACTTGAACATTAGTTGCGGACAAAGTTATTTTTCTTAATATTTCTTTCTTTATTATAAACATTTACATTTTAACTTAAAGAACCAAGATTCAGCAATGTACATGTTGTCGTAATGAGAATTTTACTCTTAAATGATAGCATTTTGACAGCATGTTCATCAAAATGCTTCATGCCACCTCCTAAGTCTGATTTCGCAAGAATCACCCCAATACTTAATTCCTACAAATTCCTGTCAGGATAAGAAAGGTGTTGCAGCAGTCCAGAACCCTTACACAAGACATTTGTAATTAGCAAAAGCCAGAGTGTGCTTCTGCTATTTGTGAGGAATACAGGCTCTTGAATTACTTTAAAGTGTTGAACTACTTGATGTGGAGAGGAGAATAAGATATAGCACTTAAAGTGTCTCTATGACACATAATATAAAAAAAATAAAAAACTGTTGTTTTTTGTGTCTGCCAGAGTTGCTACTGGGTTGTCAGAATGTGCCGGCGTGATAAAGTGGAAAACCATGCCAAAGCACTAATCCCACTCTGCCCAGCAAGACAATTTCCTACTGGCTTTCTGCTCCTGGTGAACAAAAGCACAGAACATCTGTTCCTCCCATGCCCCATGTCAACCATAGCAATCATGACAGTGTGTGCCTATTAATGTAACTTCCACATGGTCTCTTGTGACATTGAGTTGCTTTAGCAGTACTGCTTTGTAAGCCGTGCTAGAGACTGGACTATAACTTCTCAAAGCAAGCATACACATGGCAGGGTGACTTCCTGAAAGGGTTGAAACTTCTTTTACAACATTGCCATTACCTTTGGGTAAGATTGGGTAAATTGTGTTTGGGAGTCCATGAAATGACTGAAAGGTTTAAATGAAAAGGCTCATTTCAATTATGCATCCATTTATTCCATACACGTTTTTTTGTGTGCTTGTTTGCTTGGGGGGAATGTTAAGATGCAGAGTATTTGACTGTGAAATCCAGAGGTTGAAGTGCAGCTCAAACTCAATTAAGTGTTTGTTGCTTACTGCCAGGGTCAGAAAGAATTGTGCATGGTAAGGCCAGTTAAAGTGACAGAAAGGCATTTTCACATGTTACAAGCATGCACAAGAGTGTTAGATGAAGATGGACACACATCACCATGAAAGAAAAAAATCTTCATTAAAACCAAAATAAATTATGAATTAACCATAATATAACCAAGCACGAGCGTGGATTACATATTAGTTTTAGGTTATGTGATTTTATGGTACCTGCAGCATTATGCAAAGAATCAATCCACAGTAAATTACAGTTTTTCTCAATTGCTCATACTCTCAGAACTCTACACACAAGTCAAAAAAAAAAACACACACACAATGGGCTAAACCCATCACTTCTCCTGCAAAATGAAACTTTGCATTCAAAACTGTATTATTTCTTCTCAAAATGCTATTTTGTTGTCAAATGACACACACAAACCATCATATGAATAGACATTTATAACAACCACCCTGATGTGCTTAATGTAAAACACTATGATAAATGGAAAACACTTCTTATACATTCATCATAATGATTTAGGACTTTTTTGTTCAGTGTTACACTTGCTACATACAGTACATACATAAGTGTGTTATATTTTAGAATATTGTTTTTATACTCAGAACGCACATATACATCGATACAAATATATTTTATTTTTCCCACAAAAACAGTGTACACACTGTGTATCCCAATCAACACAAAGCTGCACCTACAGTGGTCTACATAAAACACAACAGAAGAGTTTACTGTAGCCTATACAGTTACAAAAAAAATTACGCTGCATCCTTTCTTCTGTTTTGGCGTGGCCACAGCACCTCATCCACATCATATGCAATGTTTTTCCTGGCCTAGCAGCAAATCCATCCATGAAAAGCATCAGTTGCTATATTTTCACATGCGTCTTCCATAGCTTAGAGAAAGGGTACACGCATTTGTGGATTTTGGTCATACACTTTCATCTCCAGTCAAAAAAAAATCCTCAATTGGGTTGAGGATTGCAGAATATGGAGAGAGATACGTAAACAACTAAACAACTACTGTAAAATAATTTCGTTGACCAAATGGTCAAACAAAATGGCTCTGATCAGAGATTACGGTCCTTTCTCGTCCGTGTCCTCCCCGTCCTCCTCCTCTTACTCTCACTCCTCTAGCTGTGGCTCTGCCTCTTCCAAAGCTCTGATAGCTAATTGTAAAGCTGTGTGACAGGTGTTTGCCAATGTGATGAGTCAGTGTGCATAGTAGGGCAATTGACTTTAGAATTTTGAATCACTGTGTGTTCCTTGTGAAAACAAGAGATTTTTGTCATGAAAATTGTGCCAAACGCAGAGAATTGTCTATAGTGTTTTGAAAAAAGTGTGTTTTAGAACTGCAATTTGAGTGTAAAGCAGGAATTGTGTTTATAGTTTAGCAGAATTAGTTCATGGGGTTGGTACATGAGTTACAGGTTGTGGTCATTGTGTCTGAAGTACAAGGAATTGTGTTTAAACAATTGAGAAAAACTGTAATAGACTAAACAGTGGTTAATAGTAATAGACGAAAGAAGAAATCAAATGATTTAATAGGTAATTATTTAATGACTAAATAATGCTGACAAATAACAATGCCTGAGATTAAAAAATAAATAAATATTAAACTAAGCCTTTAAATGAGTGAGTGTAAAAGAAAATGGTAGACCAAGGGGAGGACAGCAAGACAGAGCACAGAGGATGAGAGTGGACAGATGAACAGCCCAAGAGAAAGTCGAGCTCCAAGATGGCTGGGACTAAAAACGAGTAAAAGGAGGGAAATCAGGGCCTAACTGAATGCTGCATGTGTCCAGCATTATAGCTTAATGCCTATTGTATGCATTTGTCACACGCTATCACCTGAAGGCCATATTCTGTCCTGATAAGGTAAAGGTAAAGGTAAAGGTAAAATATACTTTATTGTCCCCAAGGGGAAATTCGTCTTGGGCTTCACAGTCACTGCAGCACAGAGTTACACAGCTCATACATCAATAAACTAGAAAAAGCACTCAGGGAGCGCAGACCTCCACCAGGGCAGCTCAAATTACCACCAAAACCTAATCACTTTTAAGTTAGCCCATTTTTGACCTACTCTACTACCCTTTCATCAAAATCCATCCATAACGTTTTGAGTTATGTTGCTAACTAACAAACCAACAAACAAACAAATGCCGATGATTGCATAACCTCCACTGGCGGAGGTAAAAAACAACAGCAACACATACAGCACCACAGATGCCACAGTGGTGTCAACAGACAACTCAGCCAGAGCTGTGCACTGCAAAACAGTAGTTTCTCTCAAACAACCTTTGGCTGTCTGAAATCAGAGGTGTCAAGGGGGTGCCTTGCATGCAGAACTATTGAGAGTATTTAATGTAATATAATTTAATCTATTCTTTGACCAATGACAGAAACAGGATTTCTGCATGAAATGTGGTAAATAGTATTTCAGGCCAAGCAATACAAATTTGTATGTTGCAGTGTTACTGAGCCACAAGAGTGTGAGGTGCAAATTTGCTGAAATTGACATAAGGTGTCAAATTGAGAATCTAAAAAACAACATTTTAAAGCAACACTGCAAAAAATACCTTTGTTCATCTTATAAAAGCTGCAAAGGACAAAATTTAGTTTTTTTTAAACTGATAAGTAGAGCTATTGCTTTGCTTTAAATTTCTCATTACCACCTCACCTGTCACTGATGAATTGCCTCAGTGAGTGTCTGTGAACAGTGTCATGTGTCATCCATACTTAGAACAATTCCCTGTGCATATGCCTTGAGACACGCGCTGTTTCGCCACAACATGTGCAGTATTGTGGAAATCCATTCCAATGTCATGATGTGTGTTCAAACAACATTGTTAGGAGGAATCAATCAGCCTGAGTGCAGTTGTTCTGTGCGATTGTTGATAGTTACACTCTGTATACTTGAAGCTCATTAAGCATAGCTGATGCGTAATATGTAAATGTACTATTTTATGCTAACGCTATGCTAGTATTAACTCCCTTAGATCTGTGCTGAATCATGCCACCTCCCTTGCCAAGCTGATATCTACCTAAAGGAAACAAACAAATGAAACTCAGAAGTAGGGGGGGCTGGATTGCTCTCAGTTGTTTCCACTTTGTGAGCTAGGCCATACCTGCCCCCATCCTGTCAACTGTAGCACACTTTTTAATCTAGAAAAAGTAAATAAATCTCAAATATATATTACCTTTTTCATTTGCCTCTAACGTATTTTCAAAACCAGGCATGATTTTTCTGGGAACAAAATGATTTGTGACTTTGTGCTGCCTTCAAAGTAATTCTGTATTTGTAGCTGTCAAAGCCCTATAGATAATGTGGATGAGGTAACTGCTACTGGGCCACTTAAAATGATAAAAATGCAGTGCTTGATGACATTTCAGTGTCCAGAAAACCAAATACATTGAGACAGGTGTGCATATTTTAGCTTCCCAAATTTTGATATTTATTGCAGGTACAGTAAGCCCTTCTGTCTGTGTTTTCAAAAAAGGGTCATATTTTAAAATGCAGAGACAGTTCAGATTTAATTTGCATTCTGTTTTTGGTATAGCACATTGCGACAGTTCTCCTCAAACCCAGAGGACGTAGGTGCACTTTATGTGTTGTGTCAGATATACACCTAAACATAATAAGTGACTTCACACTCTGAGGTCAAGCATAGTGAACACTGGACAATAAGGGCTACCTGATCCACACGCATGGACAGACAGCTGAGGGTTTTTTTTTATTATTGTTTTTTTACGTTTTTTTTTTTTTTTTTTTAATCCCACTGAGACACGGTGCCGTCTTAACGGCAGCATTAAACACCACCTGCTTCTCCTGATTTATCACAGCGAGGCCAAGAGCAAGAGTAAAACAGAATTAGCAATGCACATGTGAACCAAAGATCAGCAAAGGTACAATGGAAAGGACATGTTACATGATGGCAGTGATAAATCGGAGGGCAGCACAGAGGCATGGTGGAAGTGTGGGGACTAGTATCATTCCATGTAGCACATTCTTCATTGCCTTTTGAGAAGAGCATTCTGTTTGTCCAATTATAGGGTCAGTCAGGAAAAACAAATGATTCAACAGAATGTCCTCAAAGAAAATGTTTCAGTGGACTGCATAAGCTAGGCCTATCTCCATCTAAGGAAATATTGCTCATTAGAACACACTGTCTAGGCAGCACATTGCCAAGACAGGAAACAGAGAGTTGCAAGAGCTCTTGTATGTGAATAGCAAGCAATGCAAAGCTTTGGTGTTTCTTTCTACCACAGTGACAGGCACACAGCAATGTCATACCTCCCCATGGCACCTCCAAAATGAATTTAAGAACTTTTACTATGGTAATTTGGATGGAATTACTTCTATCTATACTGTAAGGATTCAGCACCCAAGTTCAGTGAAACATTGCATTTAAATCTTAAAAAATAATTATAATTCTAATAATCTTCACAGCTTTTTATTTTTAGGAAATGTAACATCTCAGTGGGGTTGGCATGTTACTGCAAATGAAACAATAGGGAATTGGGACCTTGCACATACAGAAATAATTAAAACAAAAGAATTTTTGCAGCTTTAACAGTATGCTCTCACTTTAATTTCTGCCCCCACCCTACCCCCATCCACATCTTCATCAGAGAGCACTAAGGATGAAGCTCAAGCAAGGATGTTTGTGGGCTAATTGGGATAGTGCTCACCAACTTTGTTGTTAAAAAATGACATGGGATACATTATCTGTAAGATTCTCATGAATTTACAGTAAGACTCTCAGTCCAACAAACTACCAGAACTGCTTAAGTTTTGCTTTAAAAATAGAAATGCTTTTGTGAAGAGAGGAGAATGAGCTGAAGAGACCCCATGTATCTTGTCATTGTGCCCTATGCAGATGATATGCAAAATATTGACCCAAACAATCTCTGCTGACTACTGCTACTGCTGAGTATAATTAGCAGCTCCATGGAGGCAGGATGCCATCCTTCTTCAATGTCATCAGTATCTGCTAAATAACAGAAAACATTTCATATCATTTTTATCCATTAGTCTGTGAAAAAGCCAGTCTATTTAAATGTATGTTGTTTCTTTGCGCCTCTGCTTTTCATTATCTCTTTACAATGGCATGTGTGTGTGTGTGTGTGTGTGTGTGTGTGTGTGTGTGTGTGTGTGTGTGTGTGTGTGTGTGTGTGTGTGTGTGTGTGTGTGTGTGTGTGTGTGTGTGTGTGTGTGTTGTCTGTGTGTGTGTGAGAGAGAGAGAGAGAGAGAGAGAGAGAGACAGAACGACAGAGAGAGATAGATAAAAAAGGGCTTGTTGGTATGTGCGGTATGTGTGTAACCTTAAGGAATATTATAAATTACTAAAAGAGTTCATCACAATGGTTCAGTACATGTTTTAGAAAATATTCTAGTAAAGAAAATATTTTAAAAATACATAGCTATATGAGCTATGACATTACCCCACCCTCACAGAGGAGCACGTTGATATTCAAAATGGTTACAATTACATAAATGATGATCTCGCTGTTAGAAACATGCATTTAGCCTTTAAGATATAGTTAAAACTGAGGTAGCAATTAAGACTTCAGAGATGGTTCGGGAACCACACTTAGAAATGTAAACAACTTAAGGTATATTGTTAGAGTTTTTGTTAGCATGCTATGAGAAAACATTATCCTGAAGCTGGCCCCTGAATTATTTGGAGGTCAGGTCAACATCTTGAACTCATTATTACACTAAAACCATTCTTCAACAATTTTTGCATTTAAATAGGCCTTACTATCCTTTTGAATAAGGCTACTGTTATTTTAAAAATACAGCTTACATGCATGGGTGTGCTTGAGTGCAACAATGTGTAAGTAGATGGTACATTTCTCTGATGTAACATCGCTATGAATGGAAGGACCCAAGGTTTCCTAGCTTTGTCCGAACTGCCTCCTCCAACCTGTGCTATTACCATGGTGCACTGAGGTGACATGTCTTGTCCAGGTAGACAGCAGATGTCAGATGTCACTTGGCCACCCACATACAAAAGAAAATGTGAAACTGTAAAAGAAGATTTGGCTCCTCAGACTACCTCACATTGCAACATTTCTGAATCCTGATGCTCACATGTCTGTTGTCAGTGCTTTTAGAGGTGCACAGGTGGACTCTTACTGTCCTGACTATGCATGCCCATTCACAGCAAACTGTGTGGAGTTCAGTATGATTTCTGATTAGTTTCTGTCCTAATCCAATGACTGTATACAGCCTCTGTCATAACCACCATTAATTCATTCAGCAAGCTAGGGCAACAGTGCTTTTCTGTGGGTTTGGAACAAATGAGGTAATCTTTGTTTTCCATATGCACCAGTGATGGTTGGCTGTCTCCAGTGCAGTGGTTGTCCTTCTTTTGATCAGTTTTGGTACTGTAGGTACTGACCACTGCAGACTAGTAATACCCAAGACAATTTTGGACATGCCTTGACCCACCATAATCTGATCTTTGACGATGAGGACCTAGGTGATTGAAACTACACACATATACTTATTTGACTTTGTACTTATATGTGTTGTAAAATCACAAGTTCATACATAGTCCATATATTAGAGGGAGGAGGTCGGTAAAGGTACAGAGTTCGAATGTACAGGGTACATATATATATATATATATATATATATATATATATATAGTTTAAGTTTTGTTAAGACTGATGTTTTAAATTTTACAAAGAGACAACATAACAGATATAAATGGAGAGGTGTCAGCCTCAGGCCCCCCTTTCACCTCAAGGGCAACAGCTAAATTGTGCAACAGACTGTCCGAGTTCTGTCTAAGGCCTGACGTGCACCTAGTCCCAGTCCCTACAGTGTAACGTGTCTGACTTCCTGTGCACTTAGGAGGGAGGCTGCTACAGTGCTCAGCCTAGACAATTAGCTGTGACACCCTTGGGGTGAAAGGCGAGCTGGAGGCTGTCACCTCGCCTGGTAGGGTGGTTTGTATGCTCTTATGATCCTTGGTATTACTGGTAGTATGTTAGGGTGCTTTCACACTGACAGCATTTGGTGCGCACCAAACGTCCCATTCGAACCAAAAGTTCTTAGTTCGGTTCGTTTTCGTTGGTGTGAATGCCATCTCGGTACTTTGGTGCGCACCAAATCAACCTGCCCTACTTTGGTACGGTTCCTCGGGTGTGAAAGAAACCAAATTGGATGGAACACAGAGGTTAAGTGCATTATTATTATTGAACGTGGCACGTTTTAGTCTGGTTCTGGTGGCGATGGCCTTCGCGGACTATTTTGGTTAGTTTAGAACTATGCATATGTGAAGGCAAACTGTACCCACGTCTGTTTGCTACATTGTAACATTTTTCTCACTAGTGCGGACCAAAACATTCGAACTTTAGGTCTGAAAGCGCCCTTAGACCAGTGTCCATTAAAGTGTGATGGTCACCTGATTTACTGGTGAAATGAAGGCAATTTCAAAAGTTACATGGAAAGATTGATTTTTTTATTGGGATAGGGTATAATCAAGTGTGTTGTCTTTTGAGAGGTTGTAGGCTAAAACAATCCATCACTTGATAATAGGTTGTATTTAAATTACTCTGGGTAGCTCTACAAAAAGACATTCATTTTTTCACAAAGACATATTTTAAGCAGCACAACAAGGCCAAATCAAGAGTGGTATAGCCTCTTGATAGCAAAAGCGGTTGTGAATTGTGGTTACAAATGTTTACACACTTCAACATAAATGATATTACAGCTATGCATAATGTGCAACTGGCACATTTAGAACATTGTGTGCATTTTTATAAATTTAGTATATATTAGAGGACTTTATAGTCTTTTTGAATCAGCCAGGGTGTAGGCACTGCCTGCAGGCATTTTCAAAGTTTACAAAGTTCCCAATACCTCGTTTTGAGTGCCAGGGCCCTTGTTACAGTACCAAAGCAACTTCGAGCCTTTTTAATGGTTCAAAAATAGCTATTTTCGCCATGCCTCCATGTTTCAGAATCTGGCGTTTTGCCAAGGTAGGCCACTAGCTGTAAAAACAATCTTTCTAATAAATGATTTGTGCACTTACAAAGTTCCCAGTGCCTCATTTTGAATGCCAGGGCCCTTGTTACATTACCAAAGAAGCGTGGAGCAACTTTGAGCTGTTTAAATGGTTTAAAAAATCTATATCGTTAAGCTTTGGTCATGCCACGATCACTAACATTGCAAGCCTGTTTTACAGAAACGGTAAAATAGTTTAGTTCTGAATGCAACGGGTTAGCATAGTTTTGCTCTTCAGCAAACATAGCAACTGAGTATGATGTTTTAATGTGCCAATTTTCATTTTACACTAAAGTATTCCTTTAATATCAATGCATATTTGCTTTTTAAGCAACATCAGTTCTAGATGGAAAAATAAACTACTTAAGACACTTGCGTTACAATAGGCATTGTTTTTGCATGGGTGTAAAATGAGGCCGAGCATTATGGGCAAAGCTTGAATTCATTTAGTAATGTTATTTGGTAGTGTAAGGTTTTAATAGGGGTTGTCTCCAGCAAGCTCATTAAAGAAAGAGAGACCATGAACAGGCTGAAATGGTTTAGACAGAGCAGACAACTTAGGACGTACACTAGCTTTCAACTGGCAAGAGGAGCACACAGAGAGCTGGGACAGGGAAAACACAGACAACAGTCTACCTTCCTCTGACTCCTTAAGGGTAACTCCTCAACCCAGTGTGAGGAACTTGAAGTATGTTTGCTCCAAAATGGATGGGACATCCCAGAACTGCACAGCTACACCCAGTAGGTATTTTAGGTAAAGCAGCTCAATTACAATGCCCAGTGGGACATAAAATATGAATAGCTGTGCTACTCACCATTTATAATTTAGTTTACAGAGCTCATTACATACGTTTTAATATATTAAAGGGTTGAAACTAGTTTTTCTTACAAAGGGCTACACAGACTACAAGAATATTGTAGTTAAACTACAAGCCATAGCCAAACTTAAAAGCACAACAGAGCACCCAACATTGCAGGAAGTTCCCTGTGTATTGCCTAATGCAAAGAAAAGGGCATTGGATAAATGTAAAAAAAAATTATAACCAATCAAAAATGCATTTTCTTCTATCGATCTATCATTGATATTATTTTAAAAAAATCTCAGACTATGCTATGTTGAAGACCTCAGAATTATCTGGAAAACACTGGAGATCTATTACATCCATTGCATTAACGAAGAAGAAGTCAATGATAGAGGATTTTGTTGGCCTCTGTCATTTGTAGCACAGCAACAAGTACTTCAGTCTTTCTCTGGTAGCCACCTTCGTGGAGGCCTTCAAACAACCTTCCTGTATTGTCAGGTGCATGATGGGTCCTTTGAATGACTGACAAAGTAAGTGCGGTGCAGAAGAGAGGCCATCATCAAAAAGTTTTCAGTGTTCCTCCCAGCCATTGGGGCCAAGAATAATGCTTTGAAGCTAGAAGGTCGATGAGAAGGACAACCAAAGACATTTTTGTCTGATTTTCTGACATTTTTCCTGACTTTTTGAAGCAGGTGTGATGTAATTTTTGCATGTGAATACCTATATGACTCGGGGAAAAAGCGTACAGAATGGAGGGAAGCCATATTGTGATTCACATGTGTGTATATGTGTGCCATGTTAAAAGCAGCTTTTTCTTTTAGTTGTGTCATCATCTCTTGGTCACTTGATCCAGTATGTATAGTATGTAACTCCCAGGTGATTATATGTTTGTCATATAGAGTATTTTGAATGTGTGTACAATTCTTTTTCTTATGACACATCATTAGCACAGATAGTGTAGTGTAGTGATCAGGGAATTAACAATATGGTTGCTGTGAGTTCCTGTGTGTGTGTGAATGTGCATGTGTTAAAGTAAGATCTGCTGTTTAAATTGGGATGTGTATGTACAGAAGAGCAGTTAAATATCTTGTAGTCACGCTAGGTGATATCTTTGTATCATTCTTTGTTAGTGACCAACAGTGATGCACAGTAACTTGTACACGTATGTGTGTATATGTTTATGAGTATATACAGGTGTCTCTGGGTCAGCAGTTCCATGCTTCCATTCAACTACATATCACTGATTATCAGCTATGGGTTTAATACATTTGACAATACATGGGAAAAAAGAGTAAGCTTTGTGCTGACTGCTAAAATTTCTCCTTGCACTGCCACTTCATCATAATTGTATAATCAAACTAAGCCACCTTTTATTCGGATGACTAATCAAACCAGCCACACTTCAAAAAGAAGGCTCTAAAAAGATGACAGTTTTATGACACAGGTATGGATTCATCAGCAAAGATGGGTGGGGAGTGTGTGCATGTGTGTGTGTGTGTGTGGGGGGGGGGGGGGGGGGTGTGTGTACTGGGATGTTATGGGGTTACTGAAATTCATACTCCTTCAGCTGTGGGGTGCTTCACACTGCTGTCCAGACTGGGTTAAGAGGAAGGAATTGATATGTGTTCCTTGGGTATCTCTTATAGAGCTGAGAATGTTCTGCCAAAAAACAAAAATTTACAACGAAAGTAAAAGACACTCTGTCTGAGCTACTGGAGTAATTTGTGATTTTACGTCATAGCGTGTGGCTTATAAAAACAAGTACCGCTCTGCCTCCCAGTGAAGGCAGCCCCCTGCCAAGCGTCTGTCAGGCACCTAATGTGTAATTACAGTCGTTCAGAACTTTGACAGATGGCCTCTCTCACCTTTTCAACAAAAATATCTGTTTTTCTTGCCAGATCCTTCTGGTTTTCTTTCTGTGAAATTTGAGTTGTCAAGGCAACAGTTGAAACATATATATATATATATATATATATATATATATATATATATATATATATATATATATATATATATATATATATTTATAGAAAGACAAAGAAAGTAATAATTAGACATTCATGTCATAAACATCTCAACATTGGTGGTTTGTGCTGCCTTATTTTCAAGACAGAGTGTGTCAGATAAAAAAAAAACATGATGTATTATAATCACAAATAGTCAATTAACATAAACTATTGTTAAAAACTATTACCAGGCAATGATACGCCAACACTGGTGGCATTAAATGTCACTATGAAGAATGACAGGCTACAGCATCTGTCATTACATATGTACGACATGTTTACGATAAGGATTTAAGTTTACTGGTTTACCATCTGGCATTACATCCCTCCTAATGCTCTACAGGCTCTGGTCTGTTCTAAAATGTCTGTGTTCCAGTGATGTAGATGCAGACGTCTGTGTGCTTGTCTGCTTGTCTAGGGTATTAGTTTTGTTGTTGCAGACATATCTCTCCGCACACAAGCTGTGTCACTCAGGCCCAGTGTTAATATCCCTACATCAGGTAAAGCTAAAACAAAGACTGTTAATTTTAATAGGCTATATTTCTCTCGTTCCTGTCACAACAATTTACTGTTCTATATGGTGACTGCTACCTACCTTATTTCTATTGCTGGTAATCTAATCAGCTGTAAAATAAAGGAAAATGTTATTTTATTAACAGGTCTCCTGTAGTTGTTCCGAGCTTTTCTGAGCACACTGCACTCGGTACACTGTGCACCTTACGGAGAGTTGCCTTGGATGAAAATGTTGGCAAAATTAATGAATAGCATAAACACATTTTGTTTTCACATTGAGTAAAAACTTTTACATGAGAAAAGGCAATGCAGACATTACCATGGACAGCTATGATACAGTAATATTATAAGAAGTAAATCATATGCATAATGCTATGAAAATATAATTGTGAGAAATATGAGAATAAGGTTTCATGACTTTTTTATGACAATTACGACTGGGGCTTTTATGTCGTAATACTGTTACTTTATTTTTATAGCATTATGTTTCTGTCTTTGACTTTTCTCACACATTAATAATGTTACTTTAGTGTTGTAACATGAGTTTATTCTCATGCCATTACACTTTATTCTCATAATAATAAAATATAGGTTCTCAGAATATTAGGCCTATCACTTTATGCTCATTGTAATATGACTTTACTGTTAAAAATATAATGGCTTTATTCTTGAAATCTGTGAATTCTTTACTCAAAGTTGCCCTAATAGGCAGTGATACTGTTCACCCTGGTCACACATGATGACACTACTTCCCAACACAAAAATATCATCAGATTTACCAGAGTCATTGAGCTGATTAAAAATGTAAGAAAAGGGGGATGGTTGTGGACAATGGAAGAGGACATCCTTACCAGCTTCTTTTGGTAAGACTCTGAGATGGGGAGCATATGCAGTTGTACGTGCATGGGTACACACATCAGTGGAGACCTGAGTAAGTTCAAGAGTATGACACATCTGGCAACGAGCATTTATCACAGACTCTAGTTTCTACGAATCCAGGGGAAGTACGGATTGATACCATTAGTCCTCAGCAGCTTCTATAAGTGGATGGTAGGGAGCACACTAACTTGCTGCATAGTGGTGTGGTGCAACAGCCTAAACAGGACAAATGGACATTGTAGTATGTAGTAAAAACAGGTCATACAATCACCAGGACAACCTTTTTCCTACTGCAGAAGTGGAAAATTTGTCTGCAAAGAGTCTGCAGTGACATTGATCTTTATGATATGGGTACAATTGGGAGTGGTAGTAGGTGGCCTTTATTGACCACACTGATGACCTGGGGGTACATACTTTAGACAAATTTGATAAATCAGTCATTCACTATACACTACCCCAAAGTAAGTATAGGTTTTATTTCATGGACATTTGTATTGCTATATGCGTGTTGTGATTGTGTTGGATCATGTGTTTTTATACTGTGTTAATGTATCTTCTCAAAAAGTAACCTAACCATTATCATTTACTGAATATGAGTATTATACCCCTAAATAATGGATTCTATCTTTAACACAATGCAGACAAAAAAATGTAAGAACTTAAACATGAGCCTGAGAATGATTTCTTAATCAACACAAACGAAAGATGGGTAGGTGCAACCACTGGGGAGAGTGTAGTAACTACACCCATGATGGAGAAACAGATTACTTGTGTGCTTGCCTCCGACGTGTATCTCTGTGTGATATCAGTGGTGCAGGTCACTCCAGCAGGGCCCGTGTCTGGGCGGTGCCTTGGCTTTGCCGATAAGCATGGCTCATTATGGCTCGACTGCGCTGCTCTCTCGGCCCCCCTCTATAATTGGCATGCTAACGAGACCCCTGCAGTGAGGTAGACAAAGGCAACGCAGAGCCAAGGTGACTGTGGCTCTCTGAGCTCCGTGCTCAGCTGATTTTTCATCATCTCGGCGAGGAGACGCTGGTTAGGTCTGGTTAGGGAGCGAACAGACATGTACCCAGTGGAATGAGACGAGACAAAATGTAATGAGACCAAAATGGACATCTGTTGCTTAATATTAGTCAGAGTGAAAATTGTTCTTCATTTTCTTCAAGGAATGAGTTTGCCTTTGCCTAATATGTTTTGTACACAGAGCTGTGAATACATAATTATTGATTTGTTAGCGACTCTGACAAAACAGTAACTTTTTCAAAGTAATTGTTTGGTTCCATTTGAAAATAATAATTTCTGTGTAGTCTACATTTCTAACGTATTACATTTACAGTCATATTTAGCCAATATCTTCTCAAAATTCTCCAGTTATGTTTTTAGTGTCTACAGTAACACTCGCAATATAATTAAATTAGCTGTTGAGCTCAAATATCAAGAAACATTTCCACCAGAATTGTGCACACCTTTAGATGTTTAGTGATTATTTAACCAGTGTAATTATTGTACATTCATTTTATTCTGTGTCTGTGTAGTGAATGTTGCGACTACGCAGTATTCACTGAGGTGCGATCACTACATCGCCATGATACTTGTTATACATGTTATAGGTGATGACAGGGATGGTATCTCCGGCGTGACAGGTTAATAAAGTGATAATGAAAAGTTAATGTCTGAAAGGCCAAAGCCACGAAAAGAATACGTTAGAATAACAAAATGCGACTGAGTCTTTTTCCACATGTAATGCGCATAAATGTCAGTGCAGCTTTGTCGATGCATGGATATTAAAAATGAATGGTATGGTCTGTAAATCTAGAACAGTATTAGTTTAAACAGGTTAGATCAACATTAGTCACTTGTCTTCTGTTGAATTATATCATACTGTTGCTAATTGACTGCAAACAATGATGCTGATTGTATATCTGTCCATCTCATTGATGTACAGGCTGGCAGATCTAATGTTTCTTTGCTATTTTACAGCAAATTGTTTGTATTGATGGGACATTTTGTTAACTGCTACATCAACCACCTCAGCTTTGGTCAAGCACACCAGGTGGACAAAAAGGCAGATGGCAGACATGGGAGGATGGCTCACCATCAGGGCCACAATATGGGCTTTCTGCAACCGCCTCAGACTTTGAACAGGAGCAGATAAAACACACTTAGAAATGAAAAGAAGCTCTTAGTGAATGCAACAGAACATGCAGTGCACTCTTTTGCTTTCATTATGGCATAAAATATTATTGTGCACTTGACTGCTTGAAAGACGAATCATCAAAATATGTTTAAAATTGGTGTAAAAGCCTTCTGGCATGCTAGATTCTTTATGCAATTATTTTAAGATGTCTGTTTTATATATACATACACATAAGGAGAATGTGAACTTTAAATCAACAACAAAAAAAAGATCTTGTGAAAGAAAAGCACTGAAATTGCACATGAGTTAATCCTGTCTATCTCTGCCAACCATGTTTTCTGTGATGTGTAGCTATGCAGACGTCTCTTTTCAAATGCTATCTATCTCGGCTGCCCTGCAGGAACAGTGTGCATCACCAAAATGACAAAGGACATTTGTCAGAAAAATAAGGGTGATGTTTATTTGTCAGTCCTCAGGCAAGGTGATCCGCAGTCCTATCGTCATAGCCCTGGCCACGTCTGAAACCATAGAAGACTGGCTAAACATTTCACTGGGCTTCCAAAAGGGACTCGTCATTTTAAAGCGTTAAACACAGCCACACACTCGTGAGCCGTCAGTCTGAAATGTTTTGACATTCATGAAATGACTCCATATTTGTTGGATCATATCCTCACAAACACAAAATGTCTCTGGCGAGCTGGCCAAAAGTGGGAAAGTAACAAGTCTGAAGCCAACAGCTAGTTTTAGGGCTGGCACCTTTATTTGTATTCCTGCATCCTGTTTATTATCCCAGTGAGGCTGGCTCATTAGAGCTAATCGACTCTAACCTCTGCTCTGTGTTTTCGTTCTCTATCATCAAGGTAAATGAGACCATTTTTTTTTTTCACATATCCAAGAACACGGATATACACAGACACACAGTCATGCAAACACACACACACAGACACAAACACACACACACACACACACACACACACACACACACACACACACACACACACACACACACACACACACACACACACACACACACACACACACACACACACACACACACACTTGTGCATGCACATAGGCACACAAACTGCTTAAATCAGACAGACGTGATAGAGATGGAGAGCGAAAGGGCACTACCTCGCACAAGGAAAAAGAAAATCAACATTAACATAACTCAATATGACAATTAAGATAGAAGACAGGACACGGGTGTTGGCGCTCAGGGACGGGGTGGGGGTGGCAGGCTGTGCAGTGTGTTGTCCCCAGGTGTCCTTAGGGAGGGTGAGCCATGGCATGTCGATGGGACGCTCCTAGTTGAGCCAGTTCAGCTCATTTCCAATTAGCTGTGAAAGTCCCCCTGATTAAAACCAGCCCAGCAGTCCCCAACCCCTCATTATCCAGGCCCCATGCTCTCCGATTCCCCTCGCAGTGCAGTTATCTCTCCCCAGACGTAAGGCTGACTTTTAATTACGACGCTCACAACTGCGCTGCCCCTTGATAAGTTTGAAGGACAGAGAGCCTCAGGGGTACAGGCTAAAATGTACAGTTAAAAAAGACTCAGAGGAGGGGGCAGAGAGAAAAAGAGAGAGAACATTAAAAAGTGACAGAGAACAGTGTTAAATGATCCTGTGTTAGTTTTAGTGTCAGAATTGGAGGGGAAATGACAGTGGTATTTGGAGGAGTGGTGAGTGTGTTATTTAAATATCAGTTCGTTCTGCCCAAAAGGTTTCCCTGTTTTTTGCTTCAATGAAGTTTAAGTGTAACAAACATGTGAAGTTCAGCATTTCAGCCCTTACAGACCAGTGCAGGCAATCAATTGCAAGCATTTGGGATCTTAAGGGATGTGTACAGGTGAGAGAAGCTTCAGAACTACCACTGTCTCAAGCAAAGAAAGCAAACTTCACTGACGATGTAGCACTTACAAGCCTTGCTATCCACCATGAAACCACTTCCAGTGAGGGACTGCAGACTGCAGACTTCCTTTGCTCACCCTAGCCACAGCACAGACTAGAGGTATTTGCTCAGACACATTCTAATGCTGTATCAGTTGCTGGTTCTGAGTCCTCATGTTTCCTTTGCTCACCCTAGCCACAGCACAGACTAGAGGTATTTGCTCAGACACATTCTAATGCTGTATCAGTTGCTGGTTCTGAGTCCTTTGCTCATAAAACAGTCAAACTGAGCCTATGTTGAAGTCTGGCCTGCCTCACTGCATGGCCCATCAAACCATTCCCTCAGTAAAACTGGGTCGGACCCCCTGAGCACTGCCGCAGCATCCACCTCTCCTGCAGCCCCCATTCAAACTACACTCGTGGGAGCTCAAGCTCACCTTAAACTGGACGTCCCATAGACCATGTGGGAACTATCTAATCTTTTGAGACACTCTGCAAGCCTGTCTGATAAGCTATGTATGCCACAGTGCCCTGAACTTCAGTGGTGTCCTCCCAGAGGCATGTCGTACGGCTGTGTCATCCAGATAAGACCGTATTATTTCGCACTCTGGGAACAGTGGTGGAACCTGAAGCTGTTTGCCTTTTAGAAAATGACTGCAGTGGAGCCCTGCATTGCTTCTCTTAATAATTTCAGCTGATGAGGCCCTGATGGATAATTTACTGTCAGAAGTGTGGAATGAGACTGCACAGATAACCTGTAAGTGTATGTCACAAATGGGTTTAATGCAATACCAGATTGGGGCGGTGCAATGTTATGATTTTTGTTTCGGGATGTGTTTATTTCATGTTGAGTTGAAAAATCCATTGTATTTGTTAAACGTGAATGCAGTTTTGTTTTTTCCTGGGACTGTTAATTAACAGATTGATTCGACTGGGGTTACCAGGTGTTGGTCATTGGAACTGTTGGAGAGGGATTAGTTGTACAGAACAGAGGCATTCGAAGCAGCAGAGTGTCCAGCCTGGCTGGATGACGCAGCATCACAGGAACGCAGAAGAGTGACAGACATGCTAGTGAGTGGACTTGAGGAGGCATAGGAGGTATAGAGAAAAAACATTGTTTATTTGATGTTTCGAGTGCTGTCCATTTTCTTTCTTGGTGTGGTGAGTTAAGGTGGTGTGATATAAGCTGCCAGATATATTATACTGGAAGCATTGCCAGCAGACATTTACAGTGGAGGAGAAGTTTACACAATGAACTGAAGATCTGGCATTTTCTGATCTGGTACAGTGTCTGTGTGGCAGATTAACAACGTGAGCAAGCTTCTGAAAAGTCTAAATGTCCCCATGGAAACACTTAGAAGAGAAATTTAGCCAGGAAGACAGCAACCTCAACAAAAATTGACTTTCTTTGTGCCAAATTAATGCGAAACACTACAGAACATCTGGATGGATAAAATAAAGCTTCCAGAGAAAAGATAGCATAACATTTCTTAATAAGGGTAGAGAGGGAACTCTGTCCAGTCAAGATTTAATTGGGAGTTATGTCTGTAGACACAAAGCTCATTGAGTGACAGATTTGGAAAGTTTGGAAATGTCAATATGGCTATTATGGCTTTTTTGTCCAAGTGCACAGTGCTGAAAGTGGTCAAGATGTAGTTGGCACTCACCTCATAACGTAGTTGGTATACATCTTCTGCTAGTGCATTGACTGCCGCTGATTGTCTGTAAGGACTCACAGAGGTCTTGTATCTATGGGTCGATGAAAAAATGTAAAACGTCACCAGAGCTTTTGGTTACGTAAAATAGCAAGAATGGCTGAGGAGAATGACATTGTGTGCTTTGGAATATATACATCACTATCATCATAGTCACAGTTCTTACGTAACTAATGTTCAAGAGGATGAGCAAGAGGATGTGCAGGAGTCCTGTTGTCAATGGACTGCTTGCACTGTTACATATGTAGCCATTTAGTTATTCTTGAACCCAGCAGCAAGCTATTAATAGGATTGAAGATAAAACATTTATTCAGAATATTGTAAAACAAGACAATGCATTGTCAACATATAATTTAAACAAGTGTCCTAAAAAAGAGACAGTTTCATTCCTATAAAGGAAACAACTTACACTGCATATTATGTATTGCAACCATCTAACCACCACTGCTGCCACTCACTCATCTTCATATTCTTGTCATCAATCTGTATGTAACATCACTCTCTCCTGTTACATTTATTTACAACTCATTTTTTGCCCCCCAGCTACACACACACACACACACACACACACACACACACACACACACACACACACACACACACACACACACACACACACACACACACACACACACACAGGCACACAGACATAGGCGTGGGCGCAGGCACATACACACACACCATAAAATAAATTGAATACATTTATTTATTATTAATACATTTTAGACGACATGTTTAACAATATTTTTGTAATCCAGAGGAGACTGGAAAAAAAGAATCAGACTTCATGGACACCCACAGTATCACACCATGACAGCAAATGAGCAAGAATGTTATGAAGGACGCCCCCACATTTACTCGAACTCTTCACTTGAGCAAGAAGTGCACGACGAGCAGTTCAATTTTTCTATGTAAACTACCCACTCTTTCTGATGGTCCTTTTAAAAATCTACCATCATCCTGCTGGCCTGGCCTTCGGGCTCATGTTTTTGTCCTGAAGTCTGGCTCTTATTCTACTACAGCACCAGGTGCTCTTCACTCAGTACCAGGCACTCTTCACTCTCATGCCCAGCACTTGAAACTCCTTTCATCTCGTTTTGTACTCGAAGGTATTTCGTCTGTCTGTTTCGATCTGGTAAATACTTTGTGAATTACTGTAGGTTGCTTTGTTATATTTATTCTTTACTAGAATCATACAAAAGGTTAAAAGGTTATTGATTCACTTCCCTATCGTGAGTTGTTTTTTCTCATCTGTGCCTCATTATGTTGCATGGTTGTCTCCTCTGTATTAAAAGCTGTCATTGATGTTATATTTTGCTACTGCTTTGTTTTAACAATTTCTCCTTTTTTTTTGCAAGTACCAAGTTGTACCCGACTGTATTTTACTTCATTGCTAAAACTCTGACCTTTTCTGTGATATGACATTTACAGATGTATAAGAAAATAAAAATGTCTCCCGTATCCTTCCTCTGCTCATGTCTGTGATTCACTAACACACTGATCAGTGTTAGCCATTAATACCACATTCATTTTTATTTTCTTTTAAATTCTACTTGTGTTAGGATTACAGCTTTTTCATACTACATTATATCACAAAGCCATAATGTATTTTGCTAGATGTAGTTGTGCAAGCACTCGTATGTCTTTGACCTTGCAGCTCAATATTTGAATACAACCAAATTGTACAGTTCAACAATTTGACAAATTTAGAAATCTCTACATAAATCTTAACACAAGAATATCACTGTTGAAATGTCATCAGATAGCAGAAGCATCCTGCATCTCGTTTCTGACAAGGTTAAAATATTCTTCACCAGAAATGCACACAGATGAAGACGGTAACATAATTATGCTTCTCTCTCTCTCTCTCTCTCTCTCTCTCCTCTCTCTCTCTCTCTCTCTCTCTCTCTCTCTCTCTCTCTCTCTCTCTTTCTCTCTCTCTCTCTCTCTCTCTCTCTCTCTCTCTGTGTTTGTGTGTGTGTGTGTGTGGGCACGTACATGTGGGCTTGTATAGAGCTACATTAGTGTATGTCTGCATGGGTAGAAACAGGAGAAATGTCATCTTGATGACTAAGCAGAATTTACCTGAGCTTGTCAGACTGGCATTTCCATCTTTGTGTTTCTCAAGCAATCCATTGTATATGCCATTAGGTGGACCCTGAATTAGGGGTGATAACCTCAGGCTGTGTATCACCCCAGAGCTGTGAAATAATATCCTGCAGTGTTATCTTTTACTCGTTTGCCATCATGGGTGTCCTGATTGCCTGATGGTTCTCCAGAAAAAAAGTGTTTAGCTTTGGGTCTGTCCTGCTCACCTCCCTAACTTAGACAGGCTGAATCATACATATACACACACACACACACACACGCACACGCACACACAAACATACACACAGAAAGAGGCAGAGAGAGAGTTAGAGAGAGAGAGCTGCCCTTTCAGTTATTTAATGTTTTTTAATTTTCTACTTCCAAAGTTTGACATTTATTTTCCTTCTATTGATTTGTTTAAATGTCATCAATGCCTCCCATAGCGTCTTGCAAGGATCTTCATCTTGTTGTGGGAAAGATAAAGAAATGTTGTGTTTCTGCTGACACTTCAGGGCCATTTTACACACTGGTGGCATCATTTCTAACATGACAACATCATGGCGTCAGTTTTAGGGTGTATTCCTTTTGCTTGTCTCGGAGAATAACCATTCCTTTCTTAAGGAAAATCCACAAATGCCGGACGGCAATTCGTTATCCCCTTTATTTCCACCCCATCTTTTTGGTGGGCCCATAAGACACAGACAACAGCTCTCTCATCCCCACGGATGGCCCTCTTGGTCTGATTTGTGATGCCACATAAAGCGCGTGTGTGCTTAGGTGCACATTAATCCATGTTAAACATGTCGAGGGCCACTGCCTGTCGCGGCTCTGCCGTGTTCTCCGGTGACTTATGGTGCCGTGGAAACGGTCAGAGGCCCATTCTTTTAATTAAACCAGATTGAAGTATGTGTGCACAGATACCGCCAGCCGGCTATTAGCTCACCCCGCATTAATTGGAGGGACACATGAATTGATCTGGGGAGGTAATCAGTTTCCCTCACAATCTGGGGCCTGAATGTGGAGCCCACTGTATAGTTAATTATCATCAGCCTGCAAGCACATAACTCAAAGGGAGGAGTGTTTTTTTTTCTTCTTCTTCTTCTTCTTCTCCTTCTTCTTCTTCTCCTTCTGTAAAAAAAGTAGTCATACCACTGGCATAGTTATGCAACAAAATTTACATAAGCTATCAAAGAAAACTATTAGACACAATCCTATCTCTTTCCATTTCTCATGCACATTGTGTCTGAGTCTGACTGTGTTATGCATATGCTGATTGCAATTCCTTCATCTCTTTAGAGATTTCTGGCTGCTGAGTCTAGTGAAACTGAGAAGTGGTTTCCCAGCTCTTGTTTAGAAATGTTTTCTGAAGCATTACCTGTTTGATATGAAGCTTGGAACAAAAAGGATCAAAGAAATGAGCATGGTGTGTGTAATTTAGGATGACTTGCCTGAAATATTCATCTAAAGTCTGGACTGAAATTTAAACTTTCACTTCCCATGCCAGCCGGTAGTCACTTCACAGACATTCATCTGCAACTAGTAGTTTCTCTCTCCTGTGTGTCTTATTATAGGAATATAATCTGATCCAAGTTAGCTGACAGTTGAAAATGAGAGTCAAGATTCAGAGTTAAAGTGCAATTACATTAGCCGATATAGATGGGAGGTTTTGGTTAAAAATGTATTTTGGCCTCCCTGTAGTGGAGTGCACAATTTATAACAATCCTGGCTCAAGTACACCTGCACTCAGTGTCATGCATTTTGCTTAATTCTTCTGTCTTTTCATCTTTTTACAATGCAGACTAAAAGTTTCCATTAGATAGCATTGGAAAGTTGAAATACAGAACAAAAAGTGTTGGGAAATCTGCTGACAAAAGCCTTTGATGCATGAGGATGGTATTTCAGAGTGCTTCATAAATAAAGAAATGGAGGTGTGGGAGTGAGATAAGTAACAAGGCCCTGGTGAGTTTGGATCTTACAGAAGACACAGGGAGGAGAGAGAGAGAGAGAGAGAGAGAGAGAGAGAGAGAGAGAGAGAGAGAGAGAGAGAGAGAGAGAGGGGAGAGAGAAAGATAGGGACAGAGACAAAGAGAAAGAGCAACCGAGAGGTGGGAAACTGGGAGAAGGGCAAGAAAGAGAGTCAGAGAGAGAGAGATAGAAAAAGAGAGAGAATAAGGGAGAGAGAAAGGGCGAGAGAGATCAGAGGCCACAGGAGAGTTTGTGACTGATGATGCTGATGAGAACCTTTGAGTGCTGAGTGGAGGGAAGGTTACAGTGCATCTGGATAAGTGGGCACACCTCAAAGAGGAGGCACCTATGCACAACTAATGAAGGGTGCTCGGCAGAGCAGCATGTTAGCTAGAGTAGCACAGTACATTGTTCCAAGTAAAAGTCAGATGACACTTCAAGATTAAGAGCTGTACTCTTACTGAAATTGGGGGGGGAAACTTTTGCCTAGCATGCAACTTCTGCTTGAATCTACATTTTCTCAGATAATTCATGTTCATCCAGAACCTTGATTAATCACATCCGGTGTAGTAATATAAAGGTATGTGTGTGTGTGTGTGTGTGTGTGTGTGTGTGTGTGTGTGTGTGTGTGTGTGTGTGTGTGTGTGTGTGTGTGTGTGTGTGTGTGTGTGTGTGTGTGTGTGTGTGTGTGTGTGTATGTCTGTGTGTGCGTGTCTGTGTGTCTGTGTGTGTGTGTGCAAAGGTGCATGTTGAAACTAATAATTCCACATTTCTCTGCGTTTGTTTTTAAAGGTTTATGTAGCATAGCAACTGGAATAAAATAATAATGGTAATGAAAATTATTTTTTCTTAACCCTCCTTGTGGAATAATCAAAATTATTCAGATGCATGTAACATTGATACTGTTGAGCTTCTGTTCCCACTTCATGACCTATTTTGTCCTATGATAACCATGTTACCATCTGATGGAGCTCTGTAGACAAAGGAAAACCTATACTGTGTGAGATTTTCTGTGCATCTTTCAATTAGCAGACCATGTCCAAAAAACACCATTGCATAAAGGGCACTCCTTATTCACAGCTGAGTCATAACATTACACAGATATACGATGCAAAGACATTTAGAAGGCCACAAATGTGTGCACAAACCCACACAGGCACAGAGAGAGAGAGAGAGAGAGAGAGAGAGAGAGAGAGACAGACAGACAGAGAGACAGAGAGACAGAGAAACAGAGAGAGAGACAGAGACAGAGACAGAGACAGAGGCAGAGACAGAGACAGAGACAGAGACAGTGAAAACTAAAACACATACAGAAAGTAATTCGAGATGGAATATAATCATTGTAGGCATAATTATTTACTTAAGGTTGCCTGTTCTGAGTTATATCAGTGCACGCTTGACTGCACCCTAAGCTCTATATGCTATCAGATGAAACTGGGTATTGAAGCAATCCACAACAAGGCACATTTCATCCAAGATGCACACACGTACATCTATATGAAATTGGATATTTTTAGTCTTAAGACAACTAGATAGGGTTATTTTGGGATATGGAAAGATATCAGCCTTGTTTTAGTCTAACTTGAAATGGCTTCTGCAAATCTTTATACATATAGCAGAATATGTGCAAGATGTTTCAGGTCTGTATGTGTGCACACAAATGTAATTTTCTAATATCTTTATGTGGCATACAGACCAAACGTTCCGTTGTCCGGTAATTGCGGGACATTGGCCGAAAAAAAAACGAAATGTCCGACAAAATAAAATCTCTCCAGTCAAATTGTCTGATTGAAGTCGGCTTATAAACCCGTTCCACTAACACAAGAATTCGCTACTATTCAGATGCTACTGTTTGAAAGTTCTTAATGTGATTGGCCAAGTTGCGTTCTATGCGCACGCTCTAGAATCTTTGCTTCAACCGCAAAACCACAAAACATTCTAATGGTAGCCGGCAGTTGCAGCTGGAACACCACTACATGCTACATCAGTTCCTACTGTCAGCATCATCAACAACCAACATCAAACATTTAGCCATTTTTTCATTTTTTCGTTTATCAACAAACAACATCAAACATTTAGCCATGCAATGAAATAAGGAGTAGTTATAGATTTCAAGTGGTTGTATATTTCATGATGTTCCTAAGGATGGCTGGCCTTTATCAAGTCGAACTTAAATATGCCTATTGAAGACAGAAAATAACTATAGACAGAAGTGGTATTATTTGTGGTATTATTTTATGAAATCAAAAAGGGAATTGTCACTATTAACCAAGATAAATAAACGTGTGGTGTATGCACCAAAATCGTTTAGAAAGCATCTTCTTCGATGTCCTAAAAATACAGCCACAATTCGTTTCCCTCCGATATGTTTGCAGCGGGAAATAAGCAAAATAAAACCATGACAACCACCTCTAGTAGTGCGGCTTAAGACGTCTTTTAACGAACGGGTGAGACAGATCAAACATGGCCAGGCCCAGGCAGACTAGCCTTAAAAGTTTTTTTCAGAGGCCAGACGGGAGAGATGATGATAGTGAACCTACAGCCTCAGAGGTGCAGACAGCTCCACCACCGGAGAAAAAGCCGAAGTGTTGGGCGTATCGGTCGGAATGGAGTGGCAAATTCCCCTGGCTAAGATGTGAGGTAGTTGATGGTAACGAAAAAATGTTCTGTTTCCACTGCGAAAAGGCAGGACGCCGCAACGGATTTACAAGAGGATCAAATAATTTCAGAATGTCTGCTCTAATTGAACATAGTCAGAGCAATGACCATGTTTCGGCCCTCAATTTAACGCCACAGCAGGTTGCTATCAAAGGCCACTGTGACAAGTCCACGGAAATGTCTAAGAAAAAGTTATCCTCTCAGCTGAAAGTTGTGTTTCACATGGCAAAACACGACCTACCTTCTAATTATTTTGTGGCACAGACAGAGCTGCTACAAGCTCTCAAGGCTCCGGATTTTGTCGCTAGCGATGGCATTTATCGCCACGGCGACTCAGTGGATGATATGGAGAAGGCATTAGAAGACGTCGTAATGGAACAGCTCTGTGAAAAACTGAAAAACAGTGACTTTATTGGACTAATCATTGACGAAACTGTAAATATCACCGTGAACAAAAAGTTAATAATATATCTAAAGCTGGAAATCAAAGGAAATGTGGAGACATGTTTTCTGGGAAATTATGATGTGGACTCGGGGACTGCAAGATGCATTTTGATCGCATTGTTTCTGTTCTTCGCGAAATGGATATCGCTTTGTCCCGTGTCATTGGCCTCGGTTCGGATGGGGCAGGTGTAATGATGGGGTGGTATGGTGGGGTTGATGCTTTGCTTAAGCCAGCGAATCCCTTTGCAATCCAGGTGCACTGCGTTGCACACAGGGCTGCACTTGCTGCGCTGGACACAGCGAAAGCTGTGGAACACATCACAGCTTACAAAAATACGATCTCCTCAGTGTACTCCTTCTACAAACACTCTGCCACCAGAACAAGCCGGCTCCGCCAACTTACAGCTGCACTCAATGATGAGGATATGGTCAGCCTCAAGCAGCCTTGCACTGTCCGCTGGCTATCCCTACACAGAGCTGTGGAGGCCATAAAACACAACTGGCCAGCTGTGGTCACGGAACTTAAAGAAGAGGCCGCGGGAGGAAATGCCCAAGTGCAAGGGCTGCTTGGTCAAATCCAGACCTACAGCTTCATAGCCCTGACTCATGCACTAGCTGACATACTACCAGTGATGACAAAACTTAATTTAGTTTTTCAGAAAGACAGTGTCAACCTTTCCAGTATCAGACCAATAGTGCAAGCATCTGTCGCGGCATTTACACAGTTACAAAATGCCCCAGGTCAAGAAGAGGAGACATTCCAGGCGGGGTATAAAGACGATAGGTACCGGAATGTCAAAGTGACCAATGCAAGCGACCGCAACATTCAAGCTTTCCACAAAGTCAGGGAACGCTATGTTCAACATCTCATAGATGCCCTGCAAGATCGGTTCCCCGAGGACTGCTTGGACCTACTTCACTGCATCGATTCCCTTTTGAACCCTTCTAGATATCCGCAGACACAGAGTGGTACAAAGGAGCTGTTAATTTATTTTAGTCGTATGTACAGTGATAATAGACGTCGCATTGTTTTATAGGCTTATAACTCTAATATCGTTCTCTCCTATTATATTATCTTATAGCTCTTCAAGAATATGCAGAACCAGCGATCAGAAGGATCATTTGCCATTTTGCAAGGACTGGGTCTGCAGGCACCGCTCCTCTTATCGATGCCGTAAGCCTGCGACGAGATGCCCTCACTGTCATGACAGCGCTCCGTGGCTATGGAGGATTGCACTTCTCCACAGCCTGTGAAGTCCTCATACGTGATCTAAACGAAACGTTTCCTGAGTGGGCCAAGCTCGCCAAAATAGCCTGTGTGATCCCTGTCTCGAGTGTTCCAACAGAGAGGGGCTTCTTGTTGCAGAATCGGATCAAGACGAAGAAGCGAAGTCGCCTTGCGGAGAGCAAGGTTACGCGGCTCATGCGCATTGCAAGTTGTGGAGAGACACTAGAGACTTTTGATTTTATGTCGGCAGCTGCACACTTTAGCTCTGCAAAGCAGCGTAAAAAGTAAAGTCAGTTTACAGGAGGCAATGTTATAGGCCTAGTCATTAATTTCCGTGATGCTGCGGATTAAGGAGTTGTCAAATGAACTGAAACTAACTAGTTTTATTCTGATTTGTTTTATGTAAAGGGGATTGGTTTGTTGAAGTATGACTTTCGTAAAAAAAAAAATCACCTCGTTAATACGACCCACGTTTACTCCTGTTACGGATACAAAACGGACGTTCATGTTTTTCCTGGTTTGAAAGTTAGGCTAATAAACATTAATACACATAATAAATATACTGCATTATTATATATGGCTTGATTATGTCTTTATTTAAACTACATAGTCTGCGTCCAGTTTTCCTCCACTTAACTAGGCCATTTAAGAAGTGATAATAGGATATTTGACCGGCATATTATCAAAATGTCCGGAAAGCGAAACCGCTGCCGGTCACTTTGACCGGCAACATTTTTTTCTAGCGGAAACTCTGATACGGACTGAACAAGTCAGTGGGTATATGTCAGTGTAATACAGATTTATGGTTAAATTAATTTCACTTTTTTAGCAGAGCATAAATGAAGCAACCAGCAATCAATATTACTAGATTAACAACTACAGTACATCCCCATCTTCTTCTTTAAAGTTACATTTTATGTCTGACTAAATCATGCTGTGGGAGCCTTCTTTGATTTTCAAAGCCTATGTCTGTGGGATTTAATAGGCTATGGCAAACTTAATCTGTGAATGAGTTCAGCAGAACAGTTTTATGATATTTACAGTGCAGGACTGGCAGTAGTGGCAGAAATCTGTTCTGCAAAGGAGGCCAGTCCTTTTGTGCCTTTATGGCACACATATAATTGACACACATGTAATTGCCTTGTGGTTTCGGTGTTAATTCTGATGTTTCAAGACATTTCATTTCATGTTTCATTTCTTTAATGAATCTTAATGTTTTCTCTAAATTAAACATTCATTTTGAAGAAACACCATGTTGGTTCCCTTAGCACACCTGAGGATACTGTCACAGCATCACAACGTCTACAAGTGAAAAGAAAAAAACATTCTAGGTGACCATTACTCAGTATAAGTAAACACCTGTCTCACATTTGTATTTGTGAAGCAGCGGTGTTTGATTCCCCCACCCCCTCCCCATTTTTCCACCCACGGCATAAACACCAAGGGTATATGAGACCTGGAATGATTTGAAGGTTATAGCCAGGGGAATTTGGATTGAGAGAAGAAAGAAAAGACAAAACAAGTGAAAAGCAATATCTTTGTTTCCTGGCTGCGACCCCCCAATGCTGCCGCAGGCTCAGCATCCACCACCTCTCCTTCCCCTCCCTTTCCCCATACTTTCACAATCAAAGTGTCTTCTTCATCAGCTGCTCTGATTGAATCACGTTCAGCTCCAATAACCAAGCAGAAAAAGAGGTGGTGTGGTGGTCAGGTTGGGGGTGGGGTAAGGAGAGGGGGTGATGGGGGCTGCTAGAAGGGCAAGAGGGTTGACGTGAGTGGTGGTTGGGGTCTGGGTGAATGGGTGAAACCGGCCTGACAACAACCCCCCCCCCCCCCACCCACACACACACACACACACTCACGCACTCCTCCCTTTATTCCCCCCAACCACCACCACCTCTTCCCTCCTCCATTTTCCACTCTGTGGTCATACTGTAAATTGAAATAAAAGAGGCTAGTCACCACCACCACTTACGGTAAAAGAAAAATAAAACAAGACCGGAGACTGGAGACTCAGGTAGAGTGCGTGAGGATGAGTGGGTGGGATGGGGGCTGGGCTGAGAGCCTGCAGGCTCAGGGGCCTGAGACAGATGCAGGAGATGGAGATGCGATTACGTCTGCTTCTATGACAAGGCCTAAGACAAATGGAAAAATAACAAATAAATTCCAAAAAAAAACCTACAACAAAAAAAAACATTATTGAATACATTAAAAGGAACCATGTAAAACTGGCAGAGCTGCCAATGAGACCTTCATAGCACTGAATGCTGCCATATAGGGTAGATTATTTAAGTAATTTAGCCCTTGATTCTCATCATTAGGTACACAGTTTGCTTCTGTAGGACTGTTAGGCACCAATGGAAGCTTCAAGAGTGTGATTCATTTCTGTATAACGAGCTGTTCAAAGCAATGACCTTCATCATAAAAGTCGTTACTTCTCAGGTCACAGTCAGCTCTTTCCACTGATGTCATATCTTCACTGAAAAGTCAAAGATTTTGGCAGCAACACATAGCATCTCTGGAGGAGGGCGTAGGCATGCCGAGTGGCAAGAAGTTAGGGTGGAGTGGGTGGGGTGGCTATGGGGGATAGGGGTGTGCTGACAGCGGGCCAAGTTGTGTCTGCTAAAGCATTAAATTGAATGGGTTTGCGATGTGGCAGCGAGAAATGTCCCTCACGATGACCCAATATTCTCTCTGTGTGAACAGAGACAGAGTTTGGGTCCCCTAACAGACGCCTCAGACTGATCAACTGGAGCACGAAGCGCCAGCGTCACGACAACATGAGGGGGAGCAGCCCATAATAAGGCACATTCATCATACAAACCTCATGCATCTCAAAAGTTATGGACATAAACAACTACCCCAAGCTATCAATACCGCATGTCTTTAGAGTCAGAAATGAAGTTTGCAGTGGACCACAGCAACTTGGCATAAAAGTCACGAATGTTCTCCAGATGTTTTAAAATGAGACTCATTGCTGCAGCATATGCCACAGGCTGTGGTGCGTGACATATAAAATGCTGTAAACTATCCCCACACTCTGGTATATATTGATGAGGAGGACTGCTAATCTTGGCTAATGTGAAAGTATTTCCTCCCTTTTGTAATTATTTATTATTTTGTGACATTACATCAAGCTTGACCAATATGTTCATATTACTGTGATGATGTGTAACAGTGAACCATGTGTTGATGTTGGAATCATAATGTGTTAAAAATATTCAAAGAAATCAAAGAAATAACCAGGTGGATGTAAAAAAGTGATTATATTGCCTGTGGTTAATAACAAAATATCACACTTTATTATGATAACATTTGACGGCACTGTAAAAAAGAATGACTAACATATCGCATGCCACAAACAACTGTGTTCATCCCCACCACTTAGATCTTAAAAGGCACAGAAGCTGTGTTTGTCCGCTGTGTGTACCCAACACGCACACTCTCACACTGAAGATTAAAGGATCACCTGTCATCCCAATATAACCACACTCACATTCACACCTACCTTTATGCCAAACTCTTAACTGGTGCCTGCACATGCAAAAAACACACACACAATTATAATCCTCTCTGTCTGTATCTGTCTCTCTCTCTCTCTGTCTCTCTCTCTGTGTCTCTCTCTCTCTCACACCCACTGGCACACACCAGCACCCCTGCAGTGCACCCCCCACCCCCTCCCCCCAAGTGCTCTCTCACACCTGTATCGTCAAACATACAACCAACGATTTGTGGTCCAAGGCAACCTAAATTGGTTAATGTATAGTACAGTTTTCTTACAAGCATACCACACAACATAAAAACTACCAGCGTACCACCAAGAACAAAGACCAGTTGAGGCCAAAACAGTGGCATCATCATTTACTCATTTTGGTCTTATCAGATACACTATAGATTATGGTAAAAAAAATAGACCAAACACATGGTTGACTGCCATCAAAGACTGTTTGGACCACTATCATTGGAATTCCATCAGTGGATGTGGTTAAATAGTAGAGATTTGTCTTCTTAGGAGTCATGAAGGACAAATTAGATGACACACCTCTGGAGCTTCAGCAGACAGTTTTCCATCATACAGGAATGTTCTCTGAAATGGCAGGTAAAGTAAAGAAAACTGGGATTGCCTTCTGTATTACCCATTGATGTCGGCTATTGTGTGGCAATTCAGGATTATTTCACACCCTTCATGCTTCGTAGTTCTTAGCGTCACGGTTACCTGTCTCTGTGTTCAACGGATCCCACTTATGGGCCTCTACCCCTTGAAACTTAAAAGAGAGACAAAAGAGTGATTTATAGTACATCCCATGAAGACAGTCGGTAGGAAGTGTGAAGGAGAAAGAAAGACAGAAGGGGTGGGGGGGGGTGGGGGGGGTGGGGGGGTTTGGCTAGCAGCTTCTGCCTGTTAGGAGTCATTCTTTGATGTTGTTGTTTTTGTGCCATGGCTGCACCACCCCATCATTTGAATATCACACGGTGCCGGGTTTGTGCTTGGCCACCCCGTGTTTCCCCACAGCCTTTGTGTGCCGGTGATTAAAGGCAGCGCCACGAAGGGATGTGTTTGTTAACGACATCTTGTATTTAAGAAGCCGTCACTCCCCTGTCACTGCCAAGCAATTGTTTCCTGAGCCGAGCACACCCTGGTGCATATACTTTACATAGACTTAACCCAGCAATGCAAATTCAGCCAGGGTTTCACCAGGTGCAGTGCCTCACGTGTTGTTGTTTTTTTTTTTACCTCTCAATCCCTTAACTAAGTGTATGGATAAAAAATGTTTCACAATATTTAGTCATTTATAAATATTTATAAATTCCTTACTATAGACTCTTTCAGTAATAACACGGCACTCCTGGATGCCTTTAGAATGAATGGGTACAAGAAACACCAATCATCAAGGTGCAAAATGAAGATTCTTACCTTTAACCTTTAAACTGACAAAACATAAAACCACAAACCAAAGAACAAATATTCTTCAATTAAAAATGGTTGTAATGTTTGGATATGGTAATTACAGTTTGAGGCAATACAATTCTAAGTGAGTGTCTTGATGCTGACAGGCAGACAACAACAACAGGGTCACCAATTAGTTACACCAATAAGTTATGTGAAAGGAAATGTTGATGTAGTGTTAACAAAAACATCTACAGTAAACAGCTCTCATGCATTTATTTATTCATTGTTTTCACAGCCCTAATTGGCTGTAGACACTGAAATATATATTTAAATATAAGCTGTCAGTATATTTTATGGTGCGGTCCATTGCTTGTACTATACATAACTTGACTTAATTTCAAGTACTCAAAAAGAGGATGTGGATAGAAAACAAAATATAGAAATGCCTGGGCTGCGCTGCTGGAGGCTTATTAAACACAATTAATCTGTTTCATGACAATTAATAGCACACACTCCCAACAGCCCTCTGCACAATCAGTCCCCATTTCTAGATCAAGTAACTTTCACTAATTAGTTTCCAGGGACTACTTTTCTGAGACATGTGGCCACTCTGTGTGATGGTGCACGCAAGAGGGAGGATTGGAGTCAAATACCTTGTAGCTCTCCAATTCCTACAGACTTGAAGAGTTTTTAAGATTTTAATAAGTGGCAGCATTATTTCTGACTTCTGTGTTTGTTGTTTTTGCAGACCCTTATGAATACTTGATCATAACAAAATGTTGCCTTGAAAAATAACTTAATATACTCGTACAAACAGACTGTCGTCAAGAAAGGAAAGAAAGCATATTTATTTGTTGATGCTTACAGCCCATGTGACTCACCCAAATGGCTAATTAGACCCAGCCAAGCTTGCTTTGTTACCAAGCAACAACCCTGGGAGGCAGTGGTGAGATTAGCACATTGGCTAGCCCCCCTCCCTAGCTCCTTGGATCAACACTTGATTGTACAGCAGGGCTCCCTTCACAGTATACCACCTGTAAGGTGCCAATACATTTTTAAATCTGACATGGGAGCTGAAAGTGATGTTTACGTTCTTTTTCCATGGCTATTCTGAGTGACTCACCCCGCACGTTCTGATACCTCTGTGATTTTTTTTTATCACTAGTGTGTGTAGTCTGTGCACTGGACATGGCTTGACATTTAGCTTTGGTGACATTTTGATTGCTATACAGAAGATGCTTTGTAGAGATCATCACAGGATGAAATGACGGTAAACACAATAGGCGAAGGTTTGCCCAGATTGTGTGGATGCTCAATCCACTTAGCAAAAGCCAGCCAGACTTTTAGGCTTGATTGATCAGTGTAGCCTACAGCCAAGAATCAAACTCATTTTTCTTTACTTGCATGTTGCATGTTTGCATGCTTCTTTTTCTTTGCATGTTCTTTTGAATGTTTGACTAAACTCGCAATGGAACAAGGAACCACCTGTTCACCAGATGCTGAGTTTTCTTTATTGGGCAGTGTGACACTTTAACTTGTGCTTATCTGCCCTATTGTATGTTGGCTTGCTTCAAAGCTATAATTTCCTAAGTTAATGGCTTTGGCTGACCTGCCAGTTATTACCTAGTTCTCTCAGCTCACTGGCATCTTGCTTTCTTCAACACTTACCATTGATACTGGCTCAATGGGAAATGCTCATTTAGAAGGTTCAGGACCCTTGCCCTAAAGTGCCCAGCTTCAACATCACTGCCAAAAACAAATCGTCAGGTCTGCTGTCCAGTCTGCCATGGTTCAAGCAGCAGTGACCTTGCCAGTATAGGGTGACCACTGACGGGACTCAGAAAAAGAGGACACTTGTGCAGAAAAAGGAGGACAACGGGGTAAAAAGGAGGACACCTCAACATTTCTTTGTAGTTTCTTGAAAAGGTTATCAAACCGGGATTGTGGGGGGATTTCAGGATATTCAGGATGCCTGAATATTTAGTATAAAGTTATCAACTCTTGATTCAATGATGAATGCATGATCGATCATTCATTCAGCATTAAGTGAAGTTTTTAATTAGCCATGTTTGCAAAGTAAATTGGGGCTGTAAGAGGCCAAACAATATCTGACCTTATTCTTTACACCCCACCAATTTTTATTTTTTCATTCTTTTTTTCATTCTTTTTTTTGTTTGTTTGCTTGTTTGTTGATTTCTTTCACTACAGAAAGAAGAACATAGACAAGATCTCATAGGTGGGACAAATGACTGTACAGCCCACATCCCACACAAGTCAGTAGCGTAGGCTTAGCCCAAGATTTTGTTGGGCACCAGGTGACCTTTTTAGACAATTTTTTGTGCAAAGATCCAATGTTGTAGCAACCTTTTTCTATGGGAGCTAACCAGCTAACTGCTGCTGGTGAGCCAACCAATGGTAGGTAACTGCTTTCTTGAGTTGAAGGAGCCAATGCCACTCCACAAAACTGACTTCTCCTTCTTACAGTGTTGGTAAACATGTTGGTTCGAGTAATGAAGATTCATCCTGCACTGAAATCTACTACAAACAGCTGTAATTCAGGAGAATGTGGTGCCCCTGGCTAATGCTAGTCTTCACAAAATGTAACATCATTCAGAGAATAGACTGCACAGTTTGGCTATCAGATCCACTCATGACCAAACACTTAATGTTAGAGGTTTTTGCCGTTACTGCCTGGTCAATAGGCTACCCCATTTTTAGTATTACAAAAATGCATAGAATTATTAATTCTGGTTTATTTCTTGATCTACTGATCTACTTATAATCACTATGGCTTAAGGCGATCATTCATACTTAATCATTTATAAGAGATATGGATTTATATATGTTATATGTATTAATATGCCACTGAATTAGCATAGGACTGTAGCCAGTGCACACAGTGATGTGTCCAAAGAACATGGGAGGCAGCCATGCTAGCAGAGAGGACACAATCATTTCATTGAGTATGTCTGCCATGTTCTTTTGCCTACCTTTCCACCTCAAGTCTAAAATCACACTGTACTTATCTAATTCCCATGCATCCTTCCACCTGATGTGCTGGTATAAATGTCAGTGCTTTCAAATGCTACCTTTAAATGTTAGACCATTTTTAGGGGGTTAAATCTTCATTTGTTGACAAATTTGTTTATCATTATTTAAATCTGACTCATTTATCATGATTCAGTTGGTTTCTCGTCATTTGTGTGTTTGTGAATGCTGGGCCTGATAGAAGCAGTCAGAAATGAATTGATATGGAGGTTGCTGTTAAAAGGGAACCCACAGTGGGGGGAAGGCACCCCCAATTTCAGCCTCCTCTACCTTTAAGCCAGAAACCAATGGATGGACTTGGCTTTCAGTGTGGTGAGATGGTTACGCCAGAGTCTGTCTAGACTGCTGTGCTGGAGGGGAGCTGAGCAAATGGGGTATTGCACCCCCCTTACATCAATTACCTTAGAATCCAACACCACTTAGAGTGGCCAACACTACATTAATAGCTTATGTGAATCAGCAGGGTGGGTTGTTCTCATTGCACCAAATGGCTTGTACACTTTTGCTGGGAATAGCACTCAGCTGCTTTCTTGACTAGCAACAAATGGCAGTTCTGCTGAACTCATGTGCAGAGTTGTCCATGGGCAACTGGACCTGGACAATTTCCTCAGATTGCAAGAAAAGCGTCACCGTCATTGTTATGTAGCAGGTCACTTTATGACAACAGTCATCAACATTACCCTATGCAGGCACCTTCAAATAAAGTGTTACTACTTACTTTGTCAGGCAAGGAGACAGATCTTTCATCCTCTACCAGAAACGTGGGCTTAGCCCATTAAAGGCCCCTAAAGTGCATTTGAGGGATGTGGGGGATAATATAATGCTTTGTCTTGGTAGTCCTTTTGGTTTGGCTCTTAGATCAACTTTTTTTTTTTTTTTCAACTGTTTATGCAGGTGCCATTTTAGCCTGTGTCTGATGTATTGACCTGTGTCTGATCTGTGTTCTGTTACAAGCTGCACCAGCCTTAGGTTTTATCCCCTTATGTTGAAGACACCTTCTTTAGTGCATGCTACTCTGGGGGTCACCTTGGTCCCATTTCAGTTAGCTGGTTTTGCAATCCATTCATCCTTCCATCCAATTCATCCAGTTCCATATAATAGTTAGATGTCAAGGAAGGCAACCAAAACTTAGTAAGATTGCAGCTGTAACCTTGTCTGTCCGAGAGAGACGAGCAAGACATTTTACTTGCCTTTCACAGGAAAGATTTTTTTTTCTTGAAGGAGAGACTGAGTGTGTGCTCCAGGTTTTGGTAGGGGTAGACAGGAAGAATTAGGCTTAAAATGCCTGATCCAGTTGGGCTTTGGCAAATTACCACAAAAGGAACATGTCCCAAGGTGAGCTCTGCTGCTCATTCCTGTCAGAGAGCCAGAGAACCGTAACCATGTTTTATTAATAATGATTCCATATTGCAATATAGAACACGAGGCTGTCACTAGTGAGTAATTGGTGGACATAAGAAAATAAAAAGGAAAAAGACGACCAGCATCATCAATAAAGACATCAAATTTATTTTAGTATGATCTCATGTGCCCCTGATACTCTTGCTAGATCATTCCATCTAGTTTTAAATATATATTTAAATTCAAGTTGTTCAACAGCTGCACAGAACTCTCCAAGAGGTAACCAGATTTAATTTTTTAAAGCAAGAAACCACAGCAATGTTCATAACGTACAGAGCATTGTAAAGACAGTAGCTTTGGTGATGTTACTGGCTTATTAATATACAATAAACAACTATGTTTTAATGAGTCATTTAGATTTTACTTGATACAGTTGTGGTTTGTGAGAACATCTTTCTTATAACTGATAACGCACACATGCATGCACACACGCACATACACACACACACACACACACACACACACACATTTATTGAGGGTGAGCATGTGGGCACGTTAATGTATTTAATGTGCCCTCCATTCCTTTCTACTATGACAACATCTTCATCATGAAGCAAAGAGCTTTAACTGGTTGAATAATCTTCCTGACACATGAGCCACATGCAACGCAATTGTCAATCTGAAAGGTCAAGTTTGCCTCCAAGATGCAGGTAAAGAGTGCTGGTGCCCTCAGTTGGCTAGATTTTCACTTTTGATTTTGTTTTCCCTATTCAACTTTGAAAAAATCAACTACTTTTCCCCTTTTTTATTCATCTTCAGTGATCTGGTGAGTTGGAAAACTATGTAAAAATATATCAGGTTATAAAGCCAAAAGCAATTGTCGACATTTTTTCATGGGTAGTTTTTTAATGGCTATGCTGGTCATACCATTGCTTTCATGGTCATAAACCATGACATCACTGGAAAGAACTGAATGGGGTTCAGTTTGCATGGTCTAAAATTCTGGTGGCCTCACAGCTTCAGGAAATCATTTTTAGATATCATTTAAAAAGATCATTTAATGAGATCCAGTTTTTTCACCCACACTGTATATATAATTTTGCGTAGTATAGGAAAACTGTTTATTATTAATATTTGTGAAGCAGGCTCTGCTGTGTGCTTATTCCAATTATAACGCAGCACGTCTTGCACTTGCAATCCATCCTCTGCCGCTTAAATTCCCTGGGATGGTGTTTGTCGCTTTCGAAAATGCTACCTAAATTTCCTATGGGCTGTAGGCTAATGATGGATCTTTTGACATTAACCTATGTATCAAAAACTCCCGAATGTCAGCTTTACAACAAATATATTTGGTACCCTGCATCATTTTTAAAATCCTAGATTATAAAAGCATTTAAAATGTGTCCAGCATTTTGGCCCACCCTGTATATATATACACTTCAGCCAAACACATCAAATAACACTAAATAAACATGTGCATGTAAATAAATAAATAACCAGGACTGCACAAAAATAGTCCACTGAGCTTTAGTTATGTGCGTAAGCTCATGGACTCTCACACATTTGGACACCAGGACTGTTTCTGCACTACCTCGTGGTGTCATGAGGGCTTTCATTTGTCTGTGCTGATCTTTCTCTCGTCTCCTCCCTGACTCCCTCCTGTTTTTGAGGCTAATTAAAATGAAAAGCAGATTTACGGGTGGGCTCTCTCCTGTCACTTTCAGTTCACAGCTCGGCTTGTGACTTTCTCCTTGAGGGATTTGTGCCTGTTAGTCATGGCTCCTCCAGGGGTCGACTCTTGACTGCTCACCAGACCCTCCCCCTTCCTGGTTGCCGCTGTGCACTCCAACTCCCAGCAGCCCTGGGCACCTGGAGCCCTTCTGAACTGAGTTCCCTTTTCCCCAGAATCCCCAGGTCTTCACATTGCACCCACACCCCCAAAGCGTTTTACTCCTCTATAACTCATATAACTCTGGCCGTCTCTCAGCTTTGGGAGGGAAGCACATTGTCAACTCTAAGGAAGGAATACAGCTTCTCACATTCCCTTGTTGGCCAACTGAGATGTAAACAGAGCATTCCGCAGAGACACCTGAAATAAGAAAATACATTAATGTCAGAAACACTTCCTTCTACTGCCTTCTACGTATATGAGTGTGTAGACCTGCCTTTGAAGTTATGCAAGCATATGAGCTAGGGTACAGTGGTGGAGTTGAATGAAAATAGAGTACAGTGGTTCTTGGTCACTTGAATCAGTGTGGTGTTTTTGGACAGCATATCAGCATATAAAAAAACATAAATAAATCATAGAGTTTGTGTAAATGCTTTGTTTGGCTAGTGTAACCTACTGTCTTTCAGTAAATAATTTATTTATTTAATTTGCTTGTGTACACATTCACAAGTAAATAGGCCTTGATCACCTGCATTTAACCCAAAGGTTGGAACAAAACAATGAACAAGGCTATTGTTCCTTTATTTTGAGTGTGTGTGTGTGTGTGTGTGTGTGTGTGTTCATTCATCGGTGATGGAAACAGCATCCTTCAAGGCTCCCCTCTCCCAAGATCTCTTTTTACACTTTGCTGCACAGCACATCTGCAGCTGATGACCTGACTTAATATCTCAGTCAGGCAAATGCGATTGCCAAAGAGAACAGGAAACCAGTCATCCAGCCTATGAAGGCAAAACTGAAAGAAAGAAAAAACATAAAGGAAAAAAATAATATTTGGTGTCGTGTTGTTTGATATGCCTTCAGTAAACATCTTACACGGGATGGAAGTAATTGATTATTTTTTTATCTCTCCCCTTGGTTTTTATGGTATCCCTAATGGAATTAAGTCAGGCCCAACAGCAAAAAAGGTCCTGGGGAACTGTTGTCAAGGTGTAGTCATCAGCATGCATTAGAGGACCTAGGAGACTCCTGCGAGCACGCTTCACCTCTCCTCTGCCTTCAAGGGATTATCAAACAGACAACAATAGAAAGAGAGATTAGCACAAGGCATGTGCACAATTAGTTGGCAAGCTGTAAACATCTTTTAAGGCAAAATGCGATTAGAGACACTCGAAGTGCACCGGAGTCTTTACATGCTTAATTAATCACTGACGTACGTTAAAAGAAAACTTGCTGCTTTGTTCTTTTCATATATTTTAACATTTCAATGTGATGAAACAGAAAAGGTGTCTACTTAGTGTATCCCATGTAATGGGCATGCAAAGTGCCTGCTCAGTGTAGTCTATGTAACAGGGATGATGGGTGCAGGTCATTTCAGTACAGACAATTTAGTCATGTAATTATATACTTTTGATGAACAGATGCAACTCTTTGCTACTTCCCAGAGGGTTTTTAAAAATGTAAGGAAACATTGCATACATTTCTTTACTAGGACAAATATTTATGGTGGGGATTTCAAATCAGATAAGCTTGCCAGTTCAGTGCAGTGATGTTTTGAAAACATTAATGTGAGGCAGTGCTGATACACAGCTGTTCAGTCATTGTCAAGTATCTGTGTAGAAGCACACAGGGTGAAATTCTGTGAAGATTACTTAGGAAGGGTTAGCTCCTTTGTAAACATGTTTTTGTTAGGCCCAACAGACTCAAAAGCAGCAAAATTGAGATTAGTCATACAGAATACTACAAAACTGATAAATAAGAAGGTGTTTGGTAAAATTCTAATTAGACTGCAGGGCTTGATTTTTCCTGCTTTAATGAATTCACTTAATTTTCTCACTGGTATTTACATAAGTAACTAATGACATGAGAACTGTAGAATACAGTGCAACATATGTGGAAAGCCTGCTATTATTCACATTATAAATGACATCAAGTTTACTTTTCATAAATATCTAACTGTGCATGGAAAGAAACGGTGAACGCGGACAACCATTAAGT